>CM034238.1:35670669-36145774 GCA_019916065.1 Vitellaria paradoxa
TCCCCCATGTTAAAATACAGCCAGTACAAGAGCTCACTAGAAAGGCCACTAGGACTTGTTGGAAAAAGTCGAGAGATGTACAAGTGGAAAGTAAGTTTGTTGGATGCTTGCTAGATGGTCACGGGATGTCCGTTGAGAAAAAAGAGAGAGCATTGCATTGCTGCAGGAGCACGCTAGGAAGGCTACTGATAAGGTCAGTGTCTTCCCTTGAAAATGTAGGGGCTTTGTATTGCGGTCAGTATCTCATTGGGAATCTCGTCCCATCAAGCGCTGTGTCCAATTTTAATTTTAAGCTATTTTTAGTCTAGTTTTGATCAGGTTTCTTCCTCTTATATAGGAGTTATGTGCATCAACTAATTTTAGTTTAGGGTTTCTAAAGGTTAGGGTTGAGCAAAAAACTGCGAACAAAATGATAGGGTTATCTAAGGATTCCTTAAGAATCTCTCATCTTTCTTTTGTAGTTTCTTAATCTATTATTGGAGTCTCTATGGAAAAAATATAAATCTTACCATGCTTGTGACTGTATATAAATTACCGAACCACATACTGTTGTTCTTTCACTATGTGTTTTTCTTCTTGTATTTGTCTACATGGTTGTCATTATTCGCTACTGTATTGTATGAAGGTGATCCGGCATTTCATATAACATGAGGTGATTAAATTGGATTTAGAATAGAATTTTCTTAACATTATCTTACCTAATTTCTCTATTTTGTAATACTAGGAAAGTCACAATTGTTCATAGTATTTTCTAATTATTAAAAATCAATTGATTTTTATTGAAGATTATACTTTTTCTAGTGTATTTTTTTTTTAAATTAAGGATCACATTATAAGGGAAGAAGAAATCAAACTAGGAACAAAAATAACTGCATTGATTTAAAGTTATGCTTATAACTACTAGGCTAGTTGGCTTTGATTTTTACCCCTGTTTTAAAATTCTTTCATTTTATTTTCCAAAATTTCCCTTGGCTTGCCATTAGTTGTGATGACCTAAATTTTAAATTAAAGTAAATTTATAATTTGGATATGATTATGATGGGATAAAAGGGTAAATGTGATTAATTTAGTGAAAAAACAAGCTTAATTGGGTTGAATTTGGAAGTTTGGGGCCCAAAATACAACATTTTTATTTCAGACCAAGGACAGAGGGGTCTGACTGCACGGACTTGAGCCCAGGCACACAGTTGAGTAAGAGTCTAATAGATTGATGTGCGGCTTTGTGTTTCACTCTGTCGCGCACCACTCAATCATCACTTCAACTATAGCCTAAAGGAGGGGAGGAGGCTTGTCAACCTTCCTCCTGAAGGTTCATTATGTATATATGTCACTGTGTGTGTGTTCGATGCTGCTGCTTTTGGACAAAAGGAGAACTAAGAATAGGAGTTTAATGATGATCAATAAGTGTATTAAACCTTAACTGGTTTCAAATTAACTTTACAATCATGCAGTAAGAGATATAATGAACCTATTCGTGTGATTATTGCAATGATATGATTAATTGTTTGAGAGCACGCAAATTTTGAAGTTTTTCGAAGTTTACTAGTGAAGTCACTGGTCTTTGTTCTTCTTCATTTTATCACTTGAGGCAGGGATTCAACACATTTTATTTACATATATGATGTGCAGAAGATGTTAGGATGACATTTAGATATTCATTTTGAGTTTTGAACACCTTTTATGGGAGATTATACAAGCTATATATGTGAATATAGATATATATGCTTGTGAGAAAGATAACGAATGTAATCTTATAATTTGATCATGATTGTTAAAACTATAAATTGATTATATCATTGAGTTCATATAAGCTTTGCTATTTCATCTAAAATTAGAAATTTCAAGATAATAGCCTTAAAATGAATTAATCTAAAGATTAAAATGCGAAAACTTGTAAACAACTAGAAATAGAGCATAACTGGAAGCACACTGCTACAAGCCTAAGTGTACAAGCCTAATAGGCTGAGCGCATAGGCTTGGGACCCCGTGCGCATGCCCTGGTCTTGAACCCTAGATTTGACTCCTTTTAAATCATAAATGTGTGTTTGATCCAATCTTTGATTACAAAAGATTTTAAAAAATGTTTTATTAATAAAGAATGTTTTAACTGTATAAATGAATTGAAAAACATGATTTGAGTATTTGGTAAATATCATTGGTTAAGGAAAGTTGTTTATGTTGTGTTATGTTATTATTAAAAGATATGATGATTCAAGCATGTTATTATTTATGATGGGTCATTAAGGACAATGGTTATAATGAAATTAGTTATTATTGATGCATTGTTGTGATGACATAAATTAACAATGAGATATGATGTTGAAAACGGAAAAAAGATAAATGAAATGTGATGTTGTGATTGTGAGGTTGTTGGATACTGAGAAAATAGGAGGGTACAGAGACTATCCTTAGGTTAAAAGACTCAAAATTTACAAAATGGTTGGTTATCATGTTAGTAGGTTAGTAGCCTAGATCATGACACTTATTCTAGTTCATCGTGGCTATTAGATTTTGATCTATAAATGACGATGTTAATGATGATTTGGATGAACATAGCTCGTGATCCTAGGATCACAAACGACGATGTTACAGTTGATTGTTTTCATTGGGTATTGACCTATAAAAACGACATTAATAGTACTGTGATGTGATGACGTGAAAATGTTAAAGAGATAAATAAAGATAATAAATAGTTAATTGATTATTGATATTGATTATTGGTTATTAACATGGATTAATGACATATTATTATTGGATATTGATTTTATGATGGTTATATATTGTTCAACTATTACTGGATATTATATGTTTTTATTATGCATCTTGGGCAAAAGTGGGTTAGTGTTCACATCCCAATAGATTTTGTTGCAGGTGCGGATCCTAAAAGTCAGGTGGAACTCACTGTGATGGATTTAGTTTTACCTTATTAGAATTAATGATATTAATTTAATTAGTAGATTGTAATATTATTTTAATTAGACTTCTTCAATTTGGTTGTAAGGCTATAAGACCAAAATTATTATTTATTGGAACTGTGGTGGAGCACTATTGCCTAGTTTGACCAAGACTTAATTATTATTACTTTCTTGTTAGTTTGTCATTATAGATTGTGGATGTTTGTTCTAGTGTTGTTATGGCTTTGATCAAGGTTATAATTGATATATGCACGTTGCGCATGATTACATTTAGTTCATCTCTCAGGTTAAGAGATTTGGAACGTGACATCATTTTTGTAAAGAAATAAAAATAACCAATTGATAAAAACATAAGAGCATATAAAGAAAATTAAGAATTTAATTTAAATCTTTAGTAAAAAAAAAAAAAAACAGATAAAGAAAGAAGTAAACAAAAAGAATGAGAAAAATTTTTCACATTTCCGAGATGAAGTGTATGCACGCTTTCTAATTTTTTGTACGTTGTTAGTTTTTAATTAGCGTTAACAAAAATAAGAATATATAAAACAAAGTTATTATTATTTTAAGTATTCCACAAAAGCTATAATAGAATTTATGTCATTATATGAATTTGAGAAATATTAAAATTATTTTTATATAATTATTACAAAATATAATTTTTGAATTATGAAAATTCTCGAATCTGGCTAGATCAATAATAATGAATCCAAGAAATATACTCAATCAAACAATCAATCACAATAAAAACCCTCTCTTACAACTCTATAATATGCTCTCTCTCTCTCTCTCTCTCTCTCTAGAAGGTGGTTGAACTATCGCGCTTCTTGCGTTCTGCCTACGAACTCTTTTACTTTTGTGTTTCAGCTTTAAATTTGATGCTTGAAGCTTTGACTTCCTTATGGCATGTTTGTAGACCTCCCTAGGTTTCGTCTTTGAGTCCCGGAGAAATCCTAAGGCTTGTAGGCTTCTTCTTATTTCCTTCTTTTAATCAATTCGACAACTTTTCAACCTGAAAAAACTATGGACTTTGAAATTTTTTTCCTTATGGAAATAGGAAACAATTCAACTACAAATTTAATCATAATTTTGTTTGAATTTTCCATTTTTTGGATTTTAATTACAATCTCCTCTTGGCAATTCCATAACAAAATTTAAAATCAAATTTCAAATTGAGAACTATAACACTTGAACAAATGCATTAAAATATCTCCTAGCAATCAAAATAATGAAACAATAACAACACAACTAGTTTATATATATGCATCTGAATATATTACTTCAAGGTCAGTTTCCGAGTATAAGCCTAATTCAAAGACAAAATATCACAAGGCATAATGGAATTTCTAGTACTCCCCTTTTTTGTTAGGGAATTGACAGCACACAAAATCAATAATAATAATAATAACTCAATGAAGATGGTTTTAAAGAATCAAATACTCAAAACAAAACATTCCAAGTGCTATAATCAGAGCTATGTCATCAGAATCAAGAACTTGAAATTAAATGGCATACATGATTATGCAATGACAAGGATTTCATATCCTAAAACTTTTTCACATTATAAGTTGTTTCTAGTCATACAAGTGAAAATACCAATTGTAATATCCCAAATGTTTTGTATTGATATAAATTAATGGTTTATAACATGTTTTAGGTTTGATAATATGTTATTTAAGCAATATTAATTATAACGATGACTTATGCTTGTAAATTTTGAAAGTAATAGGCCAACTAACCCAAAAATTGGCATTTTCTCAGAGGCATGCATGGGGGCCCCCTAGGTAGAGGGGTGGGCACTGGGATCCTCAGGGGGGCACCCGGGGGCCTAGGAGGGCGCTCAGCCTGTGTAGCAAATTGATAGATTGAAGTGGTTCTAGTTTATACAGCTGAGGGTTACCTCTATAGTTAGAATATGGGAGTAGAGGGAGAATTTAAGGACCTATAGCATGCTTGGAAACCAAGCCAAGCATGTGTATATGTATGTATGGGAGAAGAGAGAGAGATAAAAAGAGAGATTTGGTGTTTAGGAGAAGATATCTAGGAGAAAAAGAGGAACTAAGGGAACTCATGTTCATAAGTCACTCAGACCTTCACCAAACTCAAATTAATCTTCCAAGGTTAAAATTGAACACTTAATGAACACTTCTATATGGTTTGTTTGTTGTTTGGATCAAAGGGTGAGAAGATTCATCAACTCAAAGTTGGAAGCCTAAAACCGGTGTTCACTACTTTTGTGTTCAAAGCTTGAGGTAGGGATTTCTAGCCTCTTATTAGCATATATGAAATGTATCGAGTTGGAAAATGTTATTATGATGGTTATTTAAGAATTTGAAGGCATGAAGATGTGATTCAAGTGATGTGATATAGGTGTATATATGCATATATAGGTTAAAACCAAGATTTTTAATTTGATAGATTGAGTGACTTAAAACTTGTTTTGATTAACTTTTTAGAGTCTTTTAGGTCCTAAACAACATGAGAAAATAAGGTTTTGGGTTATGCATTGGATTTGGCTAAGTTTAGGATACAAAACCTTGAGTTTTAGCTCAAACCAGAACAGAGTAGGTCATTGGACAATAGGAGGCGCCTAAGGTTCCTATGGGGCGCTTAAGTTGCTTCATCCAACCTAGTTGGAAGTAAGGGTGCCCGGGTCCCTTAATGTAGCGCCCGAACCCCTCCAAAAACTTTAAACGTGGGATTTTCTTGTTCAAGTTGCCCTTTTCTTGAATATATAAGGTTGTAAACTTGTTAATTTACTAAGGTAAGGTTTATAAGTGTAGAGACTTGGTTATAGAACAAGTTTTTGGGATAGAACATTAGAAAATTTGCAAAAACCTGACTTTGGCCACAAAGGGCGCCCCGATGGTGTAGAAGGGCACCCCGGCCCTGGATGTGGGTGCGCGAGTCTTTTATAGAGGTGCCTCGGGTACTTTAGAACCTTAGTTTAGGCTTTTTAAGATGTAATTCTCCATATTTAATAACTTGTCCTTGATATATGTTTCATGTTGAGTTAAAATGAGTTGAAAATGTGTAAGGAAATGAGAAAATTATAATATAGTGATAGCATGTTATTGTAAGGCTAATTGGATTGAGATTGCTATATTGGTTATTATGATGATAAAAGATATTCCTTAATTGAATAAGAGGATAAAAAGAATATGATAAGATTAATGGAAAGGAAAAGAGATAAATGAAAATGTGAATGAAAGATGTATGATAGGGTAATTAGATATTGAATGAAGAGAAATTTGTGATTGATTATTTATAATAGATTATAATCGAGTGTTTACAATAAAATGATCAAATAAGATATTAATGGTAGAAATGTTTTGATGGGGGATGTTTAAGAAATAAATGAAGGATTTTAGATTATTGAAGAAATATATGATTTTGTATTCATGGGTTTATAAATGATTTCATTATTATGATTTATTATAATTACTGGAGTATGATTGGTTGTTTATATTGAATGATATTAATTATTTGATCATGATAAAAATAATTTGATTATGATGAAAATGATGTGATACCTAGATTTGGTATATGTTGAGTTATTATTGAATTTGATAATAAAAGTGAAAGGAAATGATGAGACGATATGTATTGATTGTGAATTATGACGATACGTTATCGATAAAATGATTAAGGATGATAATCGAAAGAGATAAAAAGATAAAGTAATTGATGCCGTGATATGGGGATGGAGGGTACTAAAAATAGGAAGGGTATAAGATTATCCTAGGGTTGAAAGTCCCGAAACTTGCGCAAGAATTGGTATTCATGCCAGTAGGTTAGTAGCCTACAACATGAGGTGTAATGTGGCTAATCGTGACCCTTAACAACGGCGTGTGATGTGGTTAATTGTGGCCCTTACGATGACGTGTATTGTGGCTAATCATGGCCCTTAACAATGAGGTATAATGTATCCACCAGTGGATTTAAATGAAAATAAAATGTGATAGTTAAACATTGATGATAATGCTAAGAAAGATAGTAAGTGGAATGAATGTTGAAATTTGTAATGATGATTGTAATATGATGGTATGAAGAGATATCTTTTACTTATTTGATTATGTTAAATCTTGCTATTTATAATTGCTTATGATAATGTTGAAGATATTGATTTACTTATAATCACACTGCATGCTTTTGTTTTACACATTATATATGCTTTTATGACGCTTCGTAAGCACAAGTAGAATAGTGCTCACATTCCTATAGACTTTGTTGTAGAAATGGATCATAAGAGGTGGACATTTGTGGGATTAAAAGTGGATAAGTTGATGCAGACATTGCATTTTCATTTTCTTAAGTTAAAATTATATTTGGGATTGTAATATCATTTTAATTTAGAGATTTATTCATTGGGTTGTAAAGGCCATAAGGCCTATATTTGAGTATGATGGTTATAGGATATATTGAAGTATTATAGCCTGGCAATAGTCCAGGCTTGGTTTAGATTGTATTATGTTATTATCTTGGTTTAGATTATATTATGTTACTATCTCACCCCAGAAACTAACTCGTGAGATGATACTTTCCCTCATACTTATACATTAACCACCAGCTCTTCCACAATCGATGTGGGAATAACCCAATAGTCACTTACTTCCAATTTTAATTCTACCGACATAGATATGACAATAGAATATGTAATAGATATCATTAAGTGCTCAAGACCACTCCTCCTCACTCTAAAAACTCTTTTTTTTTTAAAATAAGCCAAAAAATGCAAGAAAACAAAACAAAATAAAAAAGGATTTCATATAACTAAGTAACCAAATAACAAGATGCACATCCTAGTTTATGGTAAAACTATAGTTTCTATTTAAC
Source organism: Vitellaria paradoxa (assembly GCA_019916065.1). Classification (NCBI taxonomy): domain Eukaryota; kingdom Viridiplantae; phylum Streptophyta; class Magnoliopsida; order Ericales; family Sapotaceae; genus Vitellaria; species Vitellaria paradoxa. Next base: position 35,678,418 of record CM034238.1, read on the forward strand.
GGGGTTCTTCCTTTCAAATTTCTTAGGGGTAAGCAACATTCAAGTCACTCTTCTTAACCCAAACAACCCCCTTTTTTTGTGAAAAAAAAATTTAACATTATGGGCTTTAGGTTTAGATCTAATGAGTTTTGAAAACTTTTCCTTTTTTGTTTTTCCTCTCTAACCTATTAAATTGAGGCTAGAATCATTAAAATTATTATTAACCGAAATGGGTTATAGCTATTTAACACTCTAAAATTAGGTTTCTAAAATTCTATGTGTCAAAATAAGAAAAGGAAAACTCATATAATTTATAAGAATTAAGGCAAATATGACCTTTAATTACTACCACAAATCGAATGAGAGGACTGCTTTTATGCACTTTCTTATTTTGAGTATCCTAGTCCAGGTTTGTCAACATATCTCCTTTATTTGCATCAAATCTCTTCAAGGATTTGAGAACCCATTCACCTTCTCAAGGATACTTTTTTCTTCTTTTTGGAATTAGTTTTGATTTTGAGGACCTTGAGTTTTGACAGTATGTCTTCTCCTTATTTTTCTTTCTCTTCAAGTTTTTTTTCAACTTTTCTACAAGTTGACACTAAGATTCTTTGTCATATTCTAAAGAGGAAAACTTACTTGTGATTTTCTCATTCTTGATCTTTATGGTGTCTTTTTCTTTCTTTAGTGACTTGTTCTTTTGATTTAGTACCTCTTTATTTTACTTCAATTCATAGCATTCTTCAAACAGACGATCATGAGCATCTTGACGAGAAAACTCCATATTGACATCCTCTTCCCTGTTGTCAGTTTATGAGGATGATTCGAAGGGATCACTTTCACTTTTGGTAGGCTTAAATAAATCAACCTTAACAACATTAGATATAAAATTTTTCATTATTTTTGTAAAATTCAGTAATACCTAAAAAATTATTTTCATTTGAAATCTAAAAAATTTTGTGATACTCCATATGGTGGGTTGATAGATACTAGCTTTTTAGGACCTTGCTTGTATGGTAAAAACCTTAGGCGAACACTACTACTGATACTAATTGAAAATTCTCGAATCCGATTAGATCAACAATAACAAATTCAGACAAGACACTCAAATAAAATTAAGAAATAATTATTTAATCCTAATTTTGTTTCTATTTGTCACTTTTGGATTTTACAAATTAGAATGAACAATAAAAAGATAAAAAATTTAAGTAGGTCCTCTCATGTAACAGAAAAATAGAAAATCGAAAGTAAGTGAACATAATTGTTAACCAATTATAGAGAAAGTTTGGCTATTAGAATTTAGAAAAAAATCATACTAAATATATTTTGTTTTATCTTTTTAATGAATTAAGTAAGACTTGTTAGGTTAAGAATACATTTTTTATTTTTCATTTATCGAGTTTAAAATTAATTCTCAAACTTGCTCATGTAAATCTATTTATTTTTTTTCTAAATATGTAAACTAAACTATATTCTATTAAAAACTTAATTTTTATAAGAAAATACAAATAAATAAAATATTTATTGTTAATATTTTGAACTAAACTCGAGCTCATAAAATTAATCTCGAGCCATAAAGAGTAAGGCGTGTTAAGACGGCCTAGTGGCGCAAATCTAAAATATTCACTCCTAGTACTATTTATTATGAGAAATGGATGGATTGTAAAAAATTTTAAAAATAAAGTGTATTTATTATTTTTGAAGGAAAAATCGAAAGAAAAATAGTAAACCAACCTTTAACCTATCGCATTTCTTTTTCCTATTTTTTACTTTTCGTCAAATAGAAGTTATCCCCCTCTATTCTGTTTCAATATTTTTTTTTTCTTTGTTCTCGTTTGGGACATAGTCTTGATGGTATTGGTTCTTTTTCTTGATTGGAAAATAAAGAAAAAGAAAATAATTTTCTTATGGTTAGGAATCAAGCTAAGAAAACGAATTAGTGGAAGGTTAATATTTAAAAAACAAAAAAGAAAGGTCAATCCCTTATGTATAAAATTTTTTAATAAAACAGTTTAAAAATTAATAAAATTTAAAAATTCGTGAAAAGTCATAATCTACATAATTCCCTCTCTAGCTAAACTAAAACATTTAAGAGCATGTGCAGCAGAATAGGTAAATAAGTATTTTATGTATTTTTGTTAGCAAATTTGAAGAAACCATTTGCACCAGACTCTCCAAAACCACAACTATTTTACTCCTGCTACAGTAACTCTTAATTTCTTCCGAGTTACTGTTCACCAGTTAAACAATTGTTTATTATTTATTGAAATAGACAATAGCCTTTATATTGAAGAAGACAATGGGCTCCAATTTTGAAAAAATTAATTTTTCAATAGACAATTGGTAAAATATTTAACATTGGTGTGACTTGAAAAAGAAAAACTACTAGTTAAATAAAAAATGTGTACTGTTTACTAAATAATTTAGTTATCCATCGGTGCACTTGCTCTGAGAACTATGATCAACCTAAAATCTACAAAGACTCATTGTAGACCGGGATTGAGGGGCAACTAGTGCACTATGCACCAGTTGTAGGAAGTGTAAATTGTGAAACGTTGGATGTTCAAAAGTGAATCCGACAATTTCTGTTACAAATGCAAAAAAAATTTTTCCTCTACCATTCTCTCCCTCACTATATTTTGTTCTCATTTAAAATTCTTTCTCCCAATCATAATTTTAACAAATAATTAAATTTTAAATTAATATAAATTTAAATATTTTAAAAAAAAATAATTAAAAATTTGTAAATTAACAAATACAAATAAATAAAATATAATAAATTTTCTCACGGTGAGTTCAAAAATAAGCTAAAAATCCCTAATAAAAGGTCTCGAATTAAAGAAAAGTTAAAATATTTTTGAGAAAAGAGCAAGTGAATCTCTTGCATATAAAATTTTAATAAAAAATATAAATAATTAATAAAACTTTTAAAATAATAAAAATCATAATCCACGTATTTCAAGCATTGATTCGGGCTCGTTTGGAGTCTCAAAAGATTTCAAAATAAATTAAAAAATTTCAAAAGTTTTTAAATTTTTTTAATCACATTTTACCACCTATTATCTTTACATCACATATATCCTATTCATTGATTTTTTTTTTTTTTTTTTTACTTCAAACGCCCCCTATCTCTGGTCAAACTATTCCATGCATGATTCCATCTCTGGTCAAACTAAAACATCTGATCACCATAGTCAGCCTAAAATACTAAAAAGACTCTGGTTGTAGCCGGTGTAGTTATGACAATGGGACAAAATTAAACATATGACAGAAGCAATTATGTCATACGAGCGACCGCAGCCAATGAGAGTCCGGCCCCCTTGCCCAAGGCTAATTACGTGTTGAGAGATTGGTTTTCTGGACCCACCACTGGACAATTCCGCTTTCCAATGCAACACCACATGGGCATGGTCCTTCAACGTGTGCGTGATTCTCTCACGTGAAGTGGGTTATTGCAGCCGTCGCAGTAATCTCAAAACCACGTAGTTTCAGAATTTTTTTTTTAAATGATGCTACCTTATTTGAATTTTTTATATTTGAACGTTAATTGTTGTATTTAATATATATTTGAATAAAAAAATATTATATTTAAATATGAATTGATATATTTAAATATAAAAATTTAAATAAAATAATATTATTTTAAATAAAAAATAACGAAACGCTGTCATTTTTTATTTACTGTTGCGACAACAGTAAATTTTTAACTGCAGCCCGAGTCCAATCCTCTCAATATGCCCAGAGCACCTTCCTCCGAATTTCTTCGGAAAAAACAAAAAAATGTTTAGGTGATACTTTGGAATTCTAGAGTTTCACATAGGCCGGCCGGGTGGGTTTGGAATTAACTTTTAACAAGTACAAAAAAAATTTTTTATTTTATTACACAAATCAAAAAAATATATTATGTCAAATTTACTAATATATTCTTATTGTTGGGCAAAATAATACTTAAATGTACAGATGCCGAACAAGTATAGTTAAGGCACTACGTGACTTAGTGCCGAACATATTTGTGTGAGCCACGTAGTCATATACGAACACACGTCTTAGGATTAATATTCCAAAGGATACCCTGAACCTCAGCACCTATGAATAGTATGTTGCTATGTGGCTATAGCCGAGGACCTCAATAGCTAGTTTGTTCAACCCATCGATTGGCGGCTGGTAAATGTTGAGCTTGGGACCTACAGCCTTAAAGAGGGCTCATAACCATAAATACACCGTAGTTATGACTGAACTGGGTATTTATCTCTGAGAAAGTAACTAAGTCAGTTCATTTCATTATGAGTAGTTGACGGATGTGACAGGAAGACATTTTGACTCTGAAATTCTTGTTGTATTGCCTTGTTAAACCACCAGAAGCATTAAATGAAAAGCATGGTGTATTAAATGAAAGGTATGATGCATTAAATGGACGAGAAAGGCATTTAAAGCAAGAAAGGAAAAAAGGAACACGGAAGCATGGATGATGTCAAATCGCAGGTATACTTTATTTATTGTTCAAATTACTATAAATGGGACATTCCACTGAACAATGGAGGTAAGCTGACTATTGCCAACTTAAGCTTTTATTCATTTCTTTTCTGAAAAGCTTCCTTCTTTGAGTGACTTGCTGACTTAAGCATCGGAGGATTTTCCAGCCAGAGTCCTCCACTCCAACCGTAACCTTTCTTTCTGTATTTGTTCGGCAGGTCGTCGATTGCATTTCTGGTTGGCGTGGTCAGCAGTTCCGGCGATAAATTTTATTGCCGAACACCTATAAACATCGCTAATTTTTGTGCATGATAAGGACTAAATTAACTTTTCAAATGTCAAAGATTAAAAAATTATATATTTTTTAAACTAACTTCTTTATTGTCAAACAAACCCTAAGTCGGGTTAAACCGTATTAATTTTAAAAAATAAAACCTAGATATTAATTTTGAAAATTTAATTGATTTTAAGAAAATTATATTATATTTTTAACTAAAAATAATTTTAAAAATTATAAAAATAAATAAATTAATATTGGAACAAATAATTTTTACAAAAAGTATAATAAAATATTATATAAATACAAAAAATTTAAATGTGGATGTATGTTTTAGGCATCGTTTGGGATCTAAGGAGCTAATTGGCTTATTTGCCAATTTGTAAAATATCAAATTTACCCTCTTATATTTTAATCTTGATTTAAACATTCAAAGGTAAAAATATCAAATTAACCAAAACTAAAAATCTACCTAAAAAAAAGTTACCTTTTTTTTTTCTTCCCGAGCACAAAAGTAGCTGGCTTATTTTTAGTTACTAGCTGATTGAAAAAAGTGAGTTACTGTCCTTCCCAAACCAAGCCTTAATTAAGCGGATCTAAAATACGGTGTCTGTTTAGCTAAATAAGATCAAAATTATTTTCAACTTCAAAAATAGAATGATCTAATATTTTCAAGCCGTTAAATCTATATTAACCCTAATCCATTCATACCACAATCGTTAACCATTTTTACATAAGTTGATATCGCTAAGTCATGTATGATACACCAAATAATTTTTTCATGCACGTAACTAGTGGTGTAAAAAAACCAAAAAATTAGAAATCCATATCAATCTAATTACTTTGGTTCAAGTTAGTTCAATTTTATACTATTTTTTATTTGGTTCTAAGTTAAAAAATTAAAAATTAATATTTTCAATGTAATTATTGGATTAGTAGGTACTCAACTTGAAATCAAACAGAAAATAACCCAATATGAACCAAACCAATCTAACTCGAAAATATATAATATATATATAATATGCAAATATTATAGAATATTATAAAATCAAATAATAAAATAATATATAATATTATATAATATTCATATTTTTCTAAAATTTGGATCGAATTAACCTAAATAAAAAATGGAACCAACCTAACCCGAAATGATCTAAACCAAAAACGGAACCGAACTAACTTGACAATTTTATTTCAGTTTGGTTCGGTTTTAATTTAAATCAATTCAATTTTGAGTCAAAATTTACAAAAAGAAAAAAATCAATTCGACACTAAATTAAATATGAAATCCAACCGAACCGATTACATGCAATGATGCACTAAAATTTATATCAGAAGGAGTAATAAAAGAGAAATCTTGATGTCAAATCAATTAATATTAATATTATAGCAAGTATCAATTATTTGTATTATGGGTCATTAATGAATATACACTATTTTAACATTAACATGACATATTATTTTCTTAATAAGAGTTATCACTTAAAAAAATAAATTTATAAAATATATTTTAACTGTAAATCTACCATTTACACATTTTTCCGTTTTGAGCATCAAAAAGAGTTAAAAAAAAAAAAAAAAAGCAGAAAACAGTTAGAGTGGAGAAAGTTTTGGTGTGTTCTTCAAATAGTTGGAGAACATTAAAAACATAAAAAAAAAATTGATAAAATTAGAAAAAGTTAAAATCTTTTAGTAATATTTTGGAATGTTCGACACCCCAACAGGCACATAATTTTAATTCTACCCTTGGATTACTTTCGATCGGTTTTGATATATATGAGATTTTTTATTTAATTTTAGATAGTAAAAATTCAATATTTAGGATATGTATTAGTAAAATACTAATAATACTGATAATACTAACTATCTTAATTTCACTTGTAAACAATTCAAAATATAATCAGTTAACCAATAATACCAACTCTCTTAATGTATTTTTTTTAAATTTTTTTATTTAATTTTAGTCTGATTATTTAAGTAAAGTTTAATATTCGATATCAATATCGATTTTTGTTGTTCGCTATTTAATTTTTAATTAGTTAGTAAAATTTGAAAAAATCTAGAATTAGAAATTTTTGTCATAATAAAGTAATTCGTTTGTAAAAAAAATTTCAAAATATTTATATTGTAATTGCTTTTCATTATTAAAAAAAATAAGAAAAATTGGTAAGTAGACTTCTGTATATATTTTTTTAAAAATTATTATAAAATAAATATTTATGATGTTATAATCCTTCGTGGATTGTGTTTTTTATAATTGCTTTTATAACATTATAAGTTGCAAAAGACATTCGAAAAGAAATATAGATAATTTTGTAATTTTAGTCAATGAAAGAGTAAAGTGGAGCATAAAAAACTATTTACAGAGTACAAATAGATTCAAACTTTATGAAATAATGACGAAAAAGGTACAATTTTTTCATTATTTCCATTACTCTTCGTTGTTACCTCTCTCACAATTAACAATTCACCTCTCCAAATTAATAATTCACTTTCATATGGGTAATCATTATTCTTAGTGCAATTGTTATTTCCAAATTAATATAATGAAAAGAAAAAATTATTCTAATAAATTTATCATCTATTATACCCAAAAGAAATATCCCTTAAAAAGTAAAATTTGATCGTTTGATAACACTGTTATTTTTCTATTTAATTTTTTTTTTTTTGCTTTTTGTTATCGCTTTTTTTTTTGAAATGAAAACTAAAACTATGTTTAGAAATGTAATTTTGTTTACAATTATAAATATTTTATTATTTAATTTTATTAGCTTTTTAAAAATTAATTGAATTTAATAAAATATTTTATATTAATTTAATTATAATTAGATTAATTAAATTAATCAATCAATTTAATTTAATTTAATTATTTATTAAAAATAAATATAAAATATATTAAATTATAATTAAATTTTATTATGTAAAAATATTATTTGTTACTTAATTATAATATTTATTAGAAAATTGAATAAAATATAATTATTATATTAAAAATAATTTTAGTTCAACAAAATATTTAAATAAAATAAGTCATTTTAATATGATCATCAAAAATAAATAAAGTGTTAAAATTGATAAAGTGTTTGTAATAAAAAAAATAGAGTAAAAATATATATATTTTTTACATTTTTTATTTGAGTTTTCATTTTTTTTAAAAAAAAGATAAATATTTTAATAAACATATTTCTATTATAAATGTATAAAATTTTTAAAAAATTAAATAAAAAATAAAAACGTTATCAAATGAGTTAATATTTGTTGTTTGATATTTAATTTTTACTTGGTTTGTAAAATTTTATAATCGACCTGAGCACACCACTATTTGGTGGTAGCATTCAAACTTCCACAACATGGTGACGACGACTTCAACCCAGGATCCGGGTCATAAAATAATATATAAAAAAAAAAAAAAAAAACGTGTGACAGAGAGAAAGAAGTATCCAAATCCGAGCTTCTCGCGAATTTTCTATTACCTTCCGTCTTGGGTTTCTTAACCTGAGGACCATCCTCACTCCTTCAACCCTCTATAATCACCATTGTTCACTGATCAAAATCTCCATTGTTTGCTCTAGATTAACTTCCTCTCCTATTAGTCTACTGCTACTTGTGAGAAAGTTAAAAAAAAAATGGGTCAGCTTCACGTTTTCTTCTTCCCAATGATGGCTCATGGCCATATGATCCCAACTCTGGACATTGCCAAGCTCTTTGCTGCCCGTGGCGTCAAATCCACCATAATCACCACCCCTCTCAACGCTCATTACTTCACAAAATCAGTTGATAAAACCAAAAATTTGGGTCTCCGAATCATCAAATTCCCAGCAGCTGAGGCCGGCCTGCCGGAGGGATGCGAGAACGTCGACCAACTCCCTTCTGACGACATGATCCCCAATTTCTTCCGAGCCACCACGATGTTCGGAGAGCAGCTCGAAAAAGTCCTAGAAGAGTGTCGCCCCGATTGCCTCGTCGCCGACATGTTCTTCCCCTGGGCTACCGATTTAGCCGCCAAGTTCGGGATTCCGAGGTTGGTTTTCCACGGGACTAGCTTCTTCTCGCTTTGCACCATGATAACTTTGAGACTGTACAAGCCTCAGAGCAACGTGTCGTCCGATGATGAACCCTTTGTTATGCCGAACCTACCCCATGAAATCAAGTTGACGAGATTGCAATTGTCTGTTCACGATCGACAAGACACCGACAATGACTTAACCAAGGTGCTGAATCGTATCAGAGAGTCGGACAAGTTCAGCTCCGGAGTGATTGTCAATAGCTTCTACGAGCTTGAACCGGACTACGCCGATCATTACAGGAACGTTCTGGGGAGAAAGGCGTGGCACATTGGGCCGGTTTCTCTCCGCAACAGAGAGATCGAAGATAAAGCACAGAGAGGTAAGAAATCCTCCATTGACGAACAAGAGTGCTTGAAATGGCTCGATTCCAAGAAACCCAATTCGGTTATCTACGTGAGTTTCGGAAGCACTGCGAATTTCCATACTTCTCAGCTGTACGAGATTGCAATGGGTCTTGAAGCTTCTGGGCAACAATTTATCTGGGTCGTGAGGAGAGGCAAGAAAAGAAGAGGAGGAGAACCAAAATTGGTTGCCGGAGGGATTCGAGGAGAGGACGAAGGATAAAGGACTTATCATACGAGGTTGGGCTCCCCAAGTTTTGATTCTCGAACATAAAGCGGTTGGAGGTTTCGTGACTCATTGTGGGTGGAATTCGACTTTGGAAGGTGTCAGCGCCGGAGTTCCGATGGTGACTTGGCCGGTGTTTGCAGAGCAGTTCTATAACGAGAAGCTGGTGACTGAGATTCTGAAAATTGGGGTCAGAGTCGGGGTTGTTCAGATGAATAGCATTACTGCAAGTGGAGGGATTAAAAGCGAAGCAATTGTGAAGGCGGTGAGGAGGATTATGGTGGGGAAGAGGCAGAGGAATTGAGAAAGAGAGCCATGGGATATAAAGAGATGGCAAAGAAGGCCGTTGAAGAAGGTGGGTCGTCTCACTCTGATCTAAATGCGCTGTTACAGGAATTGAGTTCCCACTGTGCTTAATCGAAATGCCGTCAAGCTAGATCAATAAATAAATACACATGCTTTGTGTTGGTGATTCTTTCGCAAGTTTGTTCATTGGCTTTTGTTTGTAATTTGTAAACCTCCCCATTTGATTCAAAATAAAATATCGAATTATTTTGAGGAAAATGTTCAATGATCTGTTCACTCTCATTATTCACGTCTCTTTGGGGGTTTGTGAAATGTTTAAAGTCTATTTCAGGATATTATTATTTCTACCATCTAATTTTCTCCAAAATTTTAAATTTAACTATTTAAGTGATTGGAGTTTATGCATCAACATATTTAAATTTAGGATAAATTATACAAATTTTTCCTTAACATTAACCTAAAGATAAGAATCTCTCCCAACATTTAAATTTTGTAATTATTTTTCTTATTTTGAAATTTTTGCAATTATGTCATTATGTTAATTAAACTGTCAAGTAATAAGTAAAAGAGTAAATTATAACTATCTTCTCTTAATATTTAGGTAATTATACTTAACGCTTATAGCATTTAAAAGTTAAACCTACGTTTTTTTTATTTTGAAATATTGTTAATATTGATTACATTCCGATAAAATTAGTCATTAAAATTTAACATAAAATATTAAACTAATTAAAATTTTAAGTATTTTTCTTATTTGCCCCCCTCTCTCATCTCATCAATTTTCTTTAAAAAAGTCTTCAAAATTTTTTTCATTTTACTTATATTTTACTTAGTTTTTGGAATTTTTGTAAAAAAAAAAAAAACTAATGAAAATGAGAATGAGTGATGGATAAAATAAGAAAATACCTAAAATTTTAGTTATTTTAACATTTTATATTAAGTCTTAACGGTTGATTTATTGGAAGGGGGTCAATATTAACAATATTTCAAAATAAGGGAGGTAAGTGTAATTTTTGAATGTTGTGGGTACTAAGTATAATTATCCAAATGTTATGGAGAGGTAGGTGTAATTTACCTTTAGTAAAAATGATTTGGTCACTCAAAATTTCAAATAAAATTTCCATTTACCCCTCTAAATATTACTTTATGAAGAACAAAATTAGCATTAATTAATGCAAATTACAATTCAAACTAATTCAAAAAAGTAAAAAAGAAAATATCAACTGATATTAAATATCAAAATTAGTTAATATTAAGATAATATGATTTACAATTAATTTAATAACCTTAATATAAGAATTATAAAATACCCATCAAGCCCTTCATTTTTTCTTAGTTTTCAAGGGATAACTAGACTTTTCTTAACTATGATAGCAAATCAAAATTCTCTCTTCATTTTGAATTTGACTACTTTGTTCACATAGATTATTCTTGTTTGCATTGACATTTTTTCATGTGATGAGTTAGCTTGTCTCAATGGAATGGCAATTATAAAAATGGATGCCCTGGGTGATTGAACTATCTTACTTCTTTTCTAGTAAGGGGGATGATTGAAGGTAAGATTTTAGAGAAAGAATGCACATTTTTTTTTCCAACTCAAGGGGTTTAACAAGGGCTACTTTTACTTCTAATCGCAAGGCTTTTACCAAAGCTTAGGTCTTGAGGTCCACTTGTTTGAAGTAACTGAATATATTTGAATTGACTAAATCTAAATGTGAGCTCAGAGTATATGAGTGTTTAGATCCTAGGTCCATGTCTCATGTCTTCTTTATAGGCCCTTTAATTTCTTCCCTGAGCCTACCTTCATCAATTGCTTCTTTCAAAGTACTTTTCTTTGAGACTTTCAAAGTACTGGTTGATTGGTTGACACCCACTAAAAAATACAGAATGCACCATATTGTTGTAAAAAGCTTGCTAATAAAGTCACTGGCGAGGTCGCTAGCTTCGCTAGGAAAAGTAAGGGCTCTATATTATGATACGTTATCTCGCTGGAAATCTGATCCAAGTGAGGGTCAATTTTGTTTCTAGGCTGTTTTTAAGTTCAATTTTGATCGGATTTCTTATTCATCTATATTTAGGACTTATGGTACATTTGCACTAAGTTCAATTTCTGATTTTCAAAAGTTAGGGTTGAAAGAAAAGTTTATAACAAAGTGATAGAGTTATGTAATAGTTTTTTTTTTTTAGGATCTCTCATTGCTCTTTTATAATTCCTTACTTCATTATTACAATCTTTATAGTGAAAATTTAGATTTTACCCTACTCATAAGCGTAGATAAATTGTCAAACCACTTAAATCTCTTGTTATTTTATTGTATATTTTTCTTGTGTTTGCTTTTGTATTTGTCACTATTTGCTGATGTGTTGTATGAAGATAATTCGGTATTTGGCACAGTAGGAGGTGATTAAATTAGATTTGGAATAGAATTTGCTTAGCATAATCTTGTCTGAGTTTCTTTGTCTCTATTTTGTAATAATGGGATAGTCACAATTGTTCACAGTACTTTTTAATTATAAAATATCTAATAATTTTTATTAAAGATTGTAATTTTTCTAGTTTATTTTTTTTAATTTGAAAACAATTAAGGATCACATTACGAGGGAAGAAGAAATCAAACTAGGGACCATAAATAACTACAAGGATTTAAGACTACGCTTATACTAGTAGGCTTGTACGCTTTGATCTTTACCTTTGTATTTAAATTCTTGCATTTTATTTTTCAAAATTTCCATTGGCTAGCCATCAGTTCTGCAAAGAAATAAAAAATAACTAATTAATAAAGTACAAGAGCATATTAAGAAAGTTGGAAATTTTATTTTATTTTATTTTTGGTAAAAAAAATAAAAAATAAAAAAGCAAACAGAAGGAGAGAAAAAATTTGCAACATTCTCGAGATAATGTTTATGCTCTCTTTTTATTTTTTTGTATGCTTTTATTTTTAATTAGCATCAAGAAAAATAAGAATATTCTAAAACGAAACTATTATTTTAATTAATCATCATAAAAGCTATAATAGAATTTATGCCATTATATATGTATTTAAAAAATATTAAAATTACTTTTATATATTTATTACATAAAATAATTTTTGAATTAGAAAGAACAATAAAAAAAATAAAAAATTCAGGCAAGTCCTCTCACATAATATAAAAAAAAATTAAAATCGAAAGTAAATGAATTAAAATAATTGTCAACCAATTGTGGAGAAAGTTTGATGGTTAAAATTTAGGTAAAAAAAAAAAAGTTGTACTAAATGCATTATATTTTATCCTTTTATACTAATAAGTAGGATTATTATTGGTTAAGTCACGTTAAATATAATTTTTTTATCTGTGGGGTTCAAAATTAATTCTCAAATTCACTTACGTAAGCCTACTTATTTTTTTAAAATTTTAAACTATATTTTATTAAAAACTTAATTTTTATAAGAAAATATAATAAATAAAATATATTTATTTTTAATATTTTGAAATGAACTTGGGCCTACAAAAAGCCAAAAAAAAAAAAAAGTAAGGCGTGAAACCAACTTTTAACCCATTGCATTTCTTTCTCCAATCTTTACCTTTCGCCAAAAAAAAAAAAAAAAAAAAAAAAAAAAATCTACTCTCGATGTTTATTCTTTTTTGCACATTTTCTTTTGAAATAGTCTCCATGCTAAAAGAATAATTTGCTTATATGGTCAGCTCAAGAATAAAGGTAAAAAATTCGAATAAAGGTCTCAAATTAATGAAAGTTAAAATATTTTTAAGAAAAGAGAAGGTGAATTTCTTGCATGAATTTTTTTAATAAAAAATATAAAATAATTGATAAAACTTTTAAATCGTAAAAAAAATCGTAGTCTATGTAGTCCATTTCTCTGGTCAAACTTAAAGCGTCTGAGCACCATGTTCAGATGAGAATGGTACAAAATATGTGACAGAAGCAATTGTGTCACCGCAGGTTAAAATAGCACCGGCTGCAGCCAATGAGAGTATTGCGCCCTTCCCCGATGCCACTTACGGTCAAGGCTTAGGTAATGTTTGGTGGATAAACTTATAGTATAAAATAATTTAGTTTTACTTTTTGTAAGCTAGATAAAACAATTAAATTTTTTTTTTCAGTTATAAGTAATTTATTCAATTCAAAATTATTAAAATTTTTATCACATAGACAAAAAATTATCAAAAATTATTAAAAGTTATAAAAAATTTACTAAACATACCTAAAATTTTAAACTACTAACTTTTAACCAAAAAAAAATTGACAAAAGTCATTAAAAATTTGAATTTCCACAACCCACCATAGACAATTCCATCTTCTCAATACAAAACCACGCCGGCATGGTCCTTCAACGTGTGCTTGGATCCCGGCCAACATCACCGTATGTATATCAATTTTGTTAGTAGTTACATCAAAATTATACGATTTACCAGAAAAATAAATTAAAAATTTTTATTGAAAATCTTTAAATTTACTTTTAGTTTGAACAGTTAATTTTGATTACAACAACTCACACAACTAATATTACAAGACTAACTTCACAGCTGATAATAGCGTGCCCAAATCCCTTAAATTTCTCTCATTATGTCTGGAACACCTTCCTTTGAAATTTTCTTCAAAAAAAGTTCTAGGTGCTACATTTGGAGTTCTAGAGTTTCACACAGGCCAGCCGCCCGGGTTGGGAATTAATAAAATTTTAATAATTATTAAAGTTTTGTTTAGTAAGAAAGTAAAAAAAATAAAAAAAAACAAAACAAAAACGAACGAAACAAAACAAAACAAATCATTAAGAAAAACAAAAGTAAAAAAATTAATCTTTCATTTTTTAACGCAAATTGAGAAGTATATTATGTCAAATTTAGTAATATATTTTTGATAACTATCCTTAGTTTTTGTGCATGCTAAGCATTAATTGTGTTGGTGCTCAAAATTGGAACACAATCACTGCACGTTCTTTTACCAATTTTGGCTAAAAATAATTAGATACGTTTATTTATGCATGTGTACTATGTGCAGGCGTGCCAGGAACCACGGAGTTCCAAAAGATAAAATAGTAGATAAACATAAAATTCAGGCCATTAATTACACATGCAATTTTATTATGATAATTACAATCAAGCAAGTGCACAATTCTAAATTGATGCTTGAATACCAATGGAAGATGACGCAACGAAAGCTTGCAAAATGATTGCTACTATGGATTAATATGTACAACTAAGAAGTTCAGAAAAGAAGAGAAGAAATTCAGCAAATGAGAGGAGAAACATAGCAGAGGAGAGAAGAAAATAAACGAAAATGGGGTAAAAGCAACTAAAATCCCAAAGCGGTGGTTCTGGAACCCCCATTTTTTTTTCTTCGAACTTCTTATTTATAGAGACTCCGAAATACTACTCGTCCTCCACGATCACCACTCTCCATGTTTCCAAAACATGGCGTAGTGTAGTACTTGCTCCAAAATCTCTGGGTAATTGTAGTTACTTTAACTTCCCCTTATCTTTGACTACTTGTTATTCATCGGCCAACACTACCTACCTCGATATCAGCCATCTTTTCATCTTGATCGACATACTCATTTGTTATTCAGATTATCTTGGCCTCTGCAACCTTTTCATAACTTCGATCAATTATCTACAAGAGTTTTACCGTTTCCTCAACCGATATTATCCCTTCCAAGCTTCCTCTTTCTTACTTGAGGGCTTTGTTCATGTCGGCCTTCGTCATGGCTAATTTTTCATTCATCTCTCATAGTTTTGACCTCCTTCTTCTCAGTCAAGATTTGTTTAAATTTTGGTTACGACTAGTAATGATTTTAACAGCTATCAGGCCACATGTCAATCTCTTAATGGGTCAGGTTTATGGGGAATAAACATTGCCCCCATCAAATAGTCTTTTCAGATTTCTAGTCGAAAAAATGATTTGATGATATCATCACCCCAGGTCATTACTGTAGGGGCTCTCCGTGTTCGTGCCTTATAATTTCAACATTTCCTTTCGACATTTCAAAATTCATATTCTTCTCATCTCCTTAAGCTCTAGCTATGGCGAAAGAGAACTAGAAGAAAGTCGTGGTCAAATCTGTGGGGTAAAAAAAAAGACCTTCAGTTTTCACTAACCGGGGCCGAAGTTACCATTGCTCCTTTTGTTAAAGAGGTACTAATTCCTTCTCCTCCTTCGTTCCCACCAAATTCTTCTATTTTAGGCCCTTGTTTCCTTGATTCATCGTCTTTTCTTCATCCTCTTTCTACCCTCTTTGTGGATGTGAGAACCTCTTTTACACAAATTTAGACCTTACCCTCTTCAAAAAACCATTAGGAACTGGCCATAGTCCAGAAAAACCTCAATCCATGATTCTTGGGTAGAATGGGCTAATCAAATAGAAGAACTAAAGCAGATGTGTGGAAAAAGTAAGGCATTTTTTAGGCCATTCAGCTGTCTGAGTTAGAGTATCATTTTGAGAAGAATCTGGTTTTTATCGCCTTATGCTTTTGGTCTATATTGACCAACACATTCCACTTCGACTTTGGACCAATGTCTCCTTTTATTTTCAACATATCGGCCTTGTCGGGTTTGAGTACTATCGGTAGTACTGCTGATACTTTAATTAGAGTTGAGAATGATGTCAGCCAAGGCATCCCCAAACAAAACTCTAGAGAATTGAATGCCTATTCTAAATATTTAAAGGCTTGTGTAAGGAAGGTGAAGTAAGTCATTGTGAGCACATAAATTTCTTATCCATGTGGCTCTGTAAGTATATTCTCTGTAACAGTTTGCTAAGATGACAAAAGAGTATTTTGGGCTCGCTTCATTTCTTACTGGTGGTAAGAAACTTGCTTTAACTCTTTTAGTTTTGGCATCCTTTTATAGGGTTCTAGGAGACGTAATCAAAAAAATTTTTCAAACTACGGATGGCAAATATGGCTCTTGCAAATGTGGCTTCAGTCTTATTTTCTCAAATATCAGCCAACTTTACCCTAAGACCCTAAACCTCACTGCCTTACCTACAGCTTTGTTCTATCTATTACTTCTCTTTAACCTGCCAGCTTCACCTTTTATTTTTAGTATTTTTACTCTTTATCGGCTGTCTTTCCTAAAATGTTTACCCTTTTTTATGATTAGTCTTATGGGCTATCTTGGATCAAACTATTCAAATAAGAGGATCTAGAGAAGTTTCATCAGAAGTTTTTGGATGATATCTTTTTATCCTACTTCCTCACCACAGATCTCTCCCATAGGTTAGTAGTAGATAATTCCATTAATTGTTGCTATGGGGTCAAGTTTTATCCAACCAATTTTATCGCTTGCTAGTTTGGCCTAATCCAAGCTATTTCATCCGACCTTTGGATTCGATTGGTCTTGGTTTTTTAGAGAGGCTTATTTTTTGTGATGATGAGGATGTCTCAACCATAGCCAAAAAGTTAGATGATCTAAAAGCTGATTTCACCTACTTGATTTTGGTCACCGTTCCTCTTCCTTCGACTCTTTCGATCAATGGTGGAGCGATTACATAGCCATTTCTCAGTCAGAGTTTGTAAGAGTTGTTTTGAAGAGGCTAACCTCTATTTTTTTTTTTTTTTTGATAATTAGAGGCTAACCTCTATTGCTGCCCCTAATGATGATTTTGAATCTTCTATCTCACAGGATGCTAAATTGGCTAATGCCCTAAAAGTACACTTTCCATTGATGATCATTATCATTCGATTATTAGATTTGAAAAATTCTATGGCTTTAAATGGATCCGCAAGAGTTACCTTCCATGAAATATCGGGTGGTGGAGTCTCAAGGTGCAGACTGCAAGCAACAATTTCTATCAGCTTGAGACAAATGGGCAAAAAAGGTGAGGCTAGGTTTAGAGCCTCGCAATTTCCTTGATTACTTGGCTGATTATATAGCCCAACCAAGAAAATCGCCCTCAATGCCATCGGCTGATTTTGCCATTCCAAAGTTCTGAAGGGGCTTCATCCATTGTGATCCTAACTGGATTCGTTGTAGATGCCGACATTATAGTGACCTTATCAGGATGGGATCATTCAGATTTGCTCGCCTGATTTTGGGGTTACTTTGGTATTTTCCTTCCTTTATTTTTTTTTCTCTCTCTCTCTTATGTCTGGTTCTCGCTCATTCTTTTATAGTTATCCCTCCTAAGCGTAAGGTAATAAAATCAAGTGACAATGATGAAAAATGGAAGAAGACATCGAGGAGCAAGAGTAGGAAAGTTAGAAGACAAGGAAGTAACCAAATCACAACTTCCTTTTTGAAAAAAGCAAAGCTCAAGTTGGCCAAGATGATAGCTGTGGAGGCTGAGGTTTCTTCGGTCGATGAGCAGGAACAGTAATCTCTTACTACTTTTCATTTGTTATGGCCTCGTTTGCTATTGTTTAACATATCTTGTCATAGGTTGAACCGGTTCGCAAACCTTCTTCCAATGCTACTGTTTTGTCGCAAGCTCAGGCCCTCCTTGATCATCTTATGGGCCGAACGACATCTACTTCACACCTTTAAGTGCTCTTCTCTTTTCATCAGCTAAGAGCTCTAGATTAGATTATGAAGCGGCCATTAAAGATATCCATCAATTCTTGTCTACTTCTTTTGTTGATACAATGGGGACCTCCAATTACAGCACTTTGACTTCCGTTCTAAACGTGATTCGGGATTATCTAAAAGCTTATCTATCAATTTCATTTGCAATTTCTTCCTTGTCTTCCTGTCTTCCAACCATGCTCAGAGAATATCAAAGGGCCGAATTGGCCAAAAATGAGTCTGAAAATTTGAAGAAAAAAAAAATATTCGAAGACCAAAGAACTATCTTCCCTACATGATCGGCTCCGAGATGCTGCTACTCAGATAGACAGCTTCATGCAGCTAAATAAAAAAATAATCTCTTGGAGCAGATTAAGAGATTGAGAGCTTTGCAGGATATAAAGAGATTAGTCGAGCTTACTTAACATGGTCTGACCAATTCTTATGAGGTGGCCATTCAGGAGACTGAGGCCTTTGCTTAAGAGTTAGAAGACTTTAAGGAGAAAAGGGAGTTGGCCGATATGGACCTCACTCGCTTGGAGACTAGCTATCACGAGTTTGTGCACAACTTCACCCATCTAACCTATGATTCCCTCGCAGCGAGAATATCATCAGCCCAGGGAATTTTGATCCAACTACGTGAAGTGGACAAACTATCGATATCTCACCATAGACTCACAAGATCAAAATTGAAAGCCAACTCTAAAACTTCATTGCCCCCTATTTCTTGTTTTTATGACTCATCTTTATTAACATTTGAATAATTTGTTATCGGCCCAGTTTAGGCCATTAAAGACTTTTATTATCAGCCTTTTAGACCGATGAACTTTACTTTACTAGCATCAGTCTTTAAGACCAATTTTGCTTTTTAATTGGATTTGCCATATCTTCATCCCTCCTTTTAGTACTTTGAAAATTCTAAAAGGCCCCCGCCATCTGAGACTGAACTTACCAAACTTGGGATCTTTAGTTCCCATCGGGAAAACTACCTTCCAGACTTTGTCCTCGACGTTGAACATTTTAACTTGAACTTTTTTGTCATAGGCCCTAGCCACTCTCAAATTTTGTGCTTTGATGGCGTCCAAGGCAGAAAACTAGATCATCCACATCATCTATTTCCATGTATATAGCTTCTTGGTATGTCTCCCTAGTTAAGTCATTTTGAAACGCCACTTGGGCCGATGTAACTATGATTTCCACAGGAAGGACGACTTGATGGCCATAGGTTAACTCAAATGAAGTGGCATTTGTGGCCATTCTTTTGAAAGTCTAGTATACCTTTAAGGCTTTTGATAAAACACTATGCCATTGTCTGGGATTCTCGTGAATCATTTTTTCTAAAATTCGTTTGACAGTTTATTAGTAGGCTCAACCTGACTGTTCCCTTAAACATAATATGGGTTAAGTTTAATATACCAAAACCATATTCAACTGCAAACTTTGTTACCAGATTTCTTGTGAAGATAATTCCCTAATTAGCCACAATACTCTGAGGAATCCCAAACCTATGGATGATATATTCTTTAATGAAGCCAATAATATTGGCCTGGTCGATCGATTTTACTTGACTGGTCTCCACCCATTTAGTAAAATACTATGTTGCCACAATTATGAAGCAATGCATTTTAGACGAAGAGGGATGAATTTTACCAATTAGGTCCATCACCCATCCCCTAAATGGCTAAGGTCTAACAATAGCTTGCGTTGGCATAGCCGGGACATTTTGAAACAGCCCATGTTTTTGACACGCTTGGCATCCTTTGGCATAATAGATAGCAACGGCCATCATTGTTGGCTAATAATAACCATGGCGCCTTACTAACTAGACCATGTTTCATCCCGCCTAATGAGCACCACATATTCTTCCATAAATCTCAGCCATGACCAATATAGCCTCCTTTCTACCTAGGTACCTTAATATGAAATTGGCTGCCTTTATTTTTAATTGTTTTGGTGTCTCTGGCTCTCTTTGCTCCAGGAATTGTATAATTGGCCCTTGCTAATCATCATTTTTCTTAAACTCAATATTATTAGTTTCAAAAATGTTAGTACAAACTAGCACTAAAGGATACTATCTGCAACGAATTACCCTTACTTTTTTTTTGGTCCAAACCAAGTGAGACCCAATGGCTAATTGTACCAACTCATTTGCCTCAATGTTCTTAGCCCTAGGAATATGCTTGATTGACACATCCACAAACTCCTCTAATAGTTTGTCTGCCAATGTAAGATATTTTTGTAAGATGGAGTTGTTACATTGGCATGTCTTTACCAACTGGTTAATAACTAGCTCAAAGTCCCCTAAAATTTTGATTAGAGGTGCCCTAAGTTCTTTCAAGATCTCTAGGCTAATAACCAGTGCCTCATACTCTGCCTAGTTGTTCGTGTACAAGAAATCAAATTAGAAGGACAATTGGCTTTTCTCTTCTCGGGAAGAGAATATTATAACTCCTACACCACATTGATTATCTATCCTAGAACCGTTGAAATACAAAAGCCAAGGTTTTAACAACACCAAATGCAAATGATCAAAATCAAGTTCCTTTTCACTAATACCAATACAAGGATATTCGGCCACAAAATCAGCCAGTGCTTGACCCTTGATTGATTTTGGGACATGTAATATATTGAAAATTCCATAAGTGCTCAAGTCCATCAGCCTATTCTACCATTTAGTATTGACCTATTTAACATGTATTTAATAATGTCCACTTTTGAAACCAAATAGACTATTACAGGTAACATGTAATGTCTTAATTTTTGTGAACAAAAGTGCAATGCAAGGCATAATTTCTTAATTAGCCGATATCACCTTTTGACTAGGGTGAGGACTCAGCTCAGATAATACATTGCCCTCTCTTTACCATTCTAATCATCTTGAACTAAGAAGCTTGCTATTGGATTCTCTATTGTAGAGATGTAAAACCTCAGTGGTTCCCCTCTTCTTGGCAGTATAAGCACCGGTGGATTTGAGAAATACTGCTTGATTTGGTTAAAGGCCAGTTGATGTTGCCTTTCCCATTTGAACGGTTCATCGACCTTCAATTCAGTAGAGGTGAAAAAGCTTAAATTTTCCCTATAGAATTAGATATAAAACGCCTCAAAAATTAATCTTACTAATGAAGCTTTGTAACTCCTTTTTATTTTTAGGCGGCCTAGTTTCAATTATGGCCTTAGCCTTATTTTTATTTACCTCAATTCCCCTTTTGTGTACTAAAAATCCCAAGAAATTTCCAGTTGAAATGCCAAAGGCACATTTGAGTGGGTTTATTTTAATTTATGTTTCTTCATCCTTCTAAATGACTAATTAAGAAATTCTAGGTGTTCCCCAGTATGCTGGGATTTTACCACTATATCATCAATGTAAACTTTCATGAAACGCCTTATAAAGTCAGAAAATTGCGTTCATAGCCCTTTGGTGGGTGGCCTAAGCATTCTTCAAACCAAATGGCATAACAACCCATTCATGGGTGCCCAGAGCACCAGGGCATCTAAATGTCATTTTAAAAATGTCCTTTGGGGTGATATAAATCTGGTTATATCCACTGTTCCCATCTATAGAAGACATGATCTTACACCAAGCCAACACATCTACTAACATGTCGGCCATTGGCAAGGGGTATTCGTCTTTTGGGAAGCATTATTTAAATCCCTAAAATCTATATAGACCCTGGTTTTACCATTCTTTCTGACAATTGGAATGATATTAGCTAACTAGCAACATACCTGGTAGCCCTTATAAAACTAGCCTCTAATAATCATATTATTTCCTTCCTAACTTTGAGAATGACTTCGTTACTCATTCTTCGAGGAGGTTGCTTGAAAGGCTAATATCCTTGCATGATAGGAATTATGTGTTCAATCAATGATCAATCTGATCCTCACATTTCCATATAATCCTAGGTAAAACAATCTTTATGTTCTTTTAATAATGTGACCCTCTCGGCCCGATATTTATCATTAGGGTAGCCTCCAACAAAAGTCGGCCTATTTTCACCTTCATCTCTGAGATTACCTTCTATTAGTGAATCAGCTACTTCCCTTTGTCATCATCTAATTCCTTAGGTGCTTTATCCAAGTCTTCAATTTGGACCACATCTGTTGCTTCGTCTACATCTTCGATAGCTACATCGACCATGAACACTGATGCTTTGTCGTAAAGCCTATTATCCAAGGTATATAACTTTACCTTGGTAGTAGATTCTTTGAAAGTTGAGTTACTCATTGTTCCAGTTCTTGGAGTCTGAGTGGCCTCTTTAAAAACGTAACATTGCTCGACCGACTTAGTTGCTCACAGATCCGTTTAGCATCATCTATGTTAACTTCACTGCTCAAGCCACTACAATTCTTTCATCGGCCTTCACTGCTTCACTGGGACCTACCACTTGAATATCTATTCTCTCTTTAAGCACGGATTCTTTTAGTTCTGAGTTTATTACATCAATCTCTGGAGTCTTTTCTTTAAGCAACTCAACATCACTTTCCAGGGACATCTGACTTTGCTCTGCTTTGAAGATGGCTAGTAAAGTGAAGACCATATTCACCTGCATCGACTGAAACTTCTGAACTGGATAGAACCTATAGATTGAACAACCCCCATATTGTTATCAAAATTATTATGTCTCTCAACCTTATTTGGTCGATAACTGTCAAAGGTGTCAACCTGTTGAGGATTCTCTCTATTCCATTTTTTCTTTAATCAGTTGTAGTGATCTTCGGAGGCCCTCGACCTTTTTCTTTTATCATCAAAATCACAAGAGTCGATTTTTCTTCTTCTAAGTCTTGCTCCTCGTATGATGTAACCCCTTTGACTGGAGTTGTTCCATTTCCATATTTCTCCAAGCACTTCTTTACCATTGAAACCTTCTTTTCTAAGACCTTGTCATACCACGAAGGTCCTAGTTCGAAGGAAACTTAGGATAGACCACCTGATTCCAGACTCCCACTTGTACAGGTATTGATTACACTTGAAAAGTGTAATAATTAGCTTGATTTCCTATTATTTTTAACTGGAGTTAGGAGTTAATTCATTAAATTTAATAGCATTTCATATTGCTTACATGAAATTTTCTTTAATGCAACAAATGTGTATAAAAGCTTGGAAAAGACCTATAGTTATAATTAAGGACTTGGAGGAGTTGAAAGAGGACGAAAAATGAGCAGAAGAAGCACTTGGCATCCTGACGGTGTCAAGACAGCCCTTGACAGTGAACCCAAGTCTAGACTGAATAAAAAGACGTTAAGATATTACCCATTGGCGTCCTAACGTCGTCAAAATGCCATGATCACGATACTTTAGATTTTAGGATTTTTTAGCAGCTTATAAATACACACCTTGTATCAGACCTTGGATAAAGTCGTATACACCTCTTAGGGTTATTTTTCTGAGTGTTTTTCATTAGTTTTCAAGAGTTTTTCTTTACTTTTATTGAAGATTTGGATCAAAGCTTTGATTCAATAGCAGAACTTTCAATACAAGTGCAGATTTTCTTTTCTAATGGAATTTGTTTCTTCCTTCTCTTTTATTTTCTTTATTGTTTGTTTATTTAAAATGCTAGCGTAGATTCATTCTTGATTCAACCCATAAATGATGGGTGAATCCTTATTTGAGTGTTGGATGTGATTGGATCCAAGCATGCAATGTAAAAGTTATATGTTACGGTTTTTGTTTTCTAAATCTACTTTCTAATGTTTTCAAAACCTTCGAAAACTTGTGTAGTTGATCATATTTGCTTGAAATCACTGGTAACAACACAAGAATTATCACTTTCTTAATATTTTGAAAATAAATGAAATAGATTTAGATATGCTTTTTGGTTTTCTTCTTTTTTTGATTTTCAAGGCATTTGAAAACGTGTAACCTCAATCATATTTCGTTGAACTCACTGGTGACGTTATATGATTAAAACTTTCTTTATATTTTGAAATCAAAGAAAAGAAATCTGGACCAAAGAATGTTTTCAAAATGATATCTTTCTGGTTTTATTCATCGTAAATGTGATTTTAAAACTGTGCTTTGGAAATTAAAGTTTTCACAATGAAATCTTTCCGTTTTACTTTCCCTAAACGTGAGCTGTAAACTAAGATAATAATCACATTCAAACATGAGAATAAGGAATTCACCTAGATTTGTTGGTTGAAGCAAGACCTTTAGTTATATTGCTCAAAACCTTAGTTTAATTCACTATTCACTTTACTTTAATTTACTTTGTATTCTTTAATTGCTTCTAATCAATTTGAAATTACTTTAACTGTTTCTTTTCTAGTTAGTTTAATTACTCTCATTTTAATTTATTGTTACGTAGTTCATAGTTGAAAATCAAACTTCTCAAACTCAAAACCTAATTTTATTTTTATTGCTTTCAAAAAAGAAAAAAAAAAGAAGAAACAATAGTTTAGAAGAATTTGGAAACCTAGGATTCTTTCGTAGTTCCCTATAGATACGATCCTGGTCTCACCAGGTAAAACTAAACTGCACGCCCTTACACCTGGGGGTTATCATTACTATGTATTTGCAAAGTGATCAAGTATCTTCTACCGTACTGTTCATCATAACCTTGGATACACTCTCTGTAAACCAATCTCGGGCTGATGGGTCGACATCAAGTGATAATAATGGCTGTCAAATGGACATCAGCCGCTAAAATCGTAGTTCATCATTCAGTTAAAACCTCCCAAAGCACCCCTATTTCCTCTTGTGAGCGTCGGCTTGACATAATCAGTCGACCATACCACTCTACTTTCATCCCTCTAATTGATAGTTATTTTAAGACCCGTCGTTGGAATGGCTTATTATCGACCACCATAGGCCATTTCTTAGCAATTTTGAAAAGTCTGTTGTCAATATGTTCTTGTACCTGATTTTGAAAATGCACACAGTTTTTAATAGAGTGGCTCCATAAGTTATGCCACTTACAATAACTGCGACCCTTAATTTCATCGACCGATGCTAACTTGTGCTCTTTTGGAAGCCTGATCATATTATTAGCTAGGAGGTGGTCAAAGATTTAACTCTTTAGGTTTATTTCCAGAGGGTTTAGGGTCTTTATCAGTTTTAAGGAGCATTAAAGCCTTACAAGTGTATGGGCTTTTAGACACAATTTTGATGGTATCTACATTAGCCAATTGAGTTTTGTCGGTTACCCTCCCATAAAGGGTGGTCAATGCAACATCATAATTTAAATCTCGATAGTACGTTCCTCAGGATGAATTCTTTTTATCCTGTTCTTCCAATAACATCCTCTCATATTGGGCAACTCTTACCCCCAGTTCGTACAAATCTCTAAAATTCATGCCCTCAAACTTCTTCTCAAATTCAAATTTCAAATTGTTTAGGGCTAAATTCACATACTTTGGTTCAAGCAAGGCTAGGTTACATTTGTATTTAGCTCTTTTAAATCGGGTGATATACATATCTACCAATTCTCTAGCTAGTTGGGACATTCTAGCCTAATCAGCTATAGTAATTTCTAGCTCACTTTAGTAATACTAGTTATGAAACATTTCTTCCATTTGAGTCCAAGTATGGACCGAGTTTGGGGTCAAGTTGGAATGCCATGTGAATGCTGTAGTTGTTAAGGAATTCCCGAACAATCTTAACTTAAATATATGAGAATTCCTAACTAGGCCGCATTGTATTTTGAAATGGCCCACATATTCTAGGGAAGACTGATTATCCTCCCCTGAAAATAGGGAAAATTTTGATGCTATAAATCCCTTTGGATAATATAACTGGTCTATCCATTCTGGGTAAGGCCTCCTATATCTTGGTCGTCCGAAGTCCCTCATTATCGAACCAAGTCTCTCTTAAATGAGAATGGCCAACTGGTCTTGGTTAATGACCAAATTCTGTCCTTGGCCTATAACAGCTTGGTTAGGCTGATTAGTGTCTAGCACACTGATGTTTTGGGCTGTGTGATATCATACGTAGGCCTTAACTCTACGGCCGTCATCATCAACCTAATCAGCATACCACTACTGTTTGTTTGATTAAACAACGAGTTAAGATCCCTCCATGTTGAGGCATTTAAACACATATTTTAGTTCAAGTACTGATTCTGGGGTGGATTTTGCGCTCTTTGTTGCACTATAGTCGCTAAATCAATGTTCGAGATCTTTTGAGCAGAATCTAAACCTAATAATTATTGTAAGTCCTGGGTCTTTTGAGCTTGCCTCCCAGCCAATGTTTTATTTTTTATGTTAGGAATGATGGTGACCCTAGACTGATTATATCCTAACCTTTGGCTCGTGTCACTAATGGTTGGCTCCACTCGACCCCCTAGAGGTATTCCTATTCCCGTGGTCTCTACGAGTGTAGAGGAGTTATTGACATTAGCTGAGAATCCCACGTTGACATTCCTTAAGGATCATGCCAAGTGACTGGGGCTATACAGGGAACTTTGGCTAATTGTCAGCCTATTGGTTCTCGTCACATTATTAACATGCCCCCTGAGAATTAAAGGGTTTATCTCTAGGCGAGTGCATCTCACCGCAACTTCATTGTACCTAGCAGTTGCTTCGTCTAGACGAGTGTTTATTGATTTCATGAAGACCTTCATTTCTTGGCAAAAGGATGCCAGGTCATTGACTTACCAAATTGTCTCACTAAGTGACAGGTTCATATTCCTTGGCGTCTCTTCCTCTACTATGATTGCCTTTCCTTCTCTTTGTCTAAAAACAGCATTTTGACTACGTGTAATTACCATAAACTACCAAATTGGTCTCACTGGGCGTGCCAAAAATTGTTTGTGCTCAAAATTGGAACACAATCAATTGCACGTTCTTTCTTGGTTTTGGCTAAGGATAATTAAATGGTTTGTTTATGCATGTGTGTATATGAGAGTGTGCTAGGAATCATGGAGTTCTAAAAGACAAAATAGTAGATAAACATAAAATTCAGGCGATTAATTACACATAGGATTTTATTATGATAATTACAATCAAGCAAAAAAAAAAAAAAACATAGCAGAGGAGAGAACAAAATAAATGAAAATGGGTAAAAGTAACTAAAATCCTAAAGTGGTGGTTTTGAAATCCTTTTTTTCTCTTCGAACTTCTTATTTATAAAGACTCGGAAGTACTGCTCGTCCTCCACGATCTTCACTCTCCATGTTTCCAAAACGTGGCGTAGTGTTGCATTTGCTCCAAAATCTCTGGGTAGTTGCGATTACTTCAACTTCCCCTTACCTTCTGTGTCGACTACTTGTTATTCATCGGCCAACACTGCCTACCTCGATATTAGCCATCTTTTCATCTCAATTGATGTTACTTCATTTGTTATTCAGTTATCTTGGCCTTTGCAACCTTTCATATCTTCGGCTGATTATCTCCAAGAGTTTTACCATTTCCTCGATTGATATTATCCCTTCCAAGCTTCATCTTTCTTACTCGAAGGCTTTGTTCATGTCGACCTTCGTCATGGCCGATTTTTTATTCATCTCTTATAGTTTTGACCTCCCTCTTCTAGATCAAGATTTGTTTCAATTTTTGGTTGCAGCCAGTAATGATTTTGACAGCTGTCAGGTCACGTGCCAATCTCTTAATGGCTCGAGTTTATGGGGAATAAGCAATTTGATTTTTCAAATATAAAAATAAAAAAATACTTTTTTTAAGCTAGCTTATTTGTAAAGACCCAAATTTTTTGTGATTTAATTTTATTTTAGAATTATTTATATTTAATTTTAGATTTTTTTGTGCCATTAAAAATTTTATTTAGAAATGAGATTTTAAAGTAATTACGTATATCATGCATTAAGTGTGCTTACATTAATTTTTATTTATTTTTTATTATTAGTATTTGTGTGTGTGCTAGCAATGATATATATATATATATATATATATTATGTGCTGTGCTTTCCCATTGGATGACAGAGGTGGCTGAGAAGTAATTATGATGAGGGAGGTCAAAGGGTTACAGTTAAAATTGAATTTGGTGTTGGATTGTGGAAGATATTAATGGGAGATTTATTCTAGGTGTTTGTATGAGTGGGTAAAAGGGGGACTCTTGGGTTGTTTAAAATATTCACCATCTATGATATTCCACCAAGAAACTTTTTATTTTTCATTTTGGCCTTTCGAAATTAAGAGAGAGGGGGAAAGAGAGATCATGCTATCGGTTATACGGTGGTATAGATCGTTGACAGATTTTCGAAAAACGCATAATTGTCGTTTCAAAGAAGGATTATCGAATCGTGTTTAAGGCTAACTTGAGTTGGTGTTGATTGCTTACACACCGATCGTCTACGTGTGTAGTGAGGTAGGTGGGATTGTGTTTATTTGATATATTTGTTTTATCATGTCATGAATATATAGATGTGCAAGAGATGAAAAACTTGTTTTATGAATTGATTCTTGATTATGTGGAATTCTAGAACTTTCACACTGAAATAGGTATACTGTTTTCCCATAAAAATCATACTTAGATATTGATTTAATTCTTGAAACTTTTATATGTTAAATTAGCCATATAAATGAGTTTCCTGTAAAACTTTCATAATTTTTGGAATTGAAATGAATTTATAAAAAAAAAAGTCAAACTTGACTGTTCGTTGGGGATTTCCATGCTAGGATCAGCACATTGTTTTTATATAAAATTCATACTTAGAGGTCGAATTAATTTTTGATATTTTTATATATGGGAGTACATATATCCAAGCTAGTATCCAGTAAAAATTTCATAGTTTTTTGAGTTAAAATGGAGTTTATAAAAATCATGAAAATTGACTATTTGTTTTAACTTGCTGTGCTGACAAGAGTTTGATTTTTGATATAAAAATGATACCTAGAGATTAAATTAATTTCTAAAAATTTTATATATGAAACTATACATGTTATAGATTCTACAGTAATTTTTTTATAAATTTTTGAGTAATAATTTATTTTATAAAAATATTGAAACTTGGCTATTTGGTTTACATTGCTGTACTGACAATAGTCAGATATTTGGTATAAAAGGTATAAATAAAAGTTGACATAATTTTTGAAATTTTTATATGTTAAACTAGATATATGAATGAGCTTTCTGTAAAAATTTCAAAATTTTTGGATTTAAAATGAATTTTGTAAAAAATCATGAAAATGAGCTGTTCTGTATAGTTATAACAGAAATACCCATTTAGTATTTTTAAAATCTGTATTATATGCTTTATGAATAAATTTTAAATCTTATTTTTATGAAATTGGACTTAATTATAAGTATTTTAGGCTTTTGAATTAATATAAAATATTTCATTTTCTTTTTTTTATGAATTATCAGAATTTATGTCTTGAATCCTTCATTGTCATGACATGTTTGACAGAAAATTTTATTTACCAAGCTAGCTGCATATATATATTCTTGAATATGGTTGTATGATATTTATTTGATAAATCTTGTATGAAAGTATTTTTATGGAAGGGCAACATGAAACTTAGGCCCAAAATACGTTCACACTTCATAAAACTTATAAAGTAAAGGGACGAACACAAAAAAATCAAATTAGAGTGAACTTTTGTGTACGTTGTGCTGTTAATTAAAGGAATTATTTGAGATTTGATTTTTGGGTTATTGGGGTCATTAAGAGTACTAGAAAGAGTGGGTTCTAGAACCCAAGGGTTGAAAGCCCCAAAACCTATGCAGGGTGGTTAGCATAACCAGTAGACTAGAACCTACGGAATGTATATATGGCTTATTCTAGCGTATATTTAGTACCGGGACTACCGGACTGGTTTGCCTACTAAGGCAAATGAGTACATTTGGGACTGCGGGACCAATTGTACCCCATGATTAAGGTTTAGTGATGTGATGAGTACATTTGGGATTGCGGGACCAATTGTACCCCATGACTGAGATCTGGGGATGTGATGAGTACATCTAGGATTATGGGACTAGTTGTACCCCACGACTTAGGTCTGGGGATTTATTTTAGGTTTAGTTTTGAGGCCACAGACTAAACTTGCAGAGTACCTGACCCATAGTATGATATTGATATGTGGTGATGTGAATAATGTGATATGATTTATTTTTAGCATGAGACTGCGGGATCATGGTTAAGTAACTTTATTATTTGAATGAAATGATTAAATACGGATATTTTAAAAATTTTAAGATTTTAAATTTTATTCTTATTGATTAGTGTTAATAGCTTTGCATGATTAAGAAATTATATTTTATAAATACTTTCTGAGCACACGTGGAATTTAGTACTCACCACCTACTACAATTGGTAATACAGGGGTTGAATCTCGTGATGGACGGTTGTTATAGCTGGATGATTTGTTTTATTTTGCATTCCAACATTTAAATTTTAATGTAATGGAGTTTTGATTTGGGCCCATATTTGTGGCATGATTTTATAGCCCATTTTTAGAGCATTTTAAAGGCATTTTGAATATTTAAGAAATTGAATAAATACTTACTTTAATTAGCTTCCGTTCTGATATGTTACATTTTTCATGGTTTGACATTTATTTTTAAGTTTCGTTCCTACGTCCCCGGTCGTGGATTTCGGGGCGTGACATTATTTGTTGCCAAATAAATCCTAAGTGAGGTCGAACCGATTGCTTTTAAAAGACAAAACATAGGTATCAATTTTAAAATTAAATTATTTTAAAAAATATTATATTTTAACTAAAAAATTAACTTTAAATTTTTTAAAAATAGATAAATTAATATTAAAACTAATAATTTTTTTATAACACACAAGATTTTAATAATTATTATGGTTAATTTTAAAAATAGATAAATTAATATTAAAACAAATAATTTTTTTATAAAACATAAAATTTTAATAATTATTAATGTTTTGCTTAGTAACGAAAGTAAAAAAATATTTTTTTATTTTCTACACAAACCAAGAAATATATTATGTTAAATTTACTAATATATTCTTATTAGTATCCTTAATTTTTGTGCATTATTAGTATCCTTAATTTTTGTGCATTATAGGGATAAGATTAGTTTTTCAAATACAAAAAAATAAAAACTTGTTAATATATTTTTTTAAACTAGCTTCTTTGTTATCAAACAAACTCTAAGTCAAGTTGAACCGTATTAATTTTAAAACCTAGGTGTTATCTTGAAATTTAATTGATTTTAGAAAATTATATTATTTTTTTAACTAAAAATAATTTTAAAAATTTTAGAAATAAATAAATTCATATTAAAACGAATATTTTTTTTTATAAAAAATATAAATAAAATTTTGTACAAATACAAAAAATTTAAATTTGTATTTATAATTTTGTAAGGGGGGCCAAAAATATAATGTCTATTTAGTTAAACAAGATAAAATTTTTTTTCCAACCTCAAAAAAACATATCGAATAGTCTAATATTTTCAGACCATTAAATCAATATCTACCCCTAATTCATTCATACTACATTCATTAACCATTTTTATATAAGTTGATATGGTAGATCATTTATGATGCACCAAATAATTTTCTACACGCATGTAATAATGCATTAAAAGTTTTTATAGAAGGAATAATAAGAAAGGAATTTTTTTTTAAAGGTAAATATGAAGGGAAATCTTGATGTCAAATCAATTAATATAAATGTTTTAGCAAGTATCAATTATTTGTATTATGTGCCCTAATGAATATACATTATTTTAATATTAACATGATTAATTTCACATTATTATTTTTTATTAAGAATTATCACTTGCAAAAAAATAAATTTAAAAAAATATATTTTAACTGTAAGTCTGCCCGTTTTGAGCACTAAAAAGAGCCTTAAAAAAAAAAGTCAAATTGGAGAAAATTTTGTGTTTAGTGTGTTGTTCAAAAAGTTAGAACAAATTAAAAAAATTAGAAAAAATAAAAAATATTAGAATTTTTAATAACTTTTTGTAATTTTTGGTGCTCCAAATGAGCACATAATTCATATTACACTTCTTGTTTTATTTTTCTGTGAAATAATAATTTAAAAAATAATAGGTTACCAGAATTTATTAGTAGAATAGGATGGCAATAACTAAAATATACTTGTTAATAAATTATACTTTTAAAATTGAAAGGTTTATAATCTATATAATAAAATACATTTTTTAATTTGACATTTATCCCACTCATCACTAAAGCTCTGCTACCTCATCACTTATTATCTATCTATATAATAAAACATATCATTTGAATTTAAAATTTAAAATTCAAATAAATATATATATTTTATCTATTATATAATCTATATAATAAAATATATCTTTTGATTTGACATTTATCTCAATAATTACTAAATGGACCATTTTATTTTTTACTAAATGGACCATTTTATTTTTTTTCTCTCACCTTCCTATATTTTTTTAATACTTTTTAAATAAAAGATTTTAAATTAATGTTTTAAAAAATGTGATAATATTTATAATAGATAATAAAATTTTATAGCTTAATCTCTTTTGATTAATAATTTTTATTTGTATAGTTTATTTTTACACTTTTTATGTAAAATTGCTTTATAAATTTAAATTTGAGTTATTTACAAGCTAAATTATATTTTTGTGCCTTCAGCATAGGTAATTACTAAGTCAGCCAATAAATTTTAACAATTACTTTCTTAAAACAAAAATATATAAATAAATAAATGCTCTTGTCAAAATTAGTCAATTGTCTAGAATTTGTAACTTTTCTCAAGAGGTCATAATTTGAAGTTCTCTAAACAACAAATTTTCTTAATTTGTCAAACTATAATAAATGTTTAAGTATAAATTCATGATTTTCCATTGTTAAATAGCACATAGCAGTAATAAAGTAAGATTTTTCGCTAAAATTAATTTCGCAAAAAAATTCATGATTAGTATGTTTTTCGCAGTAGGAGTGTAATCAAAGCTATTAGCAATTGGTTAATCGATATAATCGATTACTTCGATCGGTTTCAATATAATATTTTTTATTTAGTTTCAGTTATTTAGATAATAAAAATCTGATAAATAATATGTATCGGTTAATAAAATTTTATCCATTTTGTTTCAAAACCGAATTGATTATGCCCATAAGTGCAAGGAATTCGGTATTTATTCAATTAACCAGCAATACTGATTCTATCAATTTGGTTTTCATATAAAATTTTTTATTTAATTTCAGTTTCTATTATTTAAGAGCATATTTAGTATAGGATAGAAATTTTGAAGATGCAAGATTATGGGGATAATTTTGTAATAGTTAATGAGATAATAAGTTTATGATACTTATGTTTAGATTGAGAGAGTAAATATTATCCGATAATAATTATATTATGTTTGGAATGTAAAAAATTTTCAAATAGTAAAGGTTAATTGTGTTTGAAATGAGAGTAAGAGGTCGTTTGAAGTGTTAAAAAAAAAACCAAAATCTAACAAAAGTAAAATTTTTTAGAATTTAGTGTAAAAAGTTGTTTTGAAATGATGGTTGGATGTTTATATTTAATTTGATATAACATTGATAAAAATTAAATAAAGTGACACTTGACAAAATTTTAGTTGATAATCTTGAAAACTTTTGGAGTATTGTAAATTTTTTTGGTACAAATATCAGTCAATTTTTTCAAAAATCTATTAAAATCTGTTAGAGCACACTATAATAGTTTGTTCTAATAAATTTTGACAATTTTTTTTTTAAAGTTAGAATCTGTTGTGGTTCAAAAAGTTAGAACTTTTGAAGTTTTTGGAGTTTTTTGAACCTAGTTGGAGCTCCAAACGGCCCTAAATTGCCTAAGAGGTAAAAGTTAATATTTAATTTTAATAAAATATTATAATAAAATAAATCTTCATAATAATTATTATTTTAATAATAACTAATTTTAATAAAATATATATTAGTAAAATAAATGATTTGAAACATAAATATTAACTATAAAAATAATTTTATTATAAATTAATATTTTAATAGTAACTAATTTTAATAATCAATTATTAATCATTAAAAATTATTTTTATTTTGATAAAATAATGTAATGAAATAACTAATTTTAGTTTATTTAATTAAATTATTAATTTTAATAAAATGTACTAATACAATACATAATCTAGTATATTATCATTTAGGGGAAATATTTTTTATTTAATAAAACATTATAATAAAATAAATAATTTTAATAAGTAATTATTATTTATGAAAAATAATTTTAATTTGAGATGTTAAATAGTTCTATCATAAATTAATATTTTAATAGTATTAATTTAATAAAATATAATAAACCATTTTTAATAATAAATTATTATTTATTAAATATAATTTTGATAAAATAATATAATAATTAATTAACTTTAATATGATTAAATAAATTATTACTTTATAATATTTATTATAATTACTCATGAGACAACGTTGTATAGAGTTTTATTAGAGCATAGAGAATCGTTTTACAAGTTAATGAGAACAAAGTATAATTTTTTAATTACTCCATATTACCTACCTCCCTTATAGGTAATAATTTACTCTCATATGGAGATAGCCATTACTCTGAGTTTAATTGTTCTCCATTCTTTCAAACTAATATAATGATAAGCAAAAATTATTTTAATAAAATTTTTCATCTGCTTCTGCAAAACAAACATGCCTTAAAAAGAAAAATTTAATATTTGTTATTAGATAATTATGATGCGTTTAAAGTGACAAAAAATGAGATAAAAGTAGCGTTTGGAGTGACAAAAAAAAAACAGAAAAAATGTGATTTGGGATAATTTTTAACGTTTGGTGTTTCTAACCAAAATTACGTTTTTTGGAAATAAATAGTGTAACTTTTGGACTTTTGCGGTAAAAAATTAGGGAGAAAAATCATGGGAACGATTTTTTATATTTGTTCCCATGAATTTATGTCAGAATATTTTTAAAAGTTGTAAAACTTTTGAACTTTTGTGGAAAAAGGTTGGAGAGAGAAATCTTTGGGAACAGTTTTTTAAATCTGTTCTCACGGATTTATGTTAATTTTTTTTTAAGTTGTTGAACTTTTTGACTTTTACATAAAAAAGTTAGGGAGAAAAACTGTGGGAATGATTTTTTCGATCCGTTTCCGCAGATTTATGCCAGATTCATTGAAATTTGTTGAAAAATTATTGGGGTTTGTGAAAAAGTTATTGAGATTTGTAAAAATTTATTGAGATATGTAGATTTCACGAAATAATAGGTGGCCAAAATGTATTAAAGAGTTTTTTCAAAGTTTTTTGTTGTTTTTTAGCACACAAAACGGTGCCAAAATGAGGAAAAATATGTTAAAGAGTTTTTTCAGAGTTTTTTTTGTTATTTTTTAGCGCACCAAACGGTGCCAAAATGAGGTAAATTGAGATAAATTATGAATTTGTAATTCGTACAGTAAGATAAAAATAAATAACTTTTAGAGTTTTTCAATATTTTTTACTATTTTTAAAAAATTTTTATCATTCCAAGCGGAATCTTAATTTTTAATTAATTATAAAAATTTCATAATCGACTGGGTGCACCCCTAATTACAAAGTTCGCAAGTCGATCTGGTACATGGTATCGGTATGGATTCGCAGTATGGTACCTTGGTTGGTATGCGGTACGATGGGGGTATACTTAGCTGGAACGCTATTTTGAATCGCAATTCACTTTAAATTTTTATTTGGTTTAATATATAGTAATATATGCAATCTGCATTATTTATATTATAAAATATGTATAGAGTGTTTAATAGTAAAATTATTTTTTGGCTTGAAAAAGTAAAGGAAATTCGTAAAATCCTTTTTGGTTGAAATAAAAAAACACAAATTAATTATCCTAACTTGAAAAAATGGAAGGAAATAAGTTGTAGAGTCCTTTTTTGGACCAAATCTTAACCTAAATATCAAAGTAAGTTATAGATATATACTGGGAAGTTACAATGTCTCTTGTTTTGATTTGAAAAAATAAAGAAAATTCATTGTCTTGTGTGGTTGGAACAAAAAACACAAATTAATTATCTTGACTTGAAAAAATGAAAGAAAAGAAGTTGTACAGTTGGACCAAATCTTGACTTAAATATCAAAAGAAGTTGTACAGTTCTTTGTTGGACCAACTCCGATGAAGAGCCATTACGACGACGACAACAACAATTTCAAGTCAAAATTCATTTTTTTCTTATCTTGGGTACTCGTTCTCTTATCATGAAAGGATCGTCAATATTTATCATTTGGATTACGAATGAACCCAAGTTGGAATCGCACGATCTGATTTAAGGGTCAGAGGGGGTTAACGAATTAGGTAACTATGGGTGCACCACTATTTGGTGGTAACATTCAACTTCCAGAACATGGAGATGGCGAATTCAACAACGCCCGACAAAGAGAAAGAAGTTTCCAATTCTGAGCTTCTTTGAATTTTCTATTAACTTTCCCTTCCGGGATTCTTAACGCGAGGGCCATCTTCACTCCTTCAACCCTATATATATCACCACTATTCACTGAACAAAATCTCGATTGTTTGCTCTCGATTAACTTCCTCTCTTAGTAGTTTACTGCTACCTTTGACAAAGTTTAAAAAAAAATGGGTCAGCTTCATGTTTTCTTCTTACCGATGATGGCTCATGGCCTTATGATCCCAACACTGGACATTGCCAAGCTCTTCGCCGCACGCGGCGCTAAATCCACCATAATCACCGCCCATCTCAACGCTCATTACTTCACAAAATCAGTCGATAAAACCAAAATTTTGGGTCTTCGAATCATCAAATTCCCGGCAGCTGAGGCTAGCCTGCCGGAGGGGTGCGAGAATCTCGACCAACTCCCTTCTGACGATATGATTGCCAATTTCTTCCGAGCCACCAAGATGTTCGGAGACCAGATCGAACAAGTCCTAGAAGAGTGTCACCCCAGTTGCCTCGTCGACGTGTTCTTCCCATTGGCCACCGATTTGGCTGCGTAGTTCGGGATTCCGAGGTTGGTTTTCCAGGGAACTAGCTTCTTCTCGCTTTGCGCCAAGAAAACTTTGGTGATGTACAAGCCTCAGAGAAACGTGTCGTCCGACGATGAACCGTTTGTTATTCCGAACCTACCCCATGAAATCAAGCTCACGAGATTGCAATTGTCGGCTCACGATCGACAAGACACCGAGAATGACTTCACCAGAATGCTGAATCGTATCAGAGAGGCCGACAAGTACAGCTCTGGAGTGATTGTCAATAGCTTCTGTGAGCTCGAATCTGACTACGCCGATCATTACACGAAACTTCTGGGGAAAAGGCGTGGCACATTGGGCCGGTTGCTCTCTGCAACAGATAGGTCACGCAGAGGTAAGAAATCCTCCATTGCCGAACAAGAGTGCTTGAAATGGCTCAATTCCAAGAAACTCAATTCGGTTATCTACGTGAGTTTCGGAGGCATCGCGAATTTCGAACTTCTCAGCTGTACGAGATTGCATTGGGTCTTGAAGCTTCTGGGCAACAATTCATCTGGGTCGTTAGGAGAGGCAAGAAAGAAAAGGAGGATAACGAAAATTGGTTGCTGGAGGGATTCGAGGAGAGGACGAAGGACAAAGGACCGATCATACGAGGTTGGGCCCCCCAAGTTTTAATTCTCGAACATGAAGTGGTCGGAGGTTTCGTGACCCACTGTGGGTGGAATTCGACCTTGGAATGTGTCAGCGCCGGAGTACCGATGGTGACTTGGCCGGTGTTTGCAGAGCAGTTCTATAACGAGAAGCTGGTGACTGAAATTCTGAAAATTGGGGTCAGAGTCGGGGTTGTTCAGATGAAAGCATAACTGCAAGTGGAGGGATTAAAAGCGAAGCAATTGCGAAGGCGGTGAGGAGGATTATGGAGGGGGAAGAGGCAGAGGAACTGAGAAACAGAGCCAAGGGATATAAAGAGATGGCAAAGAAGGCCGTTGAAGAAGGTGGGTCGTCTCACTCTGATCTGAATGCACTTATACAAGAATTAAGTTCCCACTGTGCTTAATTGAAATGCCATCAAGCTAGATCAATAAATAAATAAACATGCTTTGTATTGGTGGTTCTCGTGTATGTTTGTTCATTGGTTTTTGTTTGTAATCCTCCCAATTTGATTCAAAATAAGATATCGGATTATTTCAAGGGAAATGTTCAAGTATCCATTCCCTCTCATTATTCACGTCTTTTTAGGGATTCAGGAGACTTGAAGATCTTTCCTAAATTTAAATTTCAGTCATTCATTTATGTTATGTTTGAAAACATTTATTTCTTAGAATTAACTTGATTTTAAATTAAAAAATTAATTTTATTTAATTTTGTTTTATTTATTAAATAAAATTTTATATTTGGATCATATTTTGAATTTAGAATTCAATTGATTTGATTTAAGATAATTATCAAATTTAACCATATTAATGAGAAATAGAAATTATGGTAAATACGATATATAAAAATAAATTTATTCACTTAGATAATTTAAGAAAATAGTGAGTTTTCATTAAATTCTATTATTTTAAATTAGATTTCAAATGATATAGGAATACTAAAATTTAAGTTATGAAATGAAAACATCAAATCTAACTCATAATATTTTATTTTAATTTCAAACATAAGAATTAATAAGAATTTCATAAAATGAAGGTAAATCTCATCAAATCTATCATTTTAAATGAAGTGTTAATGCCACGTTGATTTGACCGTTCAACATAAAAAAAATATATATATTTTTCTAAAGGATAAATCAGTAAAGTTAAAAACAAAATCAATAAATGCTAGCAACCCAAATTCTCTCAAAACGAAGAGCACGCCAAGGAAATTGCAAGGATAGTTGTTGAAAAGCTAGTCCTAGAGTGGGTTTGGCCTTAGGCAGAGAAGCTCTGGAGATCAAGAGTTGTTACGGCTCTCTGTAGAGCCTTGCCAGAGAAGATGTAGAAGAAGGTTTTAGAGAGAGAAAGATGAGGAAGAACATATGGCAGAGAGAGAAGAATAGAACTTTGGTTGAGGCATAGTTTTTAAAAACTATCATCTTTAAAGTTGGAGAGACTTAACTACTTGGATTGCTTTTAGATTTTAATTTCAGTTCCACCATTAGAAAAGAAAAAGAGTGTGTTATTGGGAGAGAGAAGAAGATGTGTGTGTGTTTGTGTGTGAGTGTGTGTGAGAGAGAGAGAGAGAGTCAAAAAGAGTAGAGTAAGGAATGTAAGAAGAGTATGTACCAATGGGAGACGAAGAGGGGAGTGGACACAGCTGTGGCTCATGGTATTCTTTTTTTTTTTTTTCTTTGTCATATCTTTCTGCCATTAAGAAAATATTAAGATGTAAAGGCAAATCCATGTTGGTCTAGGAGCGTGTGTTCTTGGTTTTGAAAAGGTTTGGATTGTTGGCCTTCGCTAATTTTGTTTTTAACTTTATTGTTTACCTTTCAAAGAAAAAAAAATAAAAAATAAAAAAATATGTTTCTAAATTGAACGATCAAATCAACTTGATATTAAATGAATGGCTTAGATTTAAATTTAGAAACATAAAGTTGAAAGTAACTTCAGACCTTCATCCCTTTTGAGAGTGTGAAAAGTTTGAAGTGAAATATATTTAACGAATGGCTTAGATTTAAATTTAGAAACATAAAGTTGAAAGTAACTTCAGACCTTCATCCCTTTTGAGAGTGTGAAAAGTTTGAAGTGAAATATATTTAGCGCTATTTTATTTTAATTTATTTTGAGATATTATTTCTACTATCTAATTTTATTCAACTCGCACGGGTTAGCTCAGTGGAGTAGGGGCCGGTTTGGAGAGTGGGCATGCTTCCCACGTCTCGGGTTCGAATCCCTTCCTGGGCGCTCGGTCTTATCGGTGGGCGTATCTTGCGGGGTGGTGCGCTCGCCCGAAGGTTTTACTCGCGACGGTTCACCGGCGAGAGGTTTCCTTCATATCAAAAAAAAAAAATCTAATTTTATTCAAAATTTTAAATTTAATTACTTTAGTTATTGGAGTTTATGTATCCACATGTTTAAATTGAGGATAAATTATGAAAATCTTTTCTTAAATTAACCTAAATAAAAGAATCTCCCCTAACATTTAAATTTTGCAATTAACTCTCTCATTTTTAAAATTTTTGTAACTAAGTTCTTTTGTTAATTAAGTTGTCAAGCGGTAAGAAAAAATGATTTGGTCAGTCAAAATTTCAAATAAAATTCCTATATTACCCATCCCAGTGCTTTATGTAGAACAAAATAGTATTAATTAATGCAAATTACAATTCAAATTAATTAAAAAATGTAAAAAAATATTAACTAATATTAAATATCAGAATTAGTTACTACTAAAATAATATGACTTACAATTAATTTAATAACCTTAATATAAGAACTATAAAATACCCATCAAGCCCATCAAAATAATATTTTTCTTCTTTATTTGCAAGGGATATATAGACTTTTCTTGACTATGTTAGTGGAATTGAAAGTCCCTCTTCACTTTGAATTTGACTACTTTATTTATTCTAGGTTATGTTTACACTTCTTCCTATGATGAGATAGCTTGTCTGAATGGAATGAAGTAGTGAAAAGAGATGCCCTAATTGAACAATCTTACTTCTTACCCTAGTAAAGGGAATGATCTAAGGTAAGGTTTCATAGAAAGAATGTGCATTTTTCTTTTTGGCTCAAGAGGTTTAGCAAGGGCTACTTCTACTTCTAATGATGAGGCTTTACCAAAGCTGAGGTCAAATTTAAGGCCTGCTTGTTTGAATTGACCGAATCTGAATGAGAGCATGGAGTATGTAAGTGTTTTGATCTTAGATCTAGGTCTCATGCCTCCTTTACAAGCTTTTTATTCTTTCCCTAAGCCCACCTTAATCCTTTGCTTCATTAAAAGTACTTTCCTTTGAGACTTTTTGACTCATGGGAGCACAGAGTTATTAGAGTTATGCCTTATTTTGACTCATGGGAATACAAAGAAGGCTAGAAGTGTAGAGGGCTTTCCCCCATGTTAAAATACAGCCAGTACAAGAGCTCACTAGAGAGGCCACTAGGACTTGCTGGAAAAAGTCGAGAGACGTACAAGTAGAAACTAAGTTTGTTGGATGCTTGCTAGATGGTCATGGGATGTTCATTGAGAACAAAGAGAGAGCATTGTATTACTGCAAGGAGCTTGCTAGGAAGGCTGCTGACAAGGTTAGTGGCTTCCCTTGAAAATGTAGGGGCTTTGTATTGCGGTTGGTATCTCATTGGGAATCTCGTCCATCAAGCGGTGCGTCCAGTTTTAATTTTAAGCTATTTTTAGTCTAGTTTGATCAGGTTTCTTCCTCCTATATATAGGACTTATTGTACATCAACTAATTTTAGTTTAGGGTTTCTAAAGGTTAGGGTTGAGCGAAAAACTACAAACAAAGTGATAAGGTTGTCTAAGAGCTCCTTAAGAATCTCTCATCTTTCTTTTGTCGTTTCTTAATCTATTAT
The DNA here is from genome assembly GCA_019916065.1 of Vitellaria paradoxa. NCBI lineage: Eukaryota > Viridiplantae > Streptophyta > Magnoliopsida > Ericales > Sapotaceae > Vitellaria > Vitellaria paradoxa. Next base: position 35,719,877 of record CM034238.1, read on the forward strand.
TAGAGTCTCTATAAGAAAAATACAAATCTTACCATGCTTGTGAATGTAGATAAACTACCGAACCACATACTATTGTTCTTTCACTATGTGTTTTTCTTCTTGTATTTATCTGCATGGTTGTCATTATTCGCTATTGTATTGTATGAAGGTCATCCGGTATTTCATACAACATGAGGTGATTAAATTGGATTTGGACTAGAATTTTCTTAACATTATCTTACCTAATTTCTCTATTTTGTAATATTAGGAAAGTCACAATTGTTCATAGTATTTTCTAATTATTAAAAATCAATTGATTTTTATTGAAGATTATACTTTTTCTAGTGTATTTTTTTTTTTAAATTAAGGATCACATTATAAGGGAAAAAGAGATCAAACTAGGGAACAAAAATAACTGCATAGATTTAAAGTTATGCTTATAACTACTAGGCTAGTTGGCTTTGATTTTTACCCTTGTTTAAAATTCTATCATTTTATTTTCCAAAATTTCCATTGGCTTGCCATTAGTTGTGATGACCTAAATTTTGAATTAAAGTAAATTTATAATTTGGATATGAGTACGATGGGATAAAAGGGTAAATGTGATTAATTTAATGAAATAACAAGCTTAATTGGGTTGAATTTGGAAGTTTGGAGCCCAAAATACAACATTTTGGATTTCGGACCAAGGAAACGGGGGTCCGACTACACGGGCTTGAGCCCCAAGCACACGGTTGAGTAAGAGTCTAATAGATTGATGTGCGGCTCTATGTTTCACTTTGTCGCGCACCACTCAATCATCACTTCAACTATAGCCTAAAGAAGGAAGAGTAGAGGGAGAGGGGAGGAGGCTTGTCAACCTTCCTCCTGAAGGTTCATTATGTATATATATGTCACTGTGAGTGTGTGTTCGGTGCTGCTACTTTTGGACGAAAGGAGAACTAAGAATAGGAGCTGAATGATGATCAATAAGTGTATTAAACCTTAATTGGTTTCAAATTAACTTTACAATCATGCAATAAGAGATATAATGAACCTATTCATGTAATTATTTCAGTGATATGATTAACTGTTTGAGAGTGCGCAAATTTTGAAGTTTTTCAAAGTTTAATGGTGAATTCACTGGTCTTTGTTCTTCTTCATTTTATCGCTTGAGGTAGGGATCCAATACATTTTATTTACATATATGATATGTAGAAGATGTTAGGATGACGTTTAGATGTTCATTTTGAGTTTTGAACACCTTTTATGGAAGATTATACAAGTTATATATGTGAATATACATATATATGCTTGTGAGAAAGATAACGAATGTAATCTTATAATTTGATCCATGATTGTTAAAACTATAAATTGATTATATCATTGAGTTCATATAAGCTTTGCTATTTCATCTGAAATAAGAAATTTCGAGATAATAGCCTTAAAATGAATCAATCTAAAGATTAAAATGTGGAAACTTGTAAAGAACTAGAAACAGAGCATGACTTGGGAAGCACACTACTATAAGCCTGAGTGTATAGGCCTAATGGGCCGAGCGCATAGGCTTGGGATCCCGTGTGCATGCCCCTAGTCTTGAACCTCAGATTTGACTCCTCTTAAAAGATAAATGTGTTTTTGATCCAATCTTTGATTACGAAAGATTTTAAAAAGTGTTTTATTAATAAAGGATGTTTTAACTGTATAAATGAGTTGAAAAACATGATTTGAGTATTTGGTAAATATCATTGGTAAAGGAAAGTTGTTTATGTTGTGTTATGTTATTATTGAAAGATATGATGATTCAAGCATGTTATTATTTATGACGAGTCATTAAGGATAATGATTATGATGAAATTAATTATAATTGATGCATTGTTGTGATGACATAAGTTAACAATAAGATATGATGTTGAAAACAGAAAAAAGATAAATGAAATGTGATGTTGTGATTGTGAGGTTGGTTGATACAGAAAAAATAGGGAGGGTACAGAGACTATCCTTAGGTTAAAAGACTTAAAATCTGCAAAATGGTTAGTTATTATGTTAGTAGGTTAGTAGCCTAGATCGCGACACTTATTCTAGTTCATCGTGGCCATTAGATTTTGATCTATAAATGATGATATTAATGATGATTTGGATAAACGTAGCCTGTGATCCTAGGATCACAAACAATGATGTTACAGTTGATTGTTTTCATTGGGTATTGACTGAAAACACATAATTTGCTGGTAAAGATCCCAATCAATCAACCACAATCACAGAATAACAGAAGGCGAGATAAACGAAGCGAGGAAACCTACAAAGGAAAACCTCAAACAAAACTTTCACTAAAATTAAATGTTGGTTACAAACTCAACCACTTGATAGATTGAATCCTTGACTCTATAATCTGTTGACATTTGCTCGACTCCTCGATTCACCAACTCCTTTTAGCAAAAGCCCTTCGACTTCTCGAAGGCACAACACCAAATCCTCGGTAACTTCAAGTGCTAAATCCTCAGCTCTTCCAAGATTTGAACTCCTTCGAATCACACAAACATAAGAATGTTTGGCTAAGCAATTGAGAGAATGTTCTGACTTTTCTGGCTCACAAGCTTGATGTATATTGTCTCTGTGTGTAACCTTGAAGATGCGCAGAAGATATATATAGAGAAACTAAGGTAGCTAGGGCTTGAAATAGGCTGAAACTGGCTGAAAGAAGTACTTGACGGGGCGGTCTTCCCGCAGCTTTCCCGCAGCTCAGAGCGGGCTTCCCGCATGGCTTATTTTCCAAGTCAAGCTCTTAGTATTTTCCTGCACCTAACCGCGGCCTTCCCACGGGCTTCCTGCGTAAATCAAGTTTGGCACTTGTTTGACTATTTCAGGACTTCCAAGCATTATGGAAACAGTTTCTCTGAGACCTTTTAGAATTCTATTTGACCTAAGACTCTAGTGCCTTAGCCTACACTAAGTCTAAAGTACAAATACTTCTCTTTAATCATGGATTTGCCAATTTACAATATTTGGTCTTAACAATCTCCCCATTTGGCAATTCCATGTCAAAACTAAAAAAGAACAGTACAAATAAATTCATCCTAGATTGAGGCCTCAGTAAACTTGTTATCCATCAACATGATCCAATTGTCATCCATCAATATGTTCCAATTGTTTTTCCATCAACATGTTCCAATCAATCTTTTTCACTATAGATGCACACTTAACAAACTAATTACGGCATCATGTGACAACAATGAATAAAAATCAACAACCAATCATTTAGCTCATGATGCATCCAAACAGAGATAATCCAATAAGATAAAAAAATACAACCATACATCAACGCCATAAATTGATATCCAAAAGAGTTCATAAACATAAACGATAAGAACAACATAATAAAATAGTTCAAATAACAACAAGAGACGACAAGATAATCAAAAGATGAAAATCAACATCCAAGTCCATCATAAGTGTTATCATTCAAATCCATCACATGTGCTTTTCCCATTTTTTGACTTGGAATTGACAATAAAAGACATCATTGAGCATCCTCATCATGGGCACCATCATCACTATCTCCATCATCACCAGCATTTTGAGCTCCCCCTGTACGATGAACGCTGGCTCCATCACCTTGGTCACCCATGTGTGGAAAGATGTTGCTGCCGAAGGGGTCTCCAAAGGTATAGGCATAAGTGTTCAAATTCTACTGGACTTGATTTAGTGTGAGGTGCATCTCATTCTGTCGTGTCTATATGGCCTGCAACTGAGTGTCCATATCCATTTTGATTCCATGAAGCTCTCCCTATCTAGAATCTATAGCATCAAATTAATGATAGACTTGAAAGTGAAAAGCCTGATTCTCCCCGTAAATAGATGCACATAACACCCAGCATATTCATGTCATAACCTATACGGGGTGCTAGAAAAAGGGGCAAACGGATTAAAAGAAGGTAGAGTAGGCTGAGGAGGGACAAGTGGAGGGGCAACCTGGGGAGCTGGAGTAGGCTTAAAGTGGGTCCTACTACGTTATGCAGACACATGATTAATCATGTTAGGTAACATGATTAATCATGTTAGTTATCTTGATTAACTCATAGTTGGGAGGCAACTCGACACCAAGAGATAGAAGGTAATGAGTAATAAACAGACCAAAAGGCATGGAATCAGAGCTAGACATAGAATCACTAGCAGTAGCTATGAGATGAAACATGAATAAGGGCAAATCAAAGATTTGACCAGTAACTATGGAATGCAAGATGCACACTGTAGTGATGTGAAAAGTCGGATCAATAGAATTCACTACATATAGATGTAGCATCCTATTAATCTCAGACAACTGTCGGTGAGGAATAGTCTCTCTGACCCAGTCAAATCGGCCTCTGTAAGTAAACGAGAAATGGTCTGAACAGATGGGCCGCCTATATCAAGAACAGGCTCAAAATCAACATGCTTAGGGCGTGGAATACTAAAAAACTCAGAAATAACATAAGGTGTCAACTCAATATCAATAGAATGAACATATGAACGCAAGACACCAGTAGTAAAATCAATGGCATGCATGCTCACAAAATTCACGAACAAGTTCTCCTATCGTATACTCATAAAAATGACCCTCAAAGCCAGAATAGGAAGCATATGCAGACCATCCTAACGATCAAAATAACTCTCTACAAGGGGAAAGTCACGCAGTAAAATGCTATGCTCAATGACAATGGGATGATACATGAACATGTCATCATAAAAAGATTGTTCACGATTTCTCCTAAATCTATGCGAGTCATAACAAGGACGGCGGCGTCTCCTACGGGCCATAGGAATAACGAACTGACGAACTAAGGGAGTAAAACACAAAAGAAATTGTATCTTGAACAAGACAAGACAGAACTACTGCACAGAGGGAGACACACATGTTAGGCTGACGTTAGGATGAACAGTGATAAAAAATGAGGCTCGGGGGCTTTAAAACAGCCATACTACAGGAAGACCGCACCCGCGGCAATCCTTCGCCCATCCTGCGGGGATCCAGCGGCTATCCCATGAAGCACAATCCCTGCCAAACCACTCTCTGTATTTTTCCGTGACTCAGAGCGCCCTAGCTGCTGTCATCCCACAAATTTTTGATTTTTTTTAATTGAAAATAACTAAAAAACAAAAGAATAATAAAAAAAATCTAAGGGAAAAACATGAGGATAGTCAAAGAATTTTAAGTCCTATTCCCTTAAATACCTATCAAAACACAGGTTCAAGCTTGTAATAAAAACATAAGTAATGATGAAAGAGAATTCCAAAACATACTCTACTTATTATGTCATGAGATGTTCACACATGTCATACCAGTGGTCAAATGCCTGTGCAGTGTGTGAAACGAGGTTTTGAGAGATCACGATCTATACTTTTCACATACTTACAAGATATTCAAGAAAGTTCCTTTTGAATTTTCGATTGAGTCAAGTAAAGAGTGCAGTGAAAACTCTTCAACTAAATACACCTTATTCATTGTTTTCAACTAAACACCAAAGTATAATAACCACCAATTTTCTTTCTCTTTTTCTTTTTTTTTAATTTTTCTTAGCAACTTTCACACACTTATGGATAGGTAGCCTTCTTCCTGTATCATCAAACCCAGAGGGTGGTTATTTTGATAACCCGCACGTCAATAGGCTAGCTTCATTCTATCCCATTGGTAGCCCTTTCCAAGTTTTTATTTTTTCAATACTCACACAATCAATAGTCCAAAAAGGAGGCTTTAATGAGTACAAGTAAGTAAGGAAAAATTAGTTCTTGACCACCTAACCTTAGTGATTTTTCAAAAAGGCACACCACTATCATGATAAGGAACATCAAAACATAAGTTTCAAGAATATTAAGGAAGTCAATTTCATAACTCTTATGCAAATTAAAAGCAATGCTTCCATAATTTTGAAATGTATATGAAGGAATAGTCCTTAAAGTAATCATAAAATCATCATCCTTTTCCAAAGTAATATCTAGCTATACCTATATAGATATATATAAACAAAAATTAAAGAAAAAATTAGGAGCGCGCTTTAGTCTAGGGAACAAACACCCAGAAATGATCTGAGAGATTCAAACTTCAAATGGTCTAATGGTTTGGTGAATATGTCAGCTAGTTGGTGTTGAGTTTCAATGTGCTCTAGAGTGATGACTTGATGCTCAACTAGCTCACAGATAAAATGGTATCGAATGTCAATGTGTATGGTGTGAGAATGTTGGACACGATTCTTAGAGATATAGATGGCACTAAGATTATCACAATATACAATCATGGTTTTCTAATCAACTCCATAATCTGCTAGCATTTGTTTCATCCGAAGAAGTTGGGTGCAACAACTACGAGTGGCTATGTACTCAGATTCAGTAGTGAACAAGGATATGGAGTTTTGTTTCTTACTATGCCATGAAACTAGATTAGTACCAACATAAAAGCATCCCCCAGAGGTACTCTTCCTATCATCAACACACCCAGCCCAATCAGCATTAGAGTATCCTACTAGGTTGACATTAGTATCATGAGAGAACCAAATACCGAAGTCAAAAGTTCCATTAACATATTTAATTATCCTCTTAACCACATGTAAGTGGGATTCCTTGGGGTTGGACTGAAATCTAGCACAAATTCCTATATTGAAGGATATATCGGGATGACTGGCAGTGAGATACAACAAACTACCTAGCATACTTCTATACAATGTAGGATCCACTGATTTGCCAGACTCATTTTTTGAATGGTTAGTGTAAGTGCTCATGGGGGTCCTAGCATGTTTACAATTTTCAAGCCCAAATTTCTTAACTAGGTCTTTTGCATATTTGGATTGAGAAATAAAGATTCCATTCTCTAGTTGTCTAACCCGAAAACCTAAAAAGAAATTCAATTCCCCATCATGCTCATCTCAAAGTTATCTTTCATGTGTTCACTAAATTCATAAGCAAATTCAAGAGAGGTAGATCCAAAACAATATCATCAACATAAACTTGTGCAATCAAGATGTGTTTTGAATCTCTACGAATGAATAAGGTTTTGTTAGCATTACCTCTCATGAATCTAGAGTCTATCAAAAAGATGGTGAGTCTTTCATACCAAGCTCTAGGAGTTTGTTTCAGTCCATAGAGAGCCTTTTTCAGTTCAAACACATGATTTGGAAAGTGAGGATCAACAAATCCCTTAGGCTACTCTACATAAAGTTCCTCATTCAAGAAACCATTTAAAAAGGCACTTTTAACATCCATTTGAAATAGTTTAAACTCTAAGTAACATGCCATGACAAATAAAATTCTTATAGATTCTAATCTAGCCATAGGAGCAAAGGTTTCATCAAAGTTAATACCCTCAACTTGAGTATATCCTTATGCAACTAACCTAGCCTTGTTTCTAATGACTGTTCCAAATTCATCAATTTTGTTTTTGAAAATCCATTTTGTGCCTATAACATTCACATGTGAGGGGCGAGGTATAAGAGTCCATACATCATTTCTTACAAATTGTCCTAACTTTTCTTGCATAGCATTCAACCAAAAGTCATCATTAAGTGCTTCATTCACATTTTTAGGTTCTAAATAAAAGACATAACAAAGATGTGATACCTCATTTTGAAGTTGTCTTCTCGTCTTAACTTGGGCCTTTACATCTCCAATCACTTGTGAAGGTGGATGGTTGAGCTTAATTCTTGAAGATGGTTCCTGTTCAGTACTTTTCTCCTCATTCTTTTTCGATACATCACTTACATCTATTGAGGTTTCAGAATGTTCAACTGGAGTCATTAGGGGTATTACCTCATCATGATCATCCTGTTGAATAGAAGAGTAAGAATTAGTATCATCAATTATTACATTTATTGATTCCATAATAGTGTTAGTTTTTAAGTTAAAAACTCTGAAAGTGGAATAGCCTAGGAAGATTCCTTCATTGCTTCGGGAGTCAAACTTACCAAGTTGTTCTCTATCCCTAAGGATAAAGCACTTACTCCCAAAAACTCAAAAATATTTCATACTAGGCCTCTTATCGTTCCATAGTTCATAGGGGGTCTGTTTTGTTCCAGGTTTGAGATACACCATATTTACTATGTAGCAAGCAGTATTAACTACTTCTACCCAAAACTTCCTTGGCAATGATCTTCCATGAAGTAGTACTTGAGCCATCTCTTGAAGTACTCTGTTCTTTCTTTCAATGATGCCATTTTGTTGTGGATTTTTCAGTGCTGACAATTCATGCTTTATTCCATTTGCATCATAGAAATTGCTGTATGATGAATTCTTGAACTCCTTTTCATGATTTGTCCTGATTTTTATAATGCATCTAATCTTTCTTTGTTTTTCCTGCTGCAGTCTCAAACACAAGTTTCTAAAAAAGTCAAAAGTATCAGATTTTTCAACAAGAAAATCAACCCATGTAAAACGAGTGTAATCATCAACAGCAATAAATATGTATTTTTTTTCGCCTAAACTTTTAGTGCGAGTGGGTCCCATTAAATCTATGTGAACTAAGTCAAGAGGCTCCTTAGTTTTCAAACTTTAACCCTTTTTATGTGTAGTTTTAATATATTTGCCCATTTGACAAGGCCCACACACACCTTTGTGGTCTTTTCCCAATTTAGGTAGACCTCTAACCAACTCAGACTTAGACAATTGATTGAGCACCTTAAAATTTATGTGCCAAAGTCTTTGGTGCTATAGGTCTAACTTAAATAAGCTTGTAGAATTGCACATCAGACCTTTAGAATTGGATACACGATAACAGTTAGCAACAGTGCGAATGCCAGTTAAAATAGTATTTCCATGAGAATCAACTATTTTGTAATCAGATTTTGAAAAATGAATAACCAGTTTGGCATCGCACAACTGACTTATGCTAATCAAATTAGCCTATAAGCCTTCAACATACAGTACATCCTTCAAACATTCTAACCCTGGGGTCTTTATTTTACCCTTGCCCAAAACACAGGATGTATTGCCATCACCAAAAGTTACTACACCTCCCTCAAAATTTTGAAAATTAGAAAACAAGCTTTTATTTCCACTCATATGTCAAGAGCAACCATTGTTAAGATACCACATGTTTGAGTTCAAAGCTTTTAAGGTTGTGTGTACTAAAAAATAATTTAAATCAGATTTTCATACCCAAGCAGTTCTGGTTTTCAAAGTTTTTCTCACAGCCTTATTTTTTGAAAATTGATTCTTGACAGATTGTTTTTGAGTTTTAGGACCAGCTTTCTGAAAACGAGGTGTTATTGAATAAAAAGAGTTTTTAGCTGTCCTATGCAAATGATACTTAGCCTCAGTAGGGGGTTCATAGTTGTTTAACACACTAAACCTATTGTAAAAATGGTTAGTATGATTTTGGTGATTTAGATTTATAGGTCTTCTTTGATTTACATAAGTTATGGGTAATCCCTAAAGTTTATGACAGTTAGGTCTTATGTGTCTAGGAATACCACAGTGATGACAGACAGGGACAAATTTTCTTTGAGGAGTGAAAGGTGTACCTTGGAATTTATGAAAATTTTGTATATGCTATTTACCTTTCAAGTGATTGAATGGTTGAGTAGGTGATTTCTTATTTTTGAATGTAGCAGACTTTGGAGGCTAGATCTTGATTACCTTGATCTTTTGACTACTTGTAGATCCATCTTCTGTGGTCTTCTTCTCTCCAGTATATCTAAGTCCACTTTTATCTTTTGGACTTCTTTGAATTGCCAGTATGTCATCTAGTTTGGAGGAAGCTGAATTCATCTTGGACTGCATGGATTGCATCTTACCATGTGCCTCTTTCACATCTTTTTTCTCTTTGTTCCAACTTCATCTTAAGTGCTGCTATCAACTCCTGCTGAGAATTTTTGCTCGCTTCAAGTGCTTCAAACTTAGTTTGTAATTCCTCCAAGGTAACCTTCAGACTGTCTCTTTCCCTTTTTTAACATCTTATTCTTCACCATCAACTTCTCATTTTGCTTGTGGAATCTTCGGCAGTCTTGATACAGCTATTCATAGGCATCATGAATGTCCACTTTATCATCATCATCCTCATGTTTTGATTTCGCTTCTGAAGAGTCTTCCTTTGAATTCTTGGAACTAGATGAGTCTTTAGAACTTATAAATCCTGTGCTCCTTGCCATGAAAGCTGTGAAATTTTCTGGATAATTTTCTAAAGATGATAAGGTGCTCGATTCATCTGTATCATCCAGGGTAGCATTCAGAACCTTCTTCTTGTTCTTCTTATTCCCGTAGTCTTAAGCTATATGTCCGTACCCTTGGCATTCATAGCACTTCACCCCCTTAAACTTATTCTCCTTCTTTTTGGGTTCAGAAGACTTCTCATCCTTGGACTTTTCATTCTTCTTGATCTTTTTCGGTTTCTCACCTTTCTTCTTGAAGAACTTCCTAATCTTCTTCGTATACAGTGTTACTTCTTCAATGGAAAGGATTGAATCATCACTAGAAGATGAGTCATCTTCTTTAACCGATTTTAGGGTAACACCCTCATCTTCTTCGGTTTTATCATATTGGCCTCAAACATTTGTAGAGAGCCAACCAAGTCTTCAACTCTCATGGAATCCACATCCCTAGTTTCTTCTATAGTTGTAACCTTAGCTTGAAAAGACATGAGAAGATATCGGAGAATCTTACTCACAATCTTTCGATTGAGGATAGGTTCTCTAAGATTGAAACTTGTATTGACGATGTCATTGAGCTTTGTATAAATGCTATCAAAAGGTTCATCTTTAGGCATCTTCAGGTTTTCAAATTTCGAGGTTATTTTCTGGAGCTTGGACTTTTTAACTGTAGAGTTTCCTTCATAAGTTAATTCAAGAATCTTCCAAGCTTCTTTGGCAATCTCACAACTTGAAATTCACCTAAATTCATCGACAGAGACTACACTGAAAATAGAGCTCAGGGCTTTGTAGTTCCATTATGTCTTTTCTTGCTCAGCCCTGGTTCACAAATCCATAAGCTTTTCAACTATTATGTTGTTGACAGAATGCGTTGGCTTTACCCAGCCGTTTTCAATAGATAACCAAACATTGACTTTCAATGAGATTAGATGAGCTCTCATTCGAACCTTCCAATACGCATAGTTAGTGCCATTGAACCACGGGGGTCTAGTGCTCAAACCGCCTTCTCTAGGAGGATCCATCAGCAAATACCAAGATCACGTTTTATTCTAAAAAATGAACCCACTCTGATACCAATTGAAATACATAATTTACTGGTAAAGATCCCAATCAATCAACCATAATCACAGAATAACAAAAGGTGAGATAAACGAAATGAGAAAACCCACAAAGGGAAACCTCAAACAAAACTTTTACTAAAATTAAATGTTGGTTACAAACACAACCACTCGATGGATCAACTCCTCAACTCTATACTCTGTTGACGTTTGCTCGACTCCTCAATTCACTGACTCCTCAATTCACCAACTCTTTTTAGCGAAAGCCTTTCGACTTCTCGAAAGTAAGAACATTCTAAAACAAAGTTATTATTATTTTAAGTATTCAACAAAAGCTATAATAGAATTTATGTCATTATATATGTATTTGAGAAATACTAAAAATTATTTTTATATAATTATTACAAAAAATAGTTTTTAAATTATGAAAATTCTTGAATCTGGGTAGATCAATAATAATGAATCCAAGCAATACACTCAATCAAACAATCAATCACAATAAAAACTCTCTTTTACAACTCTATAATATGCTCTCTCTCTCTCTCTTTCTAGAAGGTGGTCAAGCCGTCGCCCTTCTTACGTTCTGCCTACGAACTCTTTTAATTTTGTGTTTCAGCTTTAAATTTGATGCTTGAAGCTTTAACTTCCTTATGGCATGTTTGTAAACCTCCCTAGGTTTCGTCTTTGAGTCCCAGAGAAATCCTAAGGCTTGTAGGCTTTCTCATATTTCCTTCTTTTAATCAATTCGACAACTTTTGAACTTAAAAAAACTATGGACTTTGGAATTTTTTCCTTATGGAATTAGAAAACAATTCAACTACAAATTTAATCTTAATTTTGTTTGAATTTTCCATTTTTTGGATTTTAATTACAATCTTCTCTTGGCAATTCCATAACAAAATTTAAAATCAAATTTCAAATTAAGAACTATAACACTTGAACAAATGCATTAAAATATCTCCTGGCAATCAAAATAATGAAACATTAATAACACAACTAGTTTATATATATGCATCTGAATATATTACTTCAAGGTCAGTTTCTAAGTACAAGCCCAATTCAAAGACAAAATATTACAAGGCATAATGGAATTTCTAGAACTCCCCCATTTTTGTTAGAGAATTGATAGCACACAAAATCAATAGCAATAATAATAATAATAATAACAACTCAATGAAGATGGTTTTAAAGAATCAAATACTCAAAACAAAACATTCAAAGCACTATAATCAGAGCTATGTCATTAGAATCGAGAACTTGAAATTAAATGGCATACATGATTATGCAATGACAAGGATTTCATATCTTAACACTTTTTCACGTTATAAGTTGTTTCTAGTCATACAAGTGAAAATACTAGTTGTAATATCCCAAATTTTTGTATTGATATTAATTAATGGTTTATAACACGTTTTAGGTGTGATAATATGTTATTTAAGCAATATTAATCATTACGGATGACTTATGCTTGTAAATTTTGAAAGTAATAGGTCAACTGACCCAAAAATTGGCATTTTAGCTAAGAGGCGTGCATGGGGGTGCCATGGGCAGAGGGGTGGGTGCCGGGATCCTCAGGGGGCACCCGGGGTGCCCAGGAGGGCGCTCGGCCTGTGTAGCAAATTAATAGATTGAAGTGGTTCTGGCTTATACAGCTGAGGGTTACCCCTATAGTTAGAATATGGGAGTAGAGGGAGAATGTAAGGACCTATAGCATGCTTGGAAACCAAGCCAAGCATGTGTATATGTATTTATGGGAGGAGAGAGAGAAAGAAAGAGAGATTTGATGTTTGGGATAAGATATCTAGGAGATGAAGATGAACTAAGGGAAATCATGTTTGTAAGTCACTCAAACCTTCACCAAACTCAAATTAATCTTGCAAGGTTGAAATTGAACACTCAATGAACATTTCTTTATGGTCTATTTGTTGTTTGGCTTAAAGGGTGAGGAGATTGATCAACTCAAAGTTGGAAGCCTAAAACTGAGTGTTCACTACTTTTGTGTTCAAAGCTTGAGGTAGGAATTTCTAGCCTCTTATTAGCATATATGAAATGTATCGAGTTAGAAAATATTATTATGATGGTTATTTAAGAATTTGAAGGCATGAAGATGTGATTCAAGTGATGTGATATAGGTGTATATATGCATATATATGTTGAAACCAAGATTTTTAATTTGATAGATTGAGTGACTTAAAACTTGTTTTGATTGACTTTTTAAAGTCTTTTAGGTCCTAAACAACATAAGAAAATAAGGTTTTGGGTTACGCATTGATTTCTCTAAGTTTAGGATGCAAAACCTTGAGTTTCAGCTCAAACCAGAACAAAGTAGGTCACTAGACAATAGGGGGCGCCTAAGGTTCCTATGGGGCACCCGAGTTGATTCATCCAACCCTAGTTGGAAGTAAGGGTGCCCGGGTCCCTTAAGGAAGCACCCGAACCTCTCTAAAAACTTTAAACGTGGGATTTTCTTGTTCAAGTTGCCATTTTCTTGAATATATAAGGTTGTAAACTTGTTAATTTACTCAAGTAAGGTTTATAAGTGTAGAGACTTGGTTATAGAATAAGTTTTTGGGATACAACATTAGAAAACTTGCAAAAACCTGAGTTTGGCCACAAAGGGCACCCCAATGGTGTAGAGGGGCACCCCAGCCCTGGATATGGGTGCCCAGGTCTCCTACAAGGGTGCCTCAAGTGCTTTAGAACCTCAATTTAGGCTTTTTAAGATGTAATTCTCCATATTTAATAACTTGTCCTTGATATATGTTTCATGTTGAGTTAAAATGAGTTGAAAATGTGTAAGGAAATGAGGAAATATTATAATATAGTGATAGCATGTTATTGTAAGGTTGAATTGGATTGAGATTGCTATATTCATTATTATGATGATAAAAGATGTTCTTTAATTGAATAAAGGGATAAAAAGAATATGATAAGATTAATGGAAATGAAGAAAGATAAATGAAAATATGAATGAAAGATGTATGATATGATAATTAGATATTATGAAAGAAGAGAAAGTTGTGATTGATTATTTATAATAAATAGATTATAATTGGGTGTTTACAATAAAATAATCAAATGAGATATTAATGGTGGAAATGATTTGATAGGAGATGTTTAAGAGATAAGATGAAGGATTTTACATTATTGAAGAAATATATGATTTGGTATTCATGGGTTTATAATTGATTTCATTATTATTGATTTATTATAATTACTGGAATATGATTGGTTGTTTATTTTGAATGATATTGATTGTTTGATCATGATAAAAATAATTTGACTATGATGAAAATGATATGATAATTAGATTTGGTATATGTTGAGTTATTTTTGAATTTGATAATAAAAGTGAAAGGAAATGATGAGACGATATGTATTGATTGTGAATTATGATGATACGTTATGGATAAAATGATTAAGGATGATAATTGAAAGAGATAAAAAGATAAAGTGATTGATGCCGAGATACGGGGATGGAGGGTATTGAAAAATAGGAAGGGTATAGAGATTACCCTAGGGTTGAAAGTTTTGAAACTTGCGTAAGAATTTGTGTTCATGCCAGTAGGTTAGTAGCCTATAATATGAGGTGTGATGTGGCTAATCGTGACCCTTAACGACGACATGTGATGTGGCTAATTGTGGCCCTGTGGCTAATGGTGGCTCTAAATGATGACGTGTATTGTGGCTAATCATGGCCCTTAAAGACGTGGTATAATGTATCCACCGGTGGATTTAAATAAAAATAAAAATGTAATGGTTAAACATTGATGATAATGCTAAGAAAGATAATAAGTGGAATGAATGTTTAAATTTGTAATGATGATTGTAATATGATGGCACGAAGAGATGTCTTTTACTTATTTGATTATGTTAAATCTTGCTATTTATAATTGCTTATGATAAAGTTGAAGATATTGATTTACTTATAATCACATTGCATGCTTTTGTTTTACACATTATATATGCTTTTATGATGCTTCGTGAGCACAAATGGAATAGTGCTCATGTCCCTACAAACTTTGTTATAGGACTGGATCATAACAACTAGGTGGGCATTTGAGGGATTAAAAGTGGATAAGTTGATGCAGACATTGCATTTTCATTTTCTTAAGTTAAAATTATATTTGGGATTGTAATATCATTTTAATTTGGAGATTTATTCATTAGGTTGTAAAGGCCATAAGGCTTGTATTTGAGTATGATGGTTATGGGATATGTTGGAGTATTATAGCCTGGCAATAGCCGAGGCTTGGTTTAAATTATATTATGATACTATCTTACCCCAGAAGCTAACTGGTGAGATGAGACTTTCCTTCAGACTTATACATTTACCACCAGTTCTTCCACAATCCATGTGGGAATAACCCAATAGTCATATGCTTCCAATTTTAAGTCTACCAGCATAGATGTGACAATAGAATATGTAATAGATATCATTAAGTGCTCAAGACCACTCCTTCTCACTCTAAAAACTCAAATTTTTTAAATAAGCCAAAAAATGCAAGAAAAGAAAATAAAATAAAAAATATTTCATACAACTAGGTAACCAAATAAACAAGATGCACATCCTAGTCTATGGTAAAGCTATAGTTTCTATTTAATGGGGCTCATCCTTTCAAATTTCTTAAGGGTGTAAGCAACATTCAAGTCACTCTTCTTGTAATAACCTTAATTTTTTTTCTCTTAATTAATTTGCTTAAGTGTGGTGGTGATACTTATTATAGTAAAAATCTAGAAAATTGAGGATTTTAAAATTTTTGGAATGATAAAATTAGTTGGAAAGATTTCTGATTTAATTTCACCCTATGTGGGAGTTTAATGTAGAATTTCTAAACTTTTATCTAAACAATTGCTAGCCCAATTACCTATTTGGTTCAACTCAAGCCCATTAACCATGGGTCAACCTTTTCTTTGACTCACCTCAACTCACTTCAACTTACTTTATCACTCACTGAATTGACTAATGAATAGTAACTCTCAATCATTTCCCAGCAAACTTTATATTCCATCCATCCATCCTTCCATACATCTCTCACATCTCTCAAATTATTTAGTTCATTAGTCAAAAAGAAGACCCTACACTAAAGACTTTAAAACACATTTTAAATTATTTGTTTAATTAGTCAAAAAAGCTAGCATGATTCTTGGATCATGCTACCCATTTTATACAACTCCATCGATCCTCCAATACCTCTCTTAAATTATATGGTTAGATAGTCAAAAAGTAAGCTTGATTCTTGGATCATATTTTAGTGGCTTTGAAGCATGGGAAGTGGAGGTTATTTTCTTCACTGACACTTTCTCTACACTCTCATGACTTCTTATAAATTTGTGTGCTTTCAAAGAGAAAAAAAATAAGAGAAAAAAATTGATTATCAAGTGTTGGTTGGAGATTCGGTGTTGCTTAGAGCTTTCCAGTTCGATTGGTGTTCAAGGCTAAACTCCTTTTTTTTTTTTTCTCATATTTGGTCACCAATATCTTCATTGAGGTAGGATGACAAACCTCCTAAAATGTATTTGATGCCTTCAATTTGAAGCTGAAGCATTTTCTGGGTTTGAAGTATGAAACTTGATTGTGATAAAAAAAAATACCCGTATATTGGGGGTAAGGAAGCCGAAACTTTGACTGATGTAGTCCAGCATGCTGACAACTCTCTGTTTGTAACTTCTGATGTATTTTTGACCCCTAAAACAGTGGAATTAGGCTTCGGCTAAAACATAAAAGTTGTAGCCCTTTAAGTTTTCTTTCCAACCCAAAAAGATTTGCATCAATCCAATTTGTGAGTCAAAAGTTATGCCCAAAATACTGAACATAGGTAAAACTGTATCTTCTAAACAAACTGAATTCAAGGCTGTTTTTGAACCTTTAGACTTTAGAATTTTAAAAAGTGTAAAACATGAAAGTTGTAGGCCCTAAAGTATAATTTCTACAGATATAAAGTTTATAGATATCGGAGTTCTGCTCTATTTTATATGAATTTTCTTTCAAGCTATCATCTCTACTTAGCCTTTAATTGATGCTTGTTTGGATTTTTTTTTAGAATTTTATGATTAAAGATCTATTTAAATTTCCAATTACCCTCTGTTAGTTATAGTTATGTTAATAATTTATTTATGTGTAATTTTGTTCACAAGGCCTAATCTAGTAAAACACTTGTACTATTTGATGAAATACCGAAATGGACTGTTAAGTTGAGACTACTTAATTATCTTCCAATTGATATGAAATTCTTTTAAACTGGATATTATATATTATTTGACACCCTAATATTTATGATAACTGACTTAGACAATCAGTTTCATCATGGATAGTTGGATGACTTATTCAAACTAAAATGGCTAAGTAAAACCAAGTATTTGATAAAATGTCCAAATAAACAATGGACTTGTTCTTTCCTCATATGGTTTTCCTTAAATGAATTTGATTTATTTTAATTGATTTTTTTAGGCATTGTTTTGTCAACCTAGCAAGTTATATAACTATATTTTTATGATTAGGTGAATTTAATGAAACATATTTAATACCTTCCTAAATATTGGATTAATTCTATGGACATTTGTGGATATCTTGAAACCGAAAACCTATGATAAGGGTTTGGTTATAAATAAGATGATGATTGGAATTTATTCAAATTATTTTGAATAATATTATTCTCCTACCAAATCAAAAGTTTAGAATGAATTAGCTCTGTAATCTCACATTGGCTTAATTGTTCAACTGATGTACTATACTATCCAGATGAGAATAAAATAAAACTCATAAATGTTTATAAAATTAAATATTAGTCCAAAGAGCTATTTGTTATCTTTATATTCCATAAATTAATAAAATAAAAAAAAAGAGGCAAAAACTGAGATCACAGCCAATGAAGTTCGAACTTGCGACTTCAAATCATAATTAGGGTCACCCACCCACTAAGCTGCCAACCTCGGCTTAATTAATATACCATTAGAAATAATTTATTCTTATCAAAGGTAGTACGACAAACTTGTCAAAACAACTAACTAAAATACTAATTTGAATTCTAAATTATTTTTAGCTACGTGCTACTTGTTAACTTATATGTAGTACCTATCTTTGTGATAATAATATTGGTGACTATATTAAATCTTTGATTTATTGAGAATTATTATTGAATTATAGATTTAGATAAAGTATTTAAAAATATACTACATGTGACTGAATAATCCCACTTATGATTCATCACCCGGAAACATTATCGGTAGTTATTAAAAATGTCTTATTTCCACACAAGGTACCCTTGGGAATGTAAAAGGGTGAGAAGAAATTAAGGCACTCAGTGCTAAAGTTATTTTTGGCAATGGGGTGATGGGTGGGTAGAAATGGCCTTTTAGATGGAGATGGGAACATATGCATTTTATTTGGGAGATACTCTATTCTGACCTGGCCAGTCAGGTAGCCGGTCGCGAGGGTTAGGTTTTTGGTGGGTGACATCGTCAGAATGCATTGGATGCTAAGCCCGTAAAGTAATTGGTTCCCAAGGCTGGAGGAAGAGGAGGATAGAAGTATGATTATCTTAGGAGGATTTAGATTAAACCCCTTTATCAAATTTTACTATGACTAGCAATCTTTTTTGCTTATGTATGAATGATGTGTTAGAATTATTTAATTATATTTAATTCCTTTAGATGAATATTTTCTAAAAAGATGTAGAAAAAATATATATACGAAACCTGTATCGATATGAGGTTTGATCCCAAGACCTTGAAGATCTGAATCTGAGTTCCCCACCACTGTGACACCGATTTCATTGTGGTACACATATCAACATTAAACTATTTTACGTGTAAGTAAAATAGTAGTTACAGTGATGGTTTCGTCGAACCGTTGTAAGTATAATTTACATTATTCAGTTGTGATCTATTGAATTAATCGTTGCATGAACAGTATGCCACCTAATCACATTCACTGTATTATGTCACCTAATACAGTGTAGTATTACGACCACTGTATATAGGCATCTAAGAGATTCTGATTACTGGGCTTTAGTAGCTCACCCCTTTGTGGGAATATTTTTTTCAGGATATTAAGCACAGGGATACTGAAGATGAGATAGAAAGAGATTAATTTCTCTTAAATATTCTATCAGAAGAGTTATCTATTTTTTTTTTCTTGCGTAGCACTGGAAGACTTTATTTATTATTGTGGTCTGTAATAATAATTGTTGGATGATTGTAATCAAGAAGTTTAGACCGAATTTACTTTTATTTGTTATGTAATGTTAATCGCATGGTTGGGACACTTGGATGGCTCTATAATATTATTCTCTATCTTTATTTTGTACTCTGCGGTTGAACCCTACCAAATGATTCAACCCAATGGCTTATAAATATTGGTTGGGATAAATTAGGGATTTAGAATACCTTAAATTTTTATTGCGAGTCAACCCCAGTTCGAAAGAAAATTTGGGGTGTGATGGCGTGTTGTTATCATCTCATTTTTATACCCAACAAATAATCCTTAGTCACCCTTAGGCATTCAGGTTATGAAAATTTGGGGTGTGACACTTCTTAACCCAAACAACCCCTTTTTTTGTGAAAAAAAATTTTAACATTAGGGGCTTTAGGTTTAGATCAAATGAGTTTTGAAAATTTTTCCCTTTTTGTTTTTCCTCATTAACCTATTAAATTGAGGCTAGAATCATGAAAATTATTTTAACCGAAATGGGTTATAGCTATTTAACACTCTAAAATTAAGTTTTCTAAAATTCTATCTGTCAAAATAAGAAAAGGAAAACTAATATAATTTATAAGAATTAGGGCGATAATGACCTTTAATTACTACCACAAGTCGAATGAGAGGACTGCTTTTATGTGCTTTCTTATTTTGAGTATCCTAGTCTAGGTTTGCCAACATATCTCCTTTATTTGCATCAAATCTCTTCAAGGATTTGAGAACCCACATTCACCTTCTCAAGGATACTTTTTTTTTTTTTTTTTTTGGAATTAGTTTTGATTTTGAGGTCCTTGAGTTTTGACAATATGTCTTTTACTTATTTTTCTTTCTCTTCAAGCTTTGTTTTCAACTTTTCTACAAGTTGACACTGAGATTCTCTGTCTTGTTCTAAAGAGGAAAACATACTTGTGATTTTCTCATTCTTGATCTTTAAGGTGTCTTTTTATTTCTTTAGTGACTTGTTCTTTTCATTTAGTACCTCTTTATTTTACTTCAGTTCACAGCATTCTTCAAACAAACGATCATGAGCCTCTTGAAGAGAAAACTCCATATTGACATCCTCTTCCCCGTTGTCAGTTTATGAGGATGATTCAGAGATATCACTTTCACTTTTGGTAGGCTTAAATAAATCAACCTTAACAACATTAGATATAAATTTTTTCATTATCTTTGTAAAATTCAGTAATACCTAAAAAATTATTTTCATTTGAAATCTAAAAAATTTTATGATACTCCATAAGGTGGGTTGATAGATACTAGCTTTTTAGGATCTTGCTCGTATGGTAAAAACTTAGGCGAACACTACTCTGATACTAATTGAAAATTCTCGAATCCGATTAGATCAACAATAACAAATTCAGACAAGACACTCAAATAAACAATCAACCACAATAAAACTCTCTCATACAACTCTATAATTTGCTCTTTCTCTCTCTATCATTGTATTTTATATTGAGCATATACACATATATATAAACTCTACAGACCCCAACCAAGTAGGAAACTTAGATTTCCTGAAATTTTGATAGGTAGAACCCTCGAGTTCCTTACGCCTTCCCTACGAACTGCCTTACCTGCGGGCTTTTTTCATTTTGTGTTTTGGCTTTAATTTTTTAAGATTGACCTCTCTAAATTTTATCTTTGAGTTTGGGAGAAATCTTAAGACTTGTAGATTTCTTCTTGTTTCCTTCTTTAAATTAATTTGGCAGTTTTTCAATTTAGAAACACTGTAGGCTTTGAAATTCTTTTCCTTATGAAATTTAAAACTAATTATTTAATCCTAATTTTGTTTCTATTTGTCACTTTTGGATTTTACAAATTAGAATGAACAATAAAAAGATAAAAAAAAAATTAAGTAGGTCCTCTCGTATAATAGAAAAACATAGAAAATTGAAAGTAAGTGAACATAATTGTTAACCAATTATAGAGAAAGTTTGACTATTAGAATTTAGAAAAAAATCATACTAAATATATTTTGTTTTATCTTTTTAATGAAATAAGTAAGACTTGTTAGGTTAAGAATAAATTTTTTTTTATTTTTTATTTATCGAGTTTAAAATTAATTCTCAAACTCGCTCATGTAAATCTATTTATTTTTTTCTAAATATTTAAACTATGCTATATTCTATTAAAAACTTAATTTTTATAAGAAAATATAAACAAATAAAATATTTATTGTTAATATTTTGAACTAAACTCGAGCTCATAAAATTAATCTCGAGCCATAAAGAGTAAGCCGTGTTAAGACGGCCTAGTGGCGCAAGCCTAAAATATTCACTCCTAGTACTATTTATTATGAGAAATGGATGAATTGTAAAAATTTTAAAATAATAAAGTGTATTTATTGTTTTTGAAGGAAAATATTGAAAAAAAAATGGTAAACCAACTTTTAACCTACCGCATTTCTTTCTCTTATCTTTTACTTTTCGTCAAACAGATATTATCCTCCTCTATTCTGTCTCAATATTTTTTTTTCTTTGTTCTCATTTGGGAAATAGTCTTGATGGTATTGGTTCTTTTTACTTGATTGGAAAGTAAAAGAAAAAGAAAATAATTTTCTTATGGTTAGGAATAAAGCTAAGAAAACTCTAATAAAAGGAATTGAATTAGTGGAAGGTTAATATTTAAAAAACAAAAAAGAGAAGGTCAATCCCTTATATATAAAATTTTTTAATAAAATAGTTACAAAATTAATAAAATTTAAAAAATCGTGAAAAGTCATAATCTACATAATTCATGCATAATTCCCTCTCTAGCTAAACTAAAACATCTAAACACCCTAATCAACCTAAAATAATACAAAAAAGACTCATTGTAGACCAGGATTGAGGAGGCAACTAGCACACTATGCACCAATTTGTAGTCAAGCGTAAATTGTGAAATGTTGGATCTTCAAAAGTGAATCCGACGGTTTCTGTCACAAACCAAAAAAAAAAAAAAAAATTCTCTCTCTACCATTCTCTCCCTCACTATATTTTGTTCTCATTTAAAACTCTATTCTCCCAATCATAATTTTAACAAATAATTAAATTTTAAATTAATATAAATTTAAATATTTTAAAAAATAAAATAATTAAAAATTAGTAAATTAACAAATACAAATAAATAAAAATATAATAAATTTTCTCACGGTGAGTTCAAAAATAAAGCTAAAAAACCCTAATAAAAGGTCTCGAATTAATGAAAAGTTAAAATATGTTTGAGAAAAGAGAAAGTGAATCTCTTACATATAAAAATTTTAATAAAAAATATAAAATAATTAATAAAACTTTTAAAATAATAAAAAAATCATAATCCACGTATTTCATGCATTGATTCCATCTATGGTCAAACTATTCCATGCATGATTCCATCTCTGGTCAAACTAAAACATCTGATCACCATAGTCAGCCTAAAATACTAAAAGGAATCTGGTTATGGCCGGTGTAGTTATGAGAATGGGTACAAAATTAAATATATGACAGAAGCAATTATGTCACACAAGCGACTGCAGCCAATGAGAGTCCTGCCCCCTTGCCCAAGGCTAATTACGCGTTGAGAGATTGGTCTGCTGGACCCCCCACTGGACAATTCCGTCTTTCCAATCCAACACCACATGGGCATGGTCTTCACCGTGTGCTTAGATCCTCTCAATATGCCTGGATCACCTTCCTCCGAATTTCTTTGAAAAAAAAAAAAAAAATTGTTTTAGGTGATACTTTGGAATTCTAGAGTTTTCTTTTTTTTTTTTTTGAAACTGGAATTCTAGAGTTTCACATAGGCCGCCCGGGTGGGTTTGGAATTAATGAACTTTTAACAAGTACAAAAAAAATAATTTTTTATTTTATTACACAAACCAAAAAAATATATTATGTCAAATTTACTAATATATTCTTATAAGCATCGCTAATTTTTGTGCATGGTAAGGGTTAAATTAACTTTTCAAATGTCAAAAATTAAAAAATTATATATTTTTTTAAACTAACTTCTTTATTGTCAAACAAACCCTAAGTCGGGTTGAACCGTATTAATTTTAAAAAATAAAACCTAGATATTAATTTCGAAAATTTAATTGATTTTAAGAAAATTATATTATATTTTTAACTAAAATTAATTTTAAAAATTATAAGCATAAATAAATTAATATTGGAACAAATAATTTTTACAAAAAGTACAATAAAATATTATATAAATACAAAAAATTTAAATGCGGATGAATGTTTTAGGCATCATTTGGAATTCAAGGAGTTAATTGGCTTATAACTAATCAACTTATTTGCCAATTTGTAAAATGATCAAATTTATCCTCTTATATTTTAATCTTCTTTTAAACCTTCAAAGGCAAAAATGTCAAATTAACCAAAACTAAAAATCCACCTTCCTTCCCACACACAAAAGTAGTTGACTTATTTTTAGTTACTAACTGGTTAAAAATAAGTCAATTACTTTCTTTCCCAAGCCAATCCTTAATTAAGCAGATAAAAAATATGGTGTCTGTTTAGTTAAATAAGATCAAAATTATTCTCAACCTCAAAAAATAAAATGGTCTAATATTTTCAAGCCGTTAAATCTACATCAACCCTGATTCCATTCATACCACAATCGTTAACCATTTTTACATAAGTTGATATCGCTAAGTCATGTATGATATACCAAATAATTTTCTACATGCACATAACTAGGGGGTGTAAAAAAACCAAAAAATTAGAAATCCAAATCAATCTATTTACTTTGGTTCAAAATAGTTCAATTCTATACTATTTTTTATTTGGTTCTAAGTTAAATAATTAACAAACTAATATTTTCAATTTAATTATTGAGTTAATAGATACTCAACTTAAAATTTTTTAGTAATATTTTGTGATTTTTGACACCCAACAGGCACATAATTTTAATTCTACTTCTTGGATTACTTTCGATCGGTTTTGATATGAAATTTTTTTATTTAATTTCAATTATTTAGATAGTAAAAATTCAATATTCGGGAAATGTATTAGTTAGTAAAATCTTTTCGATTTTGCTTGAGGAACCGAATCAGCTAAGTATTGATACTTATAATACTGATAATACCGACTCTCTAAATTTCACATGTAAACAATTTAAAATATAATTAGTTAACCAATAATACCAAATCTCCTAATTTATTTTTTGTTTAAAATTTTTTATTTAATTTCTAGTTTGATTATGTAAGTAAAGTTTAATATTCGATATCAACATCGATTTTTGTTGTTCAATATTTAATTTTTAATTAGTTAGTAAAATTTTAAAAAATCTGGAATTAAAAATTTTTGTCAGGTAATTCATTTGTAAAAAAGAATTTTTTTCAAAATATTTAGATTGTAATTGCTTTTCAATATCCAAAAAAAAAAAAAAATTAGTAAGTAGACTTCTATATATATATTTAAAAAAAATTATTACAAAATAAATATATTTATGATGTTATAACCCTTCATGGATTGTTATTTTTATAATTATTTTTATGACATTATAAGTGTGTAAAAGGCATTCAAAAAGAAATATGGACAATTTTGTAATTTTAGTCAATAAAAAAGTAAAGTGGAGCACAAGTATTTGTGGTGTATAAATACTTGTGCTCCACTTTACTTTTTTATTGCGTACAAATAGATTTATCCTTTATGAAATAATGAGGAAAAGAGTATAATTTTTCCATTACTCTTCGATACCCACCTCCCTCGCAATTAACAATTCATCTCTCCTAAATAATAATTTACTTTCATATGAGTAATCATTATTCTTAGTACAATTGTTATTTCCAAATTAATATAATGAAGAGAAAAAAATATTCTAATAAAATTTATCATCTATTATACCCAGAAGAAACATGCCTTAAAAAGTAAAATTTGATCGTTTGATAACGCTGTCATTTATTTATTTATTTTTTTTATTTTTTAGTTTTCTTTTATCTCTTTTTTTTTTGAAATAAAAACTAAAATTATGTTTAGAAATGTAATTTTGTTTACAATTATAAATTTTTTATTATAATAAAATATTTAATTTTATTAGTTTTTTTTAAAAAATTAATTGAATTTAATAAAATATGTTTTACATTAATTTAATTAATCTAATTAATTAAATTAATCAATCAATATAATTTAATTGTTTATTAAAAATAAATATAAAATATATTAAATTATATTATGTAAAAATATTAATTGTTACTTAATTATAATATTTATTAGAAAATTGAAAAAATATAATTATTATATTAAAAATAATTGTAATTTAATAAAATATTTGAATAAAATAATTCATTTTAATATGATCATAAAAAATGAATAAAGTGTTAAAATTGATAAAGTGTTTGTAATAGAAAAAAAATAAAGTGAAAACATCTTTTTTTTTTTAACATTTTTTTATTTAATTTCTCATTTTTTTGAAAACAAAAAAGATAAACATATTCAACAACATGTTTCTATTATTAGTGTATAAAATTTTAGAAAAATAAAAAATAAAAACGTTTCCAAATAAGTTAATATTTGTTGTTTGATATTTAATCTTTACTTGGGTTTGTAAAATTTTATAATTGACCTGAGCAAACCACTATTTGGTGGTAGCATTCAAACTTCCACAACCATTCAAACTTCCACAAGATGGTGATGACGACTTCAACAACGTATCCAATTCTGAGCTTCTTGCGAATTTTCTATTACCTTCCGTCTTGGGTTTCTTTACCTGAGGACCATCCTCACTCCTTCAACCCTCTATATATCACCATTGTTCACTGATCAAAATCTCCATTGTTTGCTCTAGATTAACTTCCTCTCCTAGTAGTCTACTGCTACCTGTGAGAAAGTTACAAAAAAAAAAAAAATGGGTCAGCTTCACGTTTTCTTCTTCCCAATGATGGCTCATGGCCATATGATCCCAACTCTGGACATTGCCAAGCTCTTTGCTGCCCGCGGCGTCAAATCCACCATAATCACCACCCCTCTCAACGCTCATTACTTCACAAAATCAGTTGATAAAACCAAAAATTTGGGTCTCCGAATCATCAGATTCCCCGCCGCTGAGGCCGGCCTGCCGGAGGGATGCGAGAACACCGACCAACTCCCTTCTGACGACATGATCCCCAATTTCTTCCGAGCCACCACGATGTTCGGAGATCAGCTCGAAAAAGTCCTAGAAGAGTGTCGCCCCAATTGCCTCGTCGCCGACATGTTCTTCCCCTGGGCCACCGATTTAGCCGCCAAGTTCGGGATTCCGAGGTTGGTTTTCCATGGGACTAGCTTCTTCTCGCTTTGCACCATGATAACTTTGAGACTGTACAAGCCTCAGAGGAACGTGTCGTCCGACGACGAACCCTTTGTTATTCCGAACCTACCCCATGAAATCAAGCTCACGAGACTGCAATTGCCGGTTCACGCTCGACAAGACACCGAGAATGACTTCACCAGGATGCGGAATTCTATCATGGAGTCGGACAAGTTCAGCTCCGGAGTGATTGTCAATAGTTTCTACGAGCTCGAACCGGACTACGCCGATCATTACAGGAACGTACTGGGGAGAAAGGCGTGGCACATTGGGCCGGTTTCTGCCTGTAATAGAGAAATCGAAGACAAAGCACAGAGAGGTAAGAAATCCTCCATTGACGAACAAGAGTGCTTGAAATGGCTCGACTCCAAGAAACCCAATTCGGTTATCTACGTGAGTTTCGGAAGCACTGCGAATTTCCATACTTCTCAGCTGTACGAGATTGCAATGGGTCTTGAAGCTTCTGGGCAACAATTTATCTGGGTCGTGAGGAGAGGCAAGAAAGAAGAAGAGGAGCAGGAGAACCAAAATTGGTTGCCGGAGGGATTCGAGGAGAGGACGAAGGATAGAGGACTGATCATACGAGGTTGGGCTCCCCAAGTTTTGATTCTCGAACATGAAGCGGTTGGAGGTTTCGTGACTCATTGTGGGTGGAATTCGACTTTGGAAGGTGTCAGCGCCGGAGTTCCGATGGTGACTTGGCCGGTGTTTGCAGAGCAGTTCTATAACGAGAAGCTGGTGACTGAGATTCTGAAAATTGGGGTCAGAGTCGGGGTTGTTCAGATGAATAGCATTACTGCAAGTGGAGGGATTAAAAGCGAAGCAATTGTGAAGGCGGTGAGGAGGATTATGGTGGGGGAAGAGGCAGAGGAATTGAGAAACAGAGCCATGGGATATAAAGAGATGGCAAAGAAGGCCGTTGAAGAAGGTGGGTCGTCTCACTCTGATCTAAATGCGCTGTTACAGGAATTGAGTTCCCACCGTGCTTAATCGAAATGCCATCAAGCTAGATCAATAAATAAATACACATGCTTTGTGTTGGTGATTCTTTTGTAAGTTTGCTCATTGGCTTATGTTTGTAATTTGTAAACCTCCCCATTTGATTCAAAATAAAATATCGAATTATTTTAAGGAAAATGTTCCATGGTCTGTTCACTCTCATTGTTCACGTCTCTTTGGAAAGTGTGAAATGTTTGAAGTGAAGCATATTTAATGTTATTTTATTTTAGTTTGTTTGAGGATATTTTTTTTTTCGTAACAGGAAAACTTACTCAGCGATTTTACCTACTGAGCTGTTTATTTCAGGATATTATTATTTCTACAATCTAATTTTCTCCAAAATTTTAAATTTAACTATTTTAGTGATTGGAGTTTATGTATCAACATATTTAAATTTAGGATAAATTATACAAATCTTTCCTTAACATTAACCTAAAGACAAGAATCTCCCCCAAGATAAGAATCTCCCCCAACATTTAAATTTTGTAGTTATTTTTCTTATTTTGAAAATTTTGTAACTAAGTCATTACGTTAATTAGACTGCCAAGTAATAAGTAAAATGGTAAATTATAACTATTTCTCCTTAATATTTGGGTAATTAGACTTAACACTCACAACATTTAAAAGTTACATTTGCTCCATTAATTTGAAATGCTGTTAACATTAACCCATTTCCGATAAAATCAATCATTAAAACTTAGCATAAAATGTCAAACTAAATAAAATTTTAGGTATTTTTCTTATTTGCCCTTCTCTCTCTCACATCTCATTAGTTTTCTTTAAAAAAATCTTCAAAAACTTTTTAATGTTACTTATTTTTGCTTTTTTTTGGAATTTTTATAAAGAAAACTGATGAAAATGTGAAAGAGTGATGGGAATTTTTGTAATGAAAACTGATGAAATGTGAAAGAATGATGGATAAAATAGGAAAAACACCTAAAATTTCAATTATTTTAACATTTTCTATTAAATTTTAATGATTGATTTTATCAGAAAGGGGTCAATATTAACAATATTTCAAAATAAAGGAGATAAGTGTAACTTTTAAATGTTGTGGGTGTTAAGTGTAATTATTCAAATGTTATGGAGAGGTAGGTGTAATTTACCCTAAGTAAAAATGATTTGGTCACTCAAAATTTCAAATAAAATTTCTATTTACCTCTCTAAATATTGCTTTATGAAGAACAAAATTAGCATTAATTAATGAAAATTACAATTCAAATTAATTCAAAAACGTAAAAAAGAAAATATTAACTAATAGTAAATATCAAAATTATTTAGTATTAAAATAATATGACTTACAATTAATTTAATAACCTTAATATAAGAACTACAAAATACCCATCAAGCTCTTTATTTTTTCTTAGTTTGCAAGGGATAACTAGACTTTTCTTAACTATGATAGCAAAATTGAAATTCTCTCTTCATTTTGAATATGACTACTTTGTTCACATAGATTATTCTTGGTTGCATTGACATTTCTTTGTATGATGAGTTGGCTTGTCTAAATGGAATGGAAATTGTATTTAAAAAAGATGCCCCAAGTGATTGAACTATCTGACTTCTTTTTCACGTAAGGGTCGGGGGATGATTCAAGGTAAGGTTTTATAGAAAGAATGTACATATTTTTTTTATCTAGCTCCAGGGGTTTAACAAGGACTACTTTTACTTCTAATCACAAGGCTTTTACCAAAGCTTAGGTCTTGAGGTTCGCTTGTTTGAATTTATTGAATCTATTTGAATTGACTAAATCTAAATGTGAGCTCAGAGTATATGAGTGTTTAGATCCTAGATCCAAGTCTCATGTCTTCCTTATAGGCTTTTAATTTCCTCCCCCGAGCACACTTCGTCCATTGCTTCTTTGAAAGTACTTTTCTTTGAGATTTTAACTAATTGGAACACAAAAAATGTAATATAGTATAACCAATACAACAACTCGCTAAAAAAATCACTGGAAGTTACTAGATAAAGCTGAGAGGTGTACAAGTGAAAATAAAGCTTTCTGGATGCTCGCTAGTTGATTGCTTGATACCTACTAGAAAAAACAAAGTGCACTGCATTGTTGTAAAGAGCTTGTTGATAAAGCCACTGGTGAGGTCGCTAGCTTTGCTAGGAAAAGTAGGGGCTCTGCATTGTGATACGTTTTGTCATTGGAAACTTATCCCAGCGAGGGATCAATTTTGTTTCTAGGTTGTTTTTAAGTTTAGTTTTAATTGGATTTCTTACTCCTATATATTTAGTATGTATGGTACATCTGCACTAAGTTCAGTTTAGCGTTTTCAAAAGTTAGGGTTGAGAGAAAAATTTAGAATAAAGTGATAGAGTTATCTAAGAGTTTTTTTTTTTTAGGATTTCTCATCTCTCTATTATAATTCCTCACTTCATTGTTGCAGCTTTTATAGTGAAAATTCAAATCTTACCTAACTCATAGACATAGGCAAATTGTCAAACCACTTAAATCTCTTGTTATTTCATTATGCATTTTTCTTGTGTTTGCTTTTATGTTTGTCACCGTTTGCTAAGGTGTCGCATGAAGGTAATTTGGTATTTTGTACAACAAAAGGTGATTAAATTGGACTTGGAATAGAATTTACTTAAAATTAATCTTGTCTGAGTTTCTTTGTCTCTATTTTGTAATAACTGGATAGTCACAATTGTTCACAGAACTTTTTAATTATTAAATATCAAATAATTTTTATTGAAGATAGTCATTTTTCTAGTTTATTTTTTTATTTGAAAACAATTAAGGATCACATTATGAGGGGAGAAAGAATCAAACTAGGGACCATAAATAACTACAAGGATTTAAGACTAAGCTTATAACTACTAGGCTTGTTTGCTTTGATTTTTACCTTTGTATTTAAATTCATGCATTTTATTTTTCAAAGTTATCATTGACTTGCCATCAATTCTACAAAGAAATAAAAGATAACTAATTAATAAAGTACAAAAGCACATTAAGAAAGTTAGAAATTCTATTTTATCTTATTTTTGGTAGAGAAAAAAGAGATAAAAAAGTAAACAGAAGGAACGAAAAAATTTCCAATATTCTCGAGATGATGTTTATGCACTCTTTCTATTTTTTTGTACGCCTTTATTTTTCAATTAGCATCGAGAGAAATAAGAATATTCTCAAACAAAATTATTATTTTAAGTAATCATCATAAAAACTATAATAGAATTTGTGTCATTATATATGTATTTGAGAAATATTAAAATTACTTTTATATATTTATTACATAAAATGATTTTTGAATTAGAATGAACAATAAAAAAATAAAAAAAATTTAGGTGGGTCCTCTCACATTATAGAAAAAATCAAAAATTGAAAGAAAATGAAAATAATTGTCAACCGATTGTGGAGAAAGCTTGATGGTTAATGTTAAGTCCAAATGTTATAAATTGACAATCCATGATCAAATAGAATTGTTTGTATGTTTAGACTTAGTGTAGGTTAAGGCACTAGAGTTTTAACTCAAATAGAAGTCTAAAAGGCCTCAGTAAAACAATTTCCAAATTGGCTGGAAGTCCTGAAGAAGTCAAACAAGCGCAAGAAACTGATTTACGCAGGAAGCTCATTGGAAGGCTGCAGTTTGCCTCGGGAAAAAATCGAGAGGGTGTTTTGCAAATTTGGCTGTGCGGGATGATCGCACTGATTCGCGAGAAGGCCGCTGGATGATCGCGAGTACGCCCTTCCTGCGGTAGCACAAGTATGGCTTATTTTCAACAGGCTTCAAATCCTATCCAGCTCAGGTTTTTCTATATATACCTTTTGAACGTCTTCAGGGTTACAGACTGAGAGAATTTCCATCAAGCTCAAGAGCCAGAAAAGTCCAAAAGTTCTCTTAATTGCTTAGCCAAGTTTTTAAAGTGTCTACGAGATTCAAAGGGGTTCGAATCATTGAAGAGCTGAGGATTTAGCACGTGTGATTGCCGAGGATTCGGTCTTGTGCCTTCGAGGAGTCGAAGGGCTTTCACTGAAGGTGTTGTTGAATCGAGGAGTCGAGCAAACGTCAATGTAGTATAGAGTCGAGGAGTCGATCTATCGTGTGGTTGAGTTTGAAACCAACTTTTGTTTATCAGTGAAAGTTTTATTTGACGTTTCCTTTCGTGGGTTTTCTCATTTTCTTTATCACGACTTCTTTTATTATGTGATTGTGGTTGATTATTTTGGGATCTCCGTCAACATATTACAAAATTTCAATTGGTATCAGAGTAGGTATGTTTTTGAGAACAAAATGTGATCTTGTTATTTGCCAATGGATCCTCCTAAAGAAGGCAATTTGAGCACGAGACCCCCGTGGCTCGATGGCACCAACTACGCATATTGGAAGGTTCAAATGAGAGCTCATCTAATCTCATTAAATGTCAATGTTTGGCTGGCCATTGAAAAAGGTTAGGAAAAACCAACTCATTCTGCCGACAATGTAATAGTCGAGAAGCTGATGGATTTGTGGATAGGGACTGAGCAAAAAAAGGTAGAATGGAACTACAAAGCCTTAAGTTCTATTTTTTGTGCCATCTCTATTGATGAGTTCAGAAGAATCTCAAGTTGTGAGATTACCAAAGAAGCCTAGAAGATTCTGGAACTAACTCATAAAGGAAACTCAACAGTCAAGAAGTCCAAGCTCTAGAAAATAACTTCAGAATTTGAAAATCTGAAGATGGCTGAAGACGAACATTTTGATAGCTTTTATTCTAGACTAAGCGACATCGTCAATACAAGTTTCAATCTAGGAGAACCTATTCAAAATTGAAAGATTGTGAGTAAGATTCTCCGATCCCTTCCTTTATCCTTTCAAGCCAAGGTCATAGCTATTGAGGAAGCTAAGGATGTGGATTCCATGAGAGTTAAAGACTTGGTTGGCTCTCTACAGACGTATGAGGCCAATATGATAAAACCAAAGAAAATGAAGGGAGTTACCGTAAAAACGGTTAAAGAAGATGACTCTTCTTCTAGTGATGACTCAATTCCTTCTACGGAAGAAGTAGCACTGTATACGAAGAAGATTAGAAAGTTTTTGGAAAACCGAAAAAGACAAAGAAGAATGAAAAATCCAAGGGTGAGAAATCTTCTGTAACCAAGAAAAAGGAGAATAAGTTTAAAGGAGTAAAGTACTATGAATGTCAAGGGTATGGACATATAGCTCAAGACTGCAGGAACAAGAAGAACAAGAAATAGACATATAGCTCAAGACTGCGGGAACAAGAAGAACAAGAAGAAAGTTCTGAATGCTACACTGGATGATACAGATGAATCAAGCATATCATCGTTATCAGAAGATTATCTAGAAAACTTCACAACGTTCATGGCAAGGAGCACAGGATCCGTAAGTTCTAACGACTCATCTGGTTCCAAGAACTTAAAGGAAGAATCTTCAGAGGCGGAATCAGAACATGAGGATGATAATGATGAAGTGGACATTTATGATGCCTATGAACAGCTCTATCAAGATTGTCAAAGGTTCCACAAGCAAAACGAGAAGTTGACAGTGAAAAACAAGATGTTGAAGAGGGAAAGAGACAGTTTGAAGGTTGCCTTGGAGGAGTTACAAACAAAGTTTGAAGCACTTGAAACAAGTAAAAATTCCCAAGAAGAGTTGATGGCAGCCCTTAAAAACAAGTTAGAACAAAAAGAAAAAGAAGTGAAATAGGCACAAAATGGATTTTTAAAAACAAAACTGATGAATTTGGAATAGTTATTAGAAATAAGGCTAGGTTAGTTGCACA
The DNA here is from genome assembly GCA_019916065.1 of Vitellaria paradoxa. Classification (NCBI taxonomy): domain Eukaryota; kingdom Viridiplantae; phylum Streptophyta; class Magnoliopsida; order Ericales; family Sapotaceae; genus Vitellaria; species Vitellaria paradoxa. The sequence goes on from CM034238.1 coordinate 35,753,182, forward strand.
AGGATATACTCAAGTTGAGGGTATTGACTTTGATGAGACCTTTGCACCTATGGCTAGATTAGAATCCATAAAAATTTTGTTTGCCATGGTATGTTATTTAAAGTTTAAACTGTTTCAAATGGATGTGAAAAGTGCTTTTTTAAATGGTTTTTTAAATGAGGAAGTTTATGTAGAGTAGCCTAAGGGTTTTGTTGATCCTCATTTTCCCAATCGTGTTTTTAAACTAAAAAAGGCTCTCTATGGTATGAAACAAGCCCCTAGAGCTTGGTATGAAAGACTCACCACCTTTTTGATAGACTCTGGTTTCATGAAAGGTAATGCTGATAAGACACTATTCATTCGTAGAGATTCAAAACACATTTTGATTGCACAAGTTTACGTTGATGATATTGTGTTTGGATCTACCTCTCCTGAATTTGCTCATGAATTTAGTGAACACATGAAAGATACTTTTAAGATGAGCATGATGGGGGAATTGAATTTCTTTTTAGGTCTTTAGGTTAGACAACTAGAGAATGGGATCTTTGTTTCTCAATCCAAGTATGCAAAAGACCTAGTTAAGAAATTTGGACTTGAAAATTATAAACATGCTAGGACCCCTATGAGTACTTCCACTAAGCTTTCAAAAGATGAGTTTGAAAAATCAATGGATCCTACATTGTATAGAAGCATGATAGGTAGTTTATTGTATCTCACTGTCAGTCGTCTTGATATCTTTTTCAGTGTAGAAATATGTGCTAGATTTCAGTTCAATCCCAAGGAATCCCACTTACATGCAGTTAAGAGGATAATCAAATATGTTAGTGGGACCTTTGACTTTGGCATTGGGTTCTCTCATGACACCAATGTTAACTTAGTAAGGTATTCGGATGCTGATTGGGCTGGGTGTATGGATGATAGAAAGAGTACCTTTGGGGAATGTTTTTATGTTGGTACTAATCTAGTTTCCTGGAACAGTAAAAAACAAAACTTTGTATCCTTGTCCACTGCTGACTCTGAGTACATAGCTGCTAGTAGTTGTTGCACCCAACTCCTTTGGATGAAACAAATGCTAGCAGATTATGGAGTTGATCAGCAAACCATGACTGTGTATTGTGATAAGTTGAGTGCCATTTACATCTCTAAGAATCCTGTTCAACATTCTCGCACCAAACACATTGACATTCGATACCATTTCATTTGTGAGCTAGTTAAACATCAAGTCATCACTCTAAAGCACATTGAAACTCAAAACCAATTGGCTGATATATTTACCAAACCTTAGGACCACTTGAAATTTGAATCTCTCAGATCATCTTTAGGTATTTGTTCCTTAGACTAAAGAACGCTCATATTTTTATTTTTATTTTTATGAGTATATATATAGGTGGAGTTAGATAATTAATTTTGGAAAGGGATGATGATTTCATGATTATTCTAAGGACTATTCCTTCATATACATTTTAAACCATGGAAGTATTTCTTTTAATTTTCATAAGAGTTATGACATTGACTTCCTTAATGTTCTTGAAACTTATGTTTTGATGTTTCTTATCATGGTAGTGATGTGCCTAATTAAAAATCACTGAGGTTAGGAGTCAAGAACTTATTTTTCCTTACTTACTTGTGCTCCATAAAGCATCCTTTTTGGACTATTGATTGTGTTTAAGCACATACAAAAAAAAAAAAAAAAAAAAACTTGGAAAGGGCTACTATATGGGAGAGAGTGCAGCTAGCCTGTTGACGTGCGGGTTATCAAAATAACCACCCTCTGGGTTTGATGATACAAGAAAAAGGCTACCTACCCATAAAGTGTGTAAAAGCCGCCATGAACAAATAAAAAGATGACGAAAGAATCAAAAAAGTTAGATGTGATTGTTTCTTGGTGTTTAGTTGAAAACAATAAATTGAGGCATAATTAGTTGAAGAGCTTTCACTACACTTTTTACTTGACTCAATTGAAAATCCAAAAAGAGCTTTATTGAATATATTGTGAGTAAGTGGAACGTGTAGATCCTGATTTTTCACAACCTCCTTTCAAACACTACACAGGCATTTGACCACTGGCATGACATGTGTGAACATCTCATGACATAATAAGTAGAGCATGTTTTGGAATTCACTTTCATTCTTCCTTATGTTTAATTACAAGCTTGAACCTATGTTTTGATAAGTATATAAGGGAATAGGACCTAAAATTTTTGGACAAATCTCATACTTTTCCTTTAGATTTTTTTCAGTTATTTTCAATTAAAAAAAAAAATTTATGGGATCACCGCGGTTAGGGCACTCTGAGTCGTGGGATAATACAGAGAATGAGTTGAGGGAGAGTTTTCTTCGTGGGAAAGCCATGGGATCCTCGCGAGATCACTACGGGTACGGTCTTCCCGCAGTCTGGCTCTTTAAATGCCTCCCGAGCCTTCATTTGGTCTTTGTTCACTCTGACGTCAGCCTGACGTGTCCTTCTCCCTTTGTACGGCAGTTCTGTCCTTTCTCTTCCAAGGTACAGTTTTTTTAGTATTTTACTTCTTTAGTTTGTCATTTCTTATTCCTATGGCCCCTAGGAGACGTCACCGTCCTTCATATGACTCTTATCGTTTTAGAGGAGTTCCTGAGCAGTCTCTTTATGATGAGACGTTCATGTATCGTTACATTGTTGTTGAGCGTGGCATTCTGCTGCATGATTTTCCCAATGTCGATCAGTATTTTGATAGGTTAGGGTGGTCAGCTTATGTGTCATATTCTAGTTTTAAAGGTCCATTCTATGAGTGTGCTATAGAAGAGCTTGTTAGAGACTTTTATGTTAATATGCATGCCATAGATTTTTCTACTGGTATCTTACATTCATATGTCCGTTCTATTGCTATTGAGTTGATACCTGATATTATTTCTGAGTTCCTGAGCTTACCATATCCTGAGTATATTGATTTTGAGCTAGTTCTTGATATTGGCTTCAGACCATCTCTCATTTACTCACTGAGGGTCATGATGACTGGGTTGGGGAGACTATTCCTCACTGCTAGCTGTCTGAAGTTAATAGGATGCTACATTTATATGTAGTGAATTCTATTGATTTGACTTTTCATATCACTGCAGTGTCTGAGCATCGAAGACGCATTTTACATTCCATTGTTACTGGCCGCATCTTTGACTTGCCACTCTTCATCACTTTTCATCTCATAGCAGCTGGTAGTGATTCCACATCTAGGTCTGATTCCATGCCATTTGGATTGTTTATTACTCACTACCTTCTATCTCTTGGTTTCGTGTTCCCTCCAAACTATGAGTTGATCAAGATGCCTAACACCATTAATCATGTTTCTACATGACGTAATAGGACCCACTATAGGCCTACTCCAGCTACTCAGGCTGCCCTCCACATATCCCTCCTCAGCCTACTCCACCTCCTTTTGATCCATTTGCTTTTCCTCTAGCACCCTACCAGCTTATGACATGAATATGCTGGGTGCTATGTTAGCATCTATTTAGGGTGAGAGTCAGGCTTTTCGCTCTCAGGTTTATCAGAGATTTGACGCTTTAGATGCTAGACAGGCAGAGCTTCACACTTTTCAGATGGACATAGACTCTAGGTTGAGGGCTATGCAAACGTGCCAGAATGAGATGCACCTCACTCTCACTTAAGTCCAGCAGAACTTGAACACTTTCGCCTATCCCTTTGGAGACCCCTTTGGCAGCAGCTTCTTTCCACCCACAGGTGATGGTGCCAGTGTTCATCATACAGGAGCAGCTCAGCATAGTAGGGATGATGGTGATGGTGATGATGGTGCCCGGGGCCATGATCAGTGATGTCATTTAGTGTCAATTCCAAGTTAAAAAGGGGGAGAGACACATGTTGATTGATGATGATGACTTGGATGATTGTACTTATTGATTTAGATTTGGATGATTATATTTATGTATCTATGACTTGGATGTTGGTCTCAAATTTATGCTCATGAACTTTCTATGTTTATGAACTCTTTATTATGGGTTGATGCTTATGATTTTTTATTTAGTGCTAATGGATGGTTGCATTCTTCATTGAATGGTTGTATTATTCATTGGGTTATATCGTTTTGGATTTAACATAAGCTTATTAATTACTGGTTGTTGTTATTCAGTGTTACCATATGATGCCGTGATCAGTTTGTTAAGTGTGCAGCCATACAGGATAAACATTGGAACATGTTGATGGATGACAACAAGTTAACAAATTGGAACTTGATTGACAGATAACTAGTTTATTAAGGCCTTAATCTAGAATGAACTTAATTGTAATATTTTCTTTTGATTGTTTTGACATGGAATTGCCAAAGGGGGAGATTGTTAAGTCCAAATGTTATAAATTGGCAATCATCAAATAGAATTGTTTGTATGTTTAGACTTAGTGTAGGCTAAGGCACTAGAGTTTTAACTCAAATAGAAATCTAAAAGGCCTCAGTAAAATAGTTTTCAAATTGGCTTGAAGTCCTGAAGAAGTCAAACAAGTGCTAGAAACTGATTTACGCAGGAAGCTTGCTGGAAGGTCGCAATTTACCGCAAGAAAAAGTTGAGAGTGTGTTTTGTAAATTTGGCCGTGTGAGATGACTGCACTAATCCATGGGAAGGCCGCGGGATGACCGCCGGTGCGCCCTTCCCGCGATAGCACAAGTTTGGCTTATTTTTGACAAGTTTCAAATCCTATCCAGCCTAGGTTTTTCTATATCTACCTTCTGAACGTCTTCAGGGTTATAGACTGAGAGAATTTCCATCAAGCTCATGAGCCAGAAAAGTCCAAAAGTTCTCTCAATTGCTTAGCCAAGTTTTTCAAGTGTCTGTGAGATTTGAAGGAGTTTGAATCATTGAAGAGCTGAGGATTCATCACGTGTGATTGCCGAGGATTCAGTGTTGTGCCTTTGAGGAGTCAAAGGGCTTTCGCTGAAGGTGTTGGTGAAACGAGGAGTCGAGCAAATGTCAATGTAGTATAGAGTCGAGGATTCGAACTATCGTGTGGTTGAGTTTGTAACCAACTTTTGTTTATCAATGAAAGTTTTGTTTGAGGTTTCCCTTTGTGGGTTTCATTGTTTTCTTTATCACGCCTTCTTTCATTGTGTGATTGTGGTTGATTGTTTTGGGATCTCCATCAGCATATTACGAAATTTTAGTTAAAATTTAAGGGGAAAAAAGAGTTGTACTAAATGCATTATATTTCATCCTTTTGTACTAATAAGTAGGATTGTTATTGGTTAAGTCAGGTTAAATATATATTTTTTTTATCTGACGACACTACAAAAAATGTTGAGTTTCTCAATCGCTTAAAGTGGTCAAGAAAGGTAAAAAAAAAAGATCGAGAATAGCTTCATCGACCAACTAACGACCGCTTACTAGCAGTCGTATACGCTGGGGTCGAGAAAATGAATATTCGATTGCCTAAAGGCAGTCGAGAAATGTTTCGCCCAACCAAAGCAGTTGATAAAAAGCTAGCGTCGGCATTTTTCTAGTTCGCCTTATGGCGGTCGACTAAGGGCTTTTTTGACCGCTATTAAGCGATCGACTAAAGTATCTTTCCTTGAAAAAAAAAAAAGGCAATTTCATTTTAAATTAAGAGAATAACCTATACATTTATATAGCAAAACCTATACATTGATTACACCTGTATGTATACTAAGATGAAATGAAAATTATCTTACAAAAATTTTAAATTTTCATAAAATATGTAGTAAAATACATATAACATTGAAAAGTTTAACTAAGAACAGTTTGAAAACAAAACAATGTCCCCTTGCATCCTTTGTAGTCAACCTCAAAACAATTTGAGAACCCATCAAACCTGAAAGACACAAAACAATTATACTAAAAATGTCATATGTTTTGTGAATTTAAAATCAAATTCCTAAAGTAATTTGAAGTGTGAATATTTAAATGTAATCAAACTTAAGTGTTGACTCAATCCTACCCGCACCTTTCCCGGGCTTGCTGTGACTCGAATTCAAGCCTTGTCTATTCCAGAAGTTTCTAAATGACCTAGACACGCTACACATGAAGTTTGGTTTGGAACGGACCCCGTTTGCTCGGTTTGAGGAGTCAAAACCTAAGTAGTTGATAGTTAAGCCTCAAGTGCTGACTCGATCCTACCCGGGGCTATCCCAGGCTCGCCGTGACTTGGATTCAAGCTTAATATATTCCCACAGTTTCTAAATAACCTAGACTCACTACACATGAAGCTTGGTAAGCAACAGACCTCATTTGCTCAGTTTGAGGAGCCGAAACCTAAGTAGTTAACACTTAAGCCTTAAGTGTTGACTTGATTCTACCTAGTGCCATCCCGGGCCTACTGTGACTTGGATTCGAACTTTATCTATTTCCATAGTTTCTAAATGACCTAAACTCATTACACATGAAGTTTGGCTTGTAGCAGACCCTATTTGCTCGGTTTGAGGAGTCGAAACCTAAGTATGAGACGCTATAAATGTTAAGTGTCAACTTGATCCTACCCGAGGCCATCCTGGGCTAGCCATGACTCAGATTCAAGCCTTGCCTATTCCAGCAGTTTCTAAATGATCTAGAATCACTACACATGAAGTTTGTTTTGCAACGGACCTCGTTTGCTCAGTTTAAGGGGTTGAAACCTAAGCAATGGACACCTAAGCCTTAAGTGCTGACTCGATCCTACCGGGGCCATCCTGGGCCCGCCATGACTTGGATTGAAGCTTGGTCTATTCCTACAATTTCTAAATGAGCTAAACTCATTACACATGAAGTTTGGTATGCAATAGACCTCGTTTGCCCAGTTTGATGAGTTGAAACCTAAGTAGTTGACACTTAAGCCTTAAATACCAACTCGATCCTACCCGGGGCCATCCCGAGCTCACTATGACTTAGATTGAAGCCTTGTCTATTCCTATAGTTTTAAATGACCTAGACTCCTTACACGTGAAGTTTGGTTTGAAACGAACCCTGTTTGCTCAGTTTGAGGAGTTGAAACCTAAGTACAGGACGCTATAAATCTTAAGTGTCAACTCAATCCTACCCGGGGCCATCACGGGGCCCGCTGTCACTTAGATTCAAGCCCTGTCTATTCTTGTAGTTTCTAAACAACCTAGACTCACTACAAATGAAGTTTGGTATGCAAGGGACCTCGTTTGCTGGGTTTGAGGAGTCAAAACCTAAGTAGTTGACACTTAAGCCTTAAGTGTCGACTTGATCTTACCCGGGGCCATCCCGGGCCTGTCATGACTCAGATTCAAGCCCTATCTATTCTAGTAATTTCTAAATGACCTAGACTCACTATATGTGAAGTTTGGTTTGCAATGGACCCTGTTTGCTTGGTTTGAGGAGTTGAAACCTAAGTACGGGATGCTATAAACCTTAAGTGTCAGCTCGATCCTAGCCGAGGCCATCCCCGGGCCTGCCGTGACTCAAATTTAAGCCTAGTTTGTTCCAACAATTTCTAAATGACCTAGACTTATTACACGTGAGGTTTGGTATACAACGGATAGAGTTAGCCTGGCTTGAGAAGTTGAAACCTAAGTAGTTGACATTTAAGCCTTAAGTGCTGACTCAATCCTACTCGGGGCCATCCCAGGCCCGCTGTGACTCCAATTCAAGCTTGATCAATTCTCACAATTTTTAAATGACGTAGACTCATTACGCATGAAGTTTGGTATGCAACAGACCCCGTTTACTCGGTTTAAGGAGTTGAAACCTAAGTAGTTGACACTTAAGCCTTAAGTGCTGACTCGATCCTACTCAGGGCCATCTCGGGCCTGCCGTGACTCAGATTCAAGCTTGATCTATTCTTACAATTTCTAAATAACATGAACTCACTACATATGAAGTTTGGTATGCAATAGATCCCGTTTGCTCAGTTTGAGGAGTTAAAACCTAAGTAGTTGACACTTAAGCCTTAAGTGCCAACTCGATCCAACCTAGGGCCATCCCAGGCCCACTGTGACTCAGATTGAAGCTTACTCTATTTTACACTTTCTAAATGACCTAGACTCACTACACATTAAGTTTGGTATGAAACGTACCCTATTTGCTCGGTTTGAGAAGCCGAAACCTAAATAGTTGACACTTAAGCCTTAAGTGCTGACTCGATCCTACCTAGGGCTGTCCCGAGTCCACGACTTAGATTCAACCTCGATCTACTCTTATAGTTTCTAAATGACCTAGACTCACTATATATGAAGTTTATATGCAATGAACCCTGTTTGTTCAGTTTGAGGAGTCGAAATCTAAGTAGTTGACACTTAAGCCTTAAGTGCCGACTCGATCCTACCCAGGGCCATCCCGGGCTTGTCATGACTCGGGTTCAAGCCCTATCTATTCCAGTAATTTCTAAATGATCTATACTCACTACAAGTTAAGTTTGGTTTGTAACGGACCTTGTTTGCTCGGTTTGAGGAGTCAAAACCTAAGTATGGGATGCTATAAACCTTAAGTGTCAACTTGATCCTACTCGGGGCCATCCCCGGGCCTGCTGTGACTCAGATTTAAGCCCAGTTTGTTCCAACAATTTCTAAATGACCTATACTCATTGCACATGAAGTTTGGTATGCAACAGACCCCGTTTGCTCAGTTTGAGAAGTCAAAACTTAAGTAATTGACACTTGAGCCTTAAGTGCTGACTCAATCCTACTGGGGGCCATCCCAGGCTTGCCGTGACTTGAATTCAAGCCTTGTCTATTCTTACAGTTTCTAAATGACCTAGACTCCCTACACATGAAGTTTAGTTTGCAATAGACCCTGTTTGCTCTGTTTAAGGGTTCAAAACCTAAGTACGAGATGCTATAAACCTTAAGTGTCAACTTTATATCATAAATTATATACAGCAATTAAAATTAAAACATTGTAAAAAGCTTTATACCTCATGATGATCATATCTACGTCCGAGGGGCCGGCCCGGTGTCATCATCTCTATCCTACAATTAACAGTTTACAATTTTATTTATCATTCATTGTAAGGAGAATACAATCATAACAAAAAATGAGCTCCTGAAACTCATATAATGTTACCTGAGCTAGGTGTCGACTATCACGAAACTCTGCTCACAGTTGCTCCTCCAGATGATCAATGTGCTCCTCCATATCAGCACGTACCTCTTTGAGCACCTTAGCTCGAACTTTAGCCTAAACCTCAGCATGAATACTAGCAAGAATCTCCGCCTAGTTCTCCTCTTGGAGCTCAGCTCGAAGCTCCTCCCAAATCTCCACAGGCAATGCCTCACGCACGTCTAATCGGAATGTGTCCAAGTGCTTAGCTAGCAGCCACTCGATCTTCACCTTTGTATATCTCTGCGATGCTGCACTAGACGCTACCACAGCTGCCTGCCATACCACAAATCGGGGTATGCTGGAGCCCACGCTGTGCGCATAGCTATAGCCATCCCCGCCTTCAACCTCCGCATAAATCCTATCCTGAACCTCTGGCAAGTCACACTTCACCTTCGGTAGCTCCGCTAGACGTGCCTGGATCCATTCGATGATGGCCTGGACGTCAGGGTGTGCGGGATTGCGTATTCTCTAGAATACACAAACTTGGTCGGTGGGAATCTCCTCTACCTGCATTTGCAAAAAAAATGTGAATTACATTAGCTAGCAAAAAAAATTATTAAACTTAAAAATACGTGATAAACAAATATAAGCTACAGTAAATTACAACACAATTATATACCTCATGGAGTATATCCTGAATGTGCCTCTCCCTGGTCATGTGCAATGTGCCAAGGTTGGCGCGATTTGCTGAGTTCGTAGCTGCCTTAGTCTGCGTTCAAATTAGTAGCAATAGTCAAAAAGATTTATTATCATAACACAGAAGGAATAAATTCTAAACTTTTATTAAATTGTACCTGGACTGAGTCACTCGAGCAATGCACTATGAGGTCCGGCCACTACTCCAGAACCACATAAGGAGGACATCGCTATAGGATGTCCGGGGATCCCATGAAAAGTGTGAAATATTTTCTCTTCACGATACACTTGTGGTCCTTCCAGATCTTTTGGCACTTAGCAATACAAACAGGCTGAAACTTTGGAGGACAGTCAACCATATTATCCTAATCACACAATTTATGTCTTATATTGGCAACGATACTACATAAGAACAATTTCAATGGAAACAAGTTAATGTAGCCTACCATGACCTTCTGCCATATGCGGTCTAATGTCTCAATGGGCATAGCTGCCCCATCCATGATAGATAACGGCACGAGGCGTACATCGTAGACCATCATACCCAACTATCTAATAAGGCGGCTACCCAACTTCCCTACAGGGTGATGGTGGCTACTAAATTCAACCTAACGAGGCTGGCCGCTACCCCAACCTTGTAGGAGAGTGGTAGAACCTCTTGTAGCATGAGAGGCTACTGTGGTACTCATAGACCCTACTAAGTGTCAACTCCATATATCATATTTTAACTAAATGTAAAACTAACCAATGTGATCTGTCATTTATATAAAAGAAACATATACCTGATGGATCCAAAGAACTAGGGCACGACGTGAGTGGCTAAGTAGCATCCGAGGTAAAGGTGGTAGATGTGGTAGGCAGCTGAGTAACATGTGGGGTAGACATCGAGGCTGTCAGAGAGTGTCATGCTCGTCAAGATGACAATGCATCTCGACCCCTGCGACTGGGGATAGGTATAGGAGCCCGAGTGCAACTGGATGGCTCGGTAGGGGATGTAGGATAAGTAGTATCGAGGGTGGGTGGCCTGAGAAGTGAACAAGATGAATGCAACGGGGACATGATAGGTGGCGCTATAGGTACTTGGGGGCTGTGTCACTAATGAGTGGGGGCTGTAAGATCTGATCGAGTAGATGTGAGTGTGGGGGCAAGTGGTTGTGGGGTTTGCAGATGAGGCGTGGAGATATATATGGTGGTAGGCTAAGTGGTATCAAGTGCCTGCATAGGGTCAGAGTCAAACTGTATCTGTGTGTCCTCTAGAGGCTGAGTGGCATCAGTATCTCCTAGGTGATCTGCACTAGCTATATCGTCATCTACGGCACGTGCCCGAGTAGCACGGAGTGCCTTACCCATGGTAAGCGGACGACCTATCTTTCTACCTCGAACCATCTACCAAATCCCTAAAGTGTCAACATTTCAACATTAACAAAAAAATATTAAGTAACAATGTTCAGCCTACATATTAATGACATTTATTTTTTAAATGACTTGTGACTATAAGAAATGAATAATCAATACCCGATAATGTCATGGACCTAGAAATTCGACTGTATGTCCTTCAATCGTCTCTCTAAACTAATTTGCATCCTGTTCACAAGCTGGGATGACACTATCACTTAGATCTTGTTATGCATACCCCTCTACCTCTGGAACATTGCAATCAACTTCGATACCCCCTTTGTGACATTTTGATTTTAACATGCTAGTCTGGATTAGTGGGATCCCCCACGAAGTAAACTTGTTTAGCTTGAGATGCTAGAATATATAGTTCATTGCAGATCCAATCATTCGTGTACATTAGGTTGTTAAAATTAGCTAACATGAATTTGTTATCATTGATTTTCACACCATTCATGGGATCTACCCAATCACACTTAAACAACACATTTTTGAATTCGTTTATGTATTTAACTTCAATTACATCTGTAAGCAGCCCATAGTAGAACACAACTTCTACACGGAGATTACTATCCTTTTGGCTCGAAAAACTTAAGGCATCAGTGTTGAGTGTTACCCTACAGTTTTGAGTTACCTGTCTATCATCCAACTCTGTTGTATGAAACCAAAACCAGTTGACACCATATGCTTTATAGCAACATGCCACTGTGAATGGGTCACTCGACAGAGCATTAATTTCCGCAGAGAAAGTTTCACTAACCCTTCGCATGTTGTGCACCTGAGTAGAAGTTTAGTTACAGTTAGAAATATAAATAACTAGCACAAGCGTATAAACCTAAACTATTTGGAAGATGGCGTGGCCCTTACATGCTCTTTAAACCAAACATGAAATGAGTTGAAATGTTTAGTATAAACTACATGATCGGACTTGTAGGGCAACCTTTGTCTTAGTTCAATCAAGTGTTTCCCATAAAAATAACAGTGTGAGTAACTTTTCAACTCTAAGTAATATAAACTGATAAATGTGTAGAAATAGAGTTAAGATATGTTTAGTTTACGAAGTTTTACTGGATGAATGGTCGAAGCGATACCGTGTTGAACAATATATATCGGTGAGCTTGCACCCGCGAATTGTTAGTGAGATTGAGGAATGTTCCCTCCCCTAGTGGGTTATCGTGAACTCACTGGGGACGAGTCAGTTACATTTCAATGTGGCCCATATACATGGCACATAAATTGGTACATTATTTCATCAAGTACCCCTTAGCCATTGAAGCCTCGGGATGAGCCTTGTTATGAACATAATATTTTAAGATCTTGAGATATCTTTCAATCGGGTACATCCATCGAAATTGAACTAGCCCGCACAACATAGCTTTGTCGACTAAATGTACTTTGAGATGCACCGTTACATAAAAAAATACAGGTGGAAATATTGTCTCAAGATAACAAAGTGTCAGCGTAATTCGATCCTTGAGATTCTGTAACTCAGCCAGGCGGTAGATTTTTGAACACAACAACTGAAAGAAGTTACTGAGCTCTATCGACGTTTCAACAACCTTTTTCAATAAGAATCAACGAATAGTAATAGGGATCAGTTGTTGTATAAGAATATAACCATCATGGCTTTTTAAATCAGACAGAATCCTCTCCTGCATGTTCACCTATCTCGAGATATTATAACAATACCCATCGTGTGACATCCTGATTTTTTATTGATTTTATTTCATGCCAAAAGCCCAAAAAAAAAATTTTATAGCATTGTTTCAATTTTTTTTGAAATAATACTTCAATAATTAGTTTAATTTTAATCTAAATAAAAATAATAGAAAAATTACAAAAAGTGACACATGTAAGGATGAATTTTAGCACATGGTGCATAGGTGGAAAAATAATGGTAGTGGGGGTAGATGTGGAGGGACACTAGGAAGCCTAGAAGAAGGGGGAAAAAGAAAGATAACCGACTTGGCAGTGGGATGCTTGGCCTCCCATTTACCTATATATATATATGTATGCCTAGGTGTGTGTGTGTGTGCACACACACGGTACCCTTGGGAGCCAAAAAAAAAAAAAACAAGGAGGAAAAATAGTAAATGAGGCAGAGAAGGAAAAAGAAAACAACTTGAAATTTTGGGCCAAATTTTTAAGGTATGTTATTTTATTTTGCTAGTTCGTAAAAGATAATTTTGATAAAAGTTTAGGATAAATTAAGTGTGATGTAATAGTGATGTTTCATTTATCAGATTTATATTATCAAACTAACTTGGATCAAATTTTAATGGTGTAATGTTTAATGTGTGTAATTTTTTTGGGTTAAAAATTTAGATTTGCAGACAATCAGTAACGATTGCCTCCATAATTTATTTTTTTGGGAAAATTTTAATTTAATTTTTACACCCCTTAACTTTAATATTTATTTTACACCTATAAATACTTAGCCACGGAATAAAGGATATTTGATATAAATCCAAGTTGGTATGAACCGCTTTTATTAAAACAAATAATAATAATAATAATAATAATAATAATAATAATAATAAATTATCAATTAATTAGTTAAGGAAATAAATATCTATATCGAGATTAGACAAAATTGTTGGTAACAGAAAATCATTAATTAAAACCTCCTCGGCTAAATGCAATAATTAAAGTAACCAGATAATGAGATGCGAATATATGTTAACTACCTATAAATTTTTATACAGAATTTAAACCAAATTAAGGGAAAAATTAGCAAAAAGGGATTACTGGACCTTTCAGGTAGGAGATTTATTCTTATAATTGAAATTAAGTATTTTGTATAAAGGCAAGATAATAATATATAATTTCATTGCTTGATTATTTGGCAATGTGAGAGAATGTGAAATGATGGAATTATAGTTAATATTATAATTTTGTGTACGTTCATAAAAATATGTTGGGGCATTATAAGGGTGGAAAGGAGTTATAAGGGTGGCAAAGGGAATAGCTTGCGTGGCTTAATGAGGCATTATAAGGGTGGCAAGGGGTTATAGGGATGGCAAAGGGAATAGCCTGCGTGGCTTATTGAGGCATTATAAGGCTGGTAAGGGGTTGTAAGGGTGGCACAAAGAATAGCCTGCCTGGAGTGTTGAGGTGTTACAAGGGTGGCAAGGTGTTATAAGGGTGGTAAGGAAATAACCTTATGTGGGCATTTCACTGTTTATTTATTTGATTTATACTGCTATTGTTCCATTGTATATGATAGTGACAGTTACTTGAGTACTTAATTTCTATCTTTATATGAAAATACTTGTTGATATTATCTGAATATTTTTCTTACTAGGCTTGGCAGCTCACTCCATTTTCATGGTTTTTTTTTTTTTTATACGGAGAAACCATCTGGTAGTAAAGACTGAGACTAATAGCTATTAGTGGCTGAATAGGAACAATAATTAAATGCTAGTCCAAAGTTTGGCACATATCTAATATATATATATATATTTTTTGATAGCTAAGGCAGGAAGAAACTTATGTAATAAATTTGTATAATAAGTTATGACACTCTATTTTTTTTTTTAAATTCGGGGTGTTACAGAGTGGTATCAGAGCCGATTAGTAGATCAAACTTAGGGCCTTGGTTAAGAGGAAGATAAATAAGTGATGAAAGTTGGTAATGGGCTTTAGGACACTAAAGTTTAGACAGTGCATGGTTAAAATGTTGGTATAGGAAATAAGCTGTTTGTTTTAGTCTTATATTTCTTGAGATTACAAATTAACATTAGTATTAATTAGATTTCTTGTGGATGTCCACAGCATACAGTGGATATATGGTAAATCCATAGGTGATGTGGTCTTAATGGATACTTACGTGTCAGGAGATCATGGCTGATCTTGATGCACATAAGCAGCACTGCATTCGAGTACAAGCCTAAGCTTTAGCTCAGCAAAACATTTAGGATACCACCATATTTTGGGTGCCTGAGTCGAGACATTACCAAAATGAGGTCACCCGAAGGTAAGCTATATTCGAGTTATTGGTAGCTCAGCAACAGTTATAGTTGCTAGATGCTCCGCAGGCTTTCTCGGGCTTAGTTCATGTTATGGTACAAGGGGGCACTTTGACTTACTAGCCATTGGCTGAGGGATCGGTGCTTCTTGACCTGAGTTAGTTACCATTTGTTATAGCTCCCCCACCTGGCCCTGTGCCATCTGGTGGTCCAGCACCAAATGTGGTGCCGAGACTTGATCTAGCACCAAAACATATTCCTCAGGAAAAAGCTGCCATGGGAGGTAGTGATAATGCAGAAGAAGCAGATCTAAAAGAACCCATTTTTATTGACTTGACTGGTGAGTCTAATAACGACAATGATGAGGACTCTCTTATTATATAAGAGATATGTAGCAGTTGTATATAGTTTTGTATCCTATGACATCAGCCGGTGTGTAGTTTTTGGAAGCCACCAACCTAATGATAAATATGTATCACAATTATAGGGATAGACTGACATTTTGCATAATAGTTAGAATGATATAAGTATATAGGATTATTTTTGGACGACATAAATAAAATTCATAATATTATCCAAAGCATAGTTTGCATTCAAAATATGTTTATATACATACATATAATCAAATTATTCTATTTTTAGAATGTCACACCAAAGGGAAGAAAGGGATAACAAAATGTCAGATCAATAGAATGAAGTAAATATAAGCACAGAAATAAATAATATAGTACCACCAAATGTCGAGTATGTTCCTACTATGGAACAAATGTGGCAGTTCATAAAAAATTTAGTTGAAGAAATGCAAGCATAAGTAAGACTATCTCCTGCTTTCATACCGGAAGTGATACCACCTCCACCCCAAGTGCATGAGCTGCCACTAGGGATGAACCTACCCCCAATAGATAATATAAAGGATCAAAAAGCTAGATGTTTTCGAGAATTCCAAAAGCAAAAACCTCCGGGATTTTTGGGAGAGGCTGACCTTGCCATAGCAGAAAAATAGTTAAAACACATTCGTAAGGTATTGGATATTGTGGGGACCCCAGCTGAGTATCAAGTAGAGTTCGCCACATTCCAGTTACAAGGGGAGGCAGATTTTTGGTAGGATTCTATTAAAGCAAGAAGAGAAGCGACTGCGATGAGATGGATCGAGTTTACAGATATTTTTTATCAACACTACTTTCTAGAAATTACCTGAGACATGAAAATGAAAGAATTTACACAGCTGGAACAATGGAATATGACAATGGCACAATATGCAGCCAAATTTTTAGAACTATCTAGATACGCTTTTGACTTTGTAAACACAAAGGAAAAGAAGACTCGGAGATTCCAAAATGGGTTAAAACCTACAATTCACTTTAAGGTGGTAGCATTCATGGGGTAAAATTTTTCACAATTGATTGATCATGCAATGTTAATAGAATAGGATGAGATATAGAGAAATGTAAGGAAAGAACAAGAAAGAGGAGGGCCCTGGAGGAACGATAGAAAGAGAGGTATTAACCAGAGTTGAACACCTAACAATTACCAGCCTTACCCTAGAAACCTTACACTGTAAGGAAATCAAGTAAAAGCAAGGAGTGGGACTGAGACAAATAAATGTTATAAGTGTGGTCGTTTTGGACATCTGAGTCTACAATGTCCTTGGCTGGCCAACACTCAGAGCATGGGCCCTATAGATACTCCATGACCTCCTCAATCATCATCTCCACAGAGTTATACTAATGTGACTCCAAGGCCAAGATACTAGAATCAACTACCGTCTCAAGTGCAGCCGTATCAGACAGGATTAAACAGTCTTTCCGTCACACCTAAGCAAGCACAAACTCCTTTTGTTGAACGTGGAAAAGGTCTAGCAGAGGGAGCAAAAGCACCAAATCGAATGTATGTGCTACCTACTCTAGAGATGAAAAGGGAAGCGTCAAATGCTGTGATTGAAGGTACTATACTTCTATTCAACTTGTCAGTTAGAACCTTTTTTGATTCTGGGGCTACCCACTCTTTTATAGCACAAAATTGTGTGGATAGTTTGTAATTAGCTGTGGAATTCTTGGACTCAAGAATGCATGTTAACACCCCAAGTAGTGGAAGTGTAGAGCTCCAAAAAACTTGCCAAGACGGTGTAATCAAAATTGGGGATCATGAGTTTGATACCAAATTAATAGTGTCAGACATGCAAGGATTTGATATTATCTTGGGAATAGATTGGCTAACAAAATACTATGTGGTGGTGGACTGCTCTTATAAGATAGTGATATTATGGACAGATGACTGGGACAGAGTAAAGTTCGTTGGAGATAAGGGTACCTCACTATCATTTTCGCTTATGAGTCTTAAGAAACGACAAATTGCGGCTCGTAGTCATTTGGGTAGGACAGATATTGGTAGAAAATGAACAGAAGAAAATCAAAAAGCCCACACTTGTAGTTGATGAATTTCCAAAGGTATTTCTTGAAAAACTACTTGGACTACCACCTGATAGAGAAATAGAATTCACTATAGATTTATATCTAGGCACAGCACCAATCTTAATAGCTCAATACCGTATGGCACCTACTGAATGATTACACTTGAAAAGTGCAATTATAAACTCCCTAACTCAACACTTATTCATGCATTTAAATAATTAAAGTTGAAGTTTTAGTGTTATTGTATTATTTATACTTTTATTGTTTTATTTGCAGGGAAAAGGCCAAGGATGTCGAAGTTTATAGCTATGGAGAGGGCCCAGAAGACGAAGAAAACGTCATGCTTCAAACCTTGCCTTGGATGAGCAAGACTAGCCTAAAGACCCTTTATGAAGAAGGGAAAGAAGCAACAAAAAAGATACTTGGGGGTTGGGACCGTCCATTCTAATGGTCGGGACCATAGTAAGCTGAACATGAGAAAATACCATTCTGTGGTCCCGACCCCCTCTTTAAACGGTTGGGACCCCCATGTATCCAGAAAACCGAGTTCTGAAGCCCGCCTCTTAGGGTTTCGGGCAACTATATAAAGAACCTAATGCACGGCCTCAGGGAGAACTTTTTCTGAGATACTTAGAGCGATTAGATCAGTTTTAGATTAATTTAGAGAGTATTTTTACATGATTGAAGATTGTTTATGGAGACGCTTGGAGCTTTTCTTCTTTATTGCTGTGATGTTGAATAGTTTTCTTTCTGAACGATTTCAGCTGTAAGTTCTATTTTGTTATGTTCTTTAATAGCATGTTTTGTTTATTTCAGAGAATAGATCAATTGGTTGAGTGCTTGTTGATTGTTTTCATTTGTTTAAAATGATTATAGCATAAATTCTAGTTCTTGATTCAACGAATCAAGAATGGGTAGTTCATATACAACCTTTCGCAAGGGTTGTGAGAGCTCATGCGTAAGGATCTACCATGTTAAAATCTATTTTTAACTCGTTTCGAAAACATTCGAAACCGAAAATCTTTAACCATACTCGTTTGAGGTCACTGGTATAGGTTTTCGAATATAACCGTTTACATACTTTCGAACAAGATTAAAAATAGGATTTGAGTTCACTTCTAGTTTCGTTTATTTGAAAAACCTTCGAAAACAAAGGTCTTTAACCATATCCACTTGAGATCACTGGTACTGACCTTTGATTAAAATATTCTTAACACTTTTTGAATTAAACCCTAATCTAGTTTTGAATAAAAACATCCCAAGGTAAAGTAGTGAACTACCCGAACTTTAAAGTTGGATCAAGAACCTTTTTAGTATTGTGCTTGTTATTTAATTTAATTTATGAGTTGATTTATTCGCTTTAGAATTTAGAGTAGATGCTTTGTTGCACTTTAAAATTAAATTGAATTTCTTTAATTAATATTTAATTCATTTAGAGCCTAAAACAAAAGTTTGAGTTACGGAAAATTTAGTTTAAATTAATTTAGGTTCACCTACTAACTAAGAGAACAAGTCTAAAGCTTTTAACAAAGCCCTCCTTGTGGATTCGACCTCGGACTCACCGAGTTTAAAACTACGACTGCCTTCTTGCACTTGAGAGGTAGAGCCCGAAACACTTTTTAGGGTCGGTCAAGTTTTTGGCGCCATTGCCGGGGAAGGCAATTAAGCGCTAGAATTGGGAGTTAAGAGGAGTTTACTTGAGAAATTGGGTGAATTTTTCTTTTCTCCATCTCTTTATTAGTAGTTTTCTTTCTTTTGCATTATAACATATCCATTTGCATATCATCTAATCTAGCTTGCATGTTAATTAATTTAGGTTGCATTTTAGTGTAATTTTTTTTTTCTATTTTCTTTCATTTTGTTTTCATTTTTTGCTTTCTTATCATGGATATTGGTTTTGGTGACTTCACTCGTGGTCCCTTTGATGCCAAAGCCTACATAGAGTCTCTAAGTGACCAATTTGGATATGACTATATGTTAGAGACCTATCACCAATTACCCCAATTCTTCGGACATGACGTAGAACACCCATGTCTTCACTTTGATAGGTTTGAGGCAGTGTGTGGCTTATGTGATGATGTTAGAATGAGTAATAGACTTAGGCTCATGTTTTTCCCTTTATCATTGCAAAGTGTGGCTGGTGACTGGTGTTGTGCCGTAAGTGAATGGGTCTGTACTTGGGAGCAATTTCATCAAGCTTTTATTGAACATTTCCTCCCTATTCATCAAACCTTCACCCATGGCCTTCAAATAAAAAATTTTTATTGAAAGAAGGGTGAAGTATTTTATACATGTTGGGAGAGATTTAACATACTTTTGGACATTTTCCTAAGTCACATATTAGAGCTAAGGGACATTATAGCCATAATATATAATGCTTTACCTAGTAGCTTGCACCAGGCATTTGATAAAGTCTTGGATAGGGAATTTCTTGACCTTACCCCAGGTGAGGCATGGTCATTCCTCGAATTTTTCTATGAACATACCAGGCCACAGGGAAGACTTAAGCCTAGTTTTGAATCTCATGCACTTGAAAGCCACACCAAACCTTCCCCATATACTCTTACTTCACTTGATATTCATGATCCATCCTTTAGAAGTAGCACATGTATAGAGACTGATTATTGTGCCTATCCCAACCTTGTTCCACTTACTGAGGGCCAGCATGAGGAAACTTAGGATTATTGGCCTTGTGAACCTAATGATGCCCAATTCAAGGACACTTTTCATCAATTCATGCAACAATAGTTGAGCTTCAATAACGACGTGAACCAGGCTTTAACTAACCTCACAGAACAAATTTCTGGGTTGTTGACACAAGCAATAAGCATGATTGAGTCATCAACCTCAGGCACTACCATAGGCATTGAGTGGGACAATTGTCCTAACCACATTGGGAATAATGTTTGCAATGAGCATCTTTCTCATTTCCCTTTAGACTCTCACATTCAGGACACTTCTCTACCACTTACTGAGAGTTTAGGAGACATACAATCATTTCCTACTACTGAGCTTGACGCTCAACCTACCCCAACCACCCAAGACCTTATTGAGAATCCTTTGACTCCAATTGAGCATTTGAATGCCACATGGCCCGAGGAACATATCATTGAGTCAGTTAACCTTAGTTCACTCCACTACATAATCGAGGTTGAGAGCGGTGTACACCTCTCATCTCTTAACTTAGTCCCATCCGAGAGTCTTACTACAGGGATTGTGAGTGACTATCATAACACCGACCATCACTGGGGAGAGGTAGTAGATATAGAGAAAGCTTGCATTGACTTCTTGGGTGTTGAGAGATCATTCAAACCCACCATTTCTACACCCATAGATTTTTTGGGCATTGAAAGACTTATTGAACTCACCATTTCCACATCAATAGATTTCTTGGGTGTCAAGAGACTAATTGAGCCAACCATGTCCACACCTGCACTTACACTTTGGCCACATCCGAGGTTTCAAGAACCTCACTTGGCCTTTCATTCCCCGGTGTGTTTTACACCTGGAAAGCATCCATATTCAGTGCTTC
The DNA here is from genome assembly GCA_019916065.1 of Vitellaria paradoxa. Classification (NCBI taxonomy): domain Eukaryota; kingdom Viridiplantae; phylum Streptophyta; class Magnoliopsida; order Ericales; family Sapotaceae; genus Vitellaria; species Vitellaria paradoxa. The sequence goes on from CM034238.1 coordinate 35,774,139, forward strand.
ATGGGCCCGCAGAGAACATTTTATTTCGCAAATCATTTGTGGATGCATAGGATAGAGAGGGTGTTGGATAACACTTTTGTTTTCATTTCATTTGTACATAGTAGATTAGCTTTTTCATTTTCTTATTTTCATAGTTCTTTTTAATTTGATTCTTTTCCTTTATTTTCTTTTATTTTATTTTTATTTCTTTTTTCGTACTAACCCTTTTTCTTGTCTTATTTTCATTTCATTTTATGTCTAACATTTTCTTTTGAATAGTTTTTTTTGTTTTCTTTAAATAAGGAAGCTCTTGAGGTAATACCCTTCCTCTCCTTCTTATTTAATCTTGCACTTTCAATTTTGGTACTTCATTATACATAATTGCTGTTGTTGGGAGTGCTGTAGAATCTAGGTTGGGGGGTGTTTTGGGTGATGTCTTAAGGGGCTTGAATAATGGGTGTATGCTTGGTTTAATTTGTGCTATGTTCTTATTTGTGCTTTTTGTGGCTATTATTTCTTGCTCATCATCATGCTCACTTTGCACACTACAGACCCACTTATGCATCATAGTTCTCACATTGAGGACAATGTTTAGTTTAGGTTGGGGGGTAGAGTTCACATGATGACACTTTGTGCTAAAATTGTCAAATTTTTTAAATTTTGAGCATTTTTTAGCTTAAATGCATGACTTAGCACATTTATACCTACATGTTACCCCTTTTATGGTTTGGTTGATTGTGGAGTTGAGTGAGAAAGTGATAAGTGAATCTTGTTCAAGCATTAATAGGAAACTTAATTCAAGTTGAGTGTGTTATGACCTTGTGCAAATTTTTGACTATCATAGAAAAGAATTATGTGCTTAGGAGTAGATTTTGTTTAATATTGGTTAATTGAGCATTCTTGGACTAGGTGGAGATTTACACCCCTATGGTGAGCTTTTGAGCCTTTTATTCTTTTTTTGAGGGGTTGCACATGATCACAGCTCTGTTACTCTTCACTATGAATTTCCATGCACCAATTACATTACACACACTTGCATGAGTATCTCTTGGTACATTATGAGTTGTTGCAAGTTTAGGACATGATGCTAGGCCTTCTTTGTTATTTTGAGCCTTTTACCTTTCTTGATATGAAATTGTCCTAGGAACCAACTTGAAACCTCATGATAAAATGTGTGGTAAATTTTTCTCTTCTTGCTTCACCTCTCACATGTTGTCTCTTACACCCTATTCACACACTTTTAGCCTTACCCTCATATATCTTGGGTTAAGAAAGTGCCTCAAAGTGTAAGTTGGGAATGGGGGATTGGGAATGTAAGCTTTTGAGAAGTAAATGGAGGATGAATGTTGGGATGAGAAGGTATGTGAAGTTTTCAAAAAAAAAAAAAGAGAAAAAAAGAAAAAAAAAAAGAGAAAAAAAAGATTGTCATTCTTTTTTGCTTGTGTAATTTTGGGACTTGTGCATTGTATTATAATTATTGAGAATGTCCCATGAGTAGTTTGTAAAGTAGTGAATAAGCTTCTTGTTGTAGTTCTTCTTGGGGTTGGAAAGGAAATGGGTAGTTTGGGACTTGTGTGCACTTGAACATCCTTATCCCAAGACATGTGTTTTGATTTCCATATCTTCCAATGTTAACCAATACCCCTGGCCAAGTTACAACCAAAACAAAGACCTAGTGGATTCTAAGCACACAACTCTTATATTGTGCATGTAGTGGTCTTGTGTAGGTTGTGTGGTGTGATATCTTACACATGCATTGGAACATGGTTATGAGCTGTCCACTTTGAATTTTGTTTCAATTCACTCTCTCGTTTGTGGGGTTAAGCGCAACTAGGATAGCATTATATGCTAATAGGTATGTGTGAACCCTCTATGAGTGAATTCTTTTCTATGAGTGGTACTTTGTGAGCTTTTGAAGTCAAAACTTAGTTCTGTTTATGCTCTTGCGACCTTGTTGAATGAATGAAACAATTTGGCACACATGTTCTTTCTACTTTGATAGTCCATGCATTTATGTTTAGCACTTGAAAATTACACATGATATTTGAATTTTGTAACTTATTGAGCTTGAACTTAATTCATATTTGATCTTGATCACTTTTTGACACTTTAAGACCATGCCGTAGAATTTTGTGGGTAGATTCACTGCAAACCCTCAAGAGACCTTACTCATCCACTAGGGGGAACCTAGGGGTTTAAAAGGCTTGCTACACGTAGCTAAGTGTAGCCGTGTTTCCAATGAAAAGAGAAATAGGATAGTAGTTGCATCTCATTTTAATAAAGAACATCATGCATCTCATTTTAAGAAAGAGCATTGCTAAGGGACTAGCAATGTTCAAGTTGGGAGGTGATTACACTTGAAAAGTGTAATTACAAACTCCCTAACTCAACACTCATTCATGTATTTAAATAATTAAAGTTGAAGTTTTAGTGTTATCGTATTACTTATACTTTTATTGTTTTATTTGCAAGGCAAAGGGCAAGGATGTCGAAGTTTATAGCTATGGAGAGGGCCCAGAAGACGAAGAAAAAGTCATGCTTGAAACCTTGCCTTGGATGAGCAAGACTAGCCTAAAGACCTTTTATGAAGAAGGAAAAGAAGAAACAAAAAAGATACTTGGGGGTCGGGATCGTCCATTCTAATGGTCGGGACCACAGTAAGCTGAACATGAGAAAATACCATTCTGTGGTCTCGACTCCCTCTTTAAACGGTCGGGACCCCCATGTATCCAGAAAACTGAGTTCTGAAGCCCGCCTCTTAGGGTTTCAGGCAACTATATAAAGAACCTAATGCACGGCCGCTGGGAGAACTTTTTTTGAGTTACTTAGAGAGATTAGATTAGTTTTAGATTAATTTAGAGAGTATTTTTACATGATTGAAGATTGTTAATGGAGGCGCTTGGAGCTTTTCTTCTTTATTGCTGTGATGTTGAATAGTTTTCTTTCCGAATGATTTCAGCTGTAAGTTCTATTTCGTTATGTTCTTTAATAGCATGTTTTGTTTATTTTAGAGAATAGATCAATTGGTTGAGTGCTTGTTGATTGTTTTCATTTTGTTTAAAATGGTTATAGCATAAACCATAGTTCTTGATTCAACGAATCAAGAATGGGTAGTTCACGTAAAACTTTGGGATGTTTGTAGACCCTTCACATGGGTTGTGAGAGCTCATGCGTAAGGATCTACCATGTTAAAATCTATTTTTCACTTGTTTCGAAAACATTCGAAAACGAAAATCTTTAACCACACTCGTTTGAAGTCACTGGTATGGGTTTTCAAATATAATCGTTTACATACTTTCGAACAAGATTAAAAATAGGATTTGAGTTCACTTCTAGTTTCGTTTATTTGAAAAACCTTCGAAAACAAAGGTCTTTAACCATATCCGCTTGAGATCACTGGTACTGACCTTTGATTAAAATATTCTTAAAACTTTTCGAATTAAACCCTAATCTTGTTTTGAATAAAAACATCCCAAGGTAAAGTAGTGAACTACCCAAACTTGAAAGCTGGATCGAGAACCTTTTTAGTATTGTGCTTGTTATTTAATTTAATTTATGAGTTGATTTATTCGCTTTAGAATTTAGAGTAGATGCTTTGTTGCACTTTAAAATTAAATTGAATTTCTTTAATTAATATTTAATTCATTTAGAGCCTAAAACAAAAGTTTGAGTTACTGAAAAATTAGTTTAAATTAATTTAGGTTCACCTACTAACTAAGAGAACAAGTCTAGAGCTTTTAACAAAGCCCTCCATGTGGATTCGACCTCGGACTCACCAAGTTTAAAACTACGACTGCCCTCTTACACTTGAGAGGTAGAACCCGAAACACTTTTTAGGTTCAGTCACTGAACTCAAGGAATTGAAGATCCAATTGGACGAGTTATTGGGGAAGAAATTTATTCGCCTTAGTGCGTCACCATAGGGAGCACCAATGTTATTTGTAAAGAAGAAAGATCATTTGTTAAGATTATGTATTGACTATAGACAGTTAAATAAAGTAACCATTACGAACAAATAACCACTGCCTAGGATAGACGATCTCTCTTATCAACTACGAAGTGCAGTGTATTTTTCCAAAATTGATTTTAGATCAGGATACCATCAGATAAGGGTAAGGAAAATAGATGTCCTAAAGACAGTTTTTTGAACTTGATATGGGTACTATGAATTTTTGGTGATGCCATTCGGATTGACGAATGCACCCGCTGCATTCATGGATCTATTGAACCGAATATTCAGAGAATATTTGGACAAATTTGTGAAATATTCATAGATGATATCTTGATATATTCATGAACAGAAAAAAAGCATAAAGATCATCTGCGAATAGTGTTGTAATTGTTGAAAGACCACCAATTATATGCCAAACGTAGTAAGTGTAATTTTTGGATGAAAGAAGTTAAATTTTTAGGTCACGTGGTGTCTGAAGCCGGAATATCTGTGGATCCTAATAAAGTTGAGGCCACAGCAAACTGGGATTGATCAAAATCTGTAATTGAAATCTGCAGCTTCCTAAGGTTAGTGGGGTATTATAGATGGTTTGTAGAAGGATTTTCAAAAATAGCCACTGCACTAACTCAATTAACTAAAAAGGGTGTTAAGTTTGAATGGAGAGACAAATGCGAGGAAGTCTTCCAGGAATTGAAAAAAAGATTGACAACTGTACCAGTCCTAACACTACCCACACTTGGGAAGTCATATGTAGTGTATACAGAGACATCCAACAAAGGATTAGGGTGTGTGTTGATGCAAGAAGGAAGGGTTATGGCTTATGGACTTAGACAATTAGAGAAACATGAAGAAAATTACCCTACCCATGACTTGGAATTAGCGGCAGTGATCTTTGCCCTGAAAATTTGGAGATGCTATCTTTATGGGAAAAAATTCGAAATCTTTACAGATTATAGAAGTTTAAAATATGTCATGACCCAAAAGACCTGAATCTAAGGCAAAGAAGATGGGAGGAATATTTAGAAGATTATGATTTCGTATTGCAATATCATGCAGGCAAGGCTAATGTGGTGGCAGATGTGTTAAGTAGAAAGAATCAAGAAGCTCCACACTGTCTAATCATTGACAAACATGATATGTGGAAGACTCTAAGAACATATGAGTTATATGTGGAGTCTCAAGAACCCTGAGAGTTCATATATAATTTGGTAGTTCAACCTACTTTGGTAGAAAATATGATAAAGGCTCAAAGGGATAGTGAAGAAATTAAAGGTTTGAAGACCAAAGTTAAGCAGAGAAGTGAAGAGTCAGGATAGAAAATATTCCCTGATGGAAGCTTGAGATATAAAGCTCGACTATATGTAACCCAAGATTCCACTTTGAAGGAAGAAATTTTAGAAGATGCACATAAGTTTAAATATGCTATAGATCTAGGTAGTATTAAGATGTATCATGATCTGAAGCGGTAGTACTATTGAAAAGGCATGAAAAAGGACGTTGCACGTTATGTGGCTAAATGTTCAACATATCAACAAGTGAAAACAAAACATCAGAAACCAGGAAGGTTACTACAGCTATTACCCATAGCTGAATGGAGATGGGAACTTATAACCATAGATTTTGTTGTAGGGTTACGCCGAACACAACAAGGATATGATACTATATGGGTAATTGTAGATAGGCTCACAAAGTCAGCTCATTTCATACCTATAAGGACAACTAACTCTCTAAATGCTCTTACTAAATACTACATCAAAGATGTAGTTAGGTTGCATGGGGTTCCTAGGGCAATAGTGTCAGATCGAGACACCCGATTTGTTTCATAGTTCTGGCAGAGTCTACAACGAGCTTTAGGTACCGCACTAAAAATTAGCACTACCTGTCATCCCCAGACAAATGGACAATTAGAACGGGTGATACAGATTTTGGAAGATATGTTGTGGGCTTGCGTGTTTGATTTTCAAGGTAGTTGGAATGAACATCTGCCACTAGCAGAATTCGCCTATAATAATAGCTACCAAGCAAGCATAGGCATGGCTCTATTTGAAGTATTCTATGGTTGGCCTTGTAGATCACCAAATTGTTGGTTAGAAATAGGAGAATCGAATTTGTATGGGCCTGATATAATCCAAGAAACGATAGAGAAAATTAAATTGATCAAAAAAAAGACTTAAAACTGCTCAAAGCTGGCAAAAAAGTTACGCTGATCAACAAAGAAGGCCATTAGAATTCTTGAAAGAAGATTGGGTATTAGTGAAGGTGATACCTTGGAAAGGAATCGTTTGATTTGGAAAGAAAGGAAAATTATCACCTAGGTATATTGGACCATTTTTTATAATACAAAGAATTGGGAAGGTAGTGTACCAACTTGAGTTACCCCATAAATTGGCTTAAATTCATAATGTCTTTCATGTGTCTGTGTTACGTAAATATATACCAGATCCGAACCATGTCATAGATTGGAATAATGTGAAAGTACAGCCAGATATGACATATGAAGAGAAACCAATACGAGTATTGAATACTAAAGAAAAAATCTTGAGAAATAAAACAATACCATTGATGAAAATTTTATGGCAATATCATGGAACTGAAGAAGCAACATAGGAGACGGAAGTAGAAATACAAATGAAATACCCGGGGTTGTTCATATGATAATAAATTACTTCTTTTCCTGGTACGTTAGTCGGTATACTCTGATTGAGTATTTCTTTTTACTCACATTGATGCTATAAAAAAAGTACAAAAGTAGTGTTTATGCTTAATTCCGCTAGGTAAGAATTTCAGGGACGAAATTCTTTAAGGGAAGAAGATTGTGACATCCTAATTTTTTATTGATTTTATTTCATGCCAAAAGGCCACAAAAAAAATTATAGCATTGTTTTAATTTTTTTTTTTGAAATAATACTTCTATAATTAGTTTAATTTTAATCTAAATAAAAATAATAGAAAAATTACAAAAAGTGACACATGTAAAGATGAATTTTAGCACATGGTGCAAAAGTGGAAAAGTAATGATGGTGGGGGTAGATGTGGAGGGACACTTGGAAGCCTACAATAAGAAGCAAAAAAAAGATAACTGACTTGGCAGTAGGCTGCTTGGCCTCCCATTTACCTATATATATATGTATGCCAAGGTGTGTGTGTGTGTGTGTAGACGACACACTTGGGAGCCCAAAAAAAAAAAAAAAAACAAAGAGGAAAAACAGTAAAGGAAGCAGTGAAGGAAAAAGAAGACAGCTTGAAATTTTGGGCCAAACTTTTAAGGTTTGTTATTTTATTTTGCTGGTTCGTAAAAGATAATTTTTATGAAAGTTTAAGATAAATTAAGTGTGATGCAATAGTGATGTTTTATTTATCAGATTTATATTATCAAACTTACTTCGATCAAATTTTAATGGTTTAATGTTTAATGTGTATAATTTGTTTGGGTTAAAAATTTAGATTTGGAGACAATCAGCAATAACCCATAATTTATTTTTTTTAGGTAAATTTTTAATTTAATTTTTACATCCCTTAACTTGAATATTTATTTTACACCTATAAATAATTATTGAATATAATAACAATAATAACAACAACAACAACAACAATAATAATAATAAATTATTAGCAATTAATTGGCTAAGGAAATAATATCTATCGAGATTAAACAAAATTGTTGGTAACAGAAAAATCATTAATTAAAACCTCCTAGACTAAATGTAATAATTAAAGTAACCAGATAACGAGATGCAAATATATGTTGACTACCTATAAATTTCTATGCGGAATTTAAACCGGACTAAGGAAAAAATCAGCAAAAAGGGACTACTAGACCTTTCAGGTAGGAGATTTATTCTTACAATTAAAATTTAGTATTTTGTATAAAGGCATGATGATAATATATAATTTCACTGCTTGATTATTTGGCAATGCGAGAGAATGTGACATGATGGAATTATGGTTAATACTATAATTTTGTGCACATTCATAAGAATATGTTGGGGTGTTATAAGGGTGGCAAGGAGTTATAAGAGTGGCAAAGGAAATAGCCTATATAGCTTGATGAGGCATTATAAGGGTGGCAAAGGAAATAGCATGCGTGGCTTATTGAGGTGTTATAAGGGTAGCAAGGAGTTATAAGAGTGGCAAAGAGAATAGCCTGCCTTGCATATTGAGGCGTTATAAGGGTAGCAAGGTGTTATAATGGTGGTAAAGAAATAACCTTATGTGGGTATTTCACTTTTCATGATTTGTTTTATATAGAGAAACCATTTGGTTGTAAAGACTGAGACTAACAGCTATTAGTGGTCGATTAAGAGCAATGATTAAATGCTAGTCCAAAGTTTGGCACATATGTAATATATATATATATATATATATTTGATAGCTAAGGCAGGAAGAAATTTATGTAATAAATTTGTATAATAAGTTATCACCCTATTTTCTTTTAAAATTTGGGGTGTTACACATCGAGCACTTTGACACTTTGGAGGACGCTCAAGAACAACTCCTTCTTATCACAACTCATTGTGAATTATGCTGGTGGTAGATATGCCCGATTTGCTCTTCTCAATTACAAATGTAATGGTTGCCGCAATCCCATATCCTCCAAACCACGCTAGCATTGGCAGTATCTTTCGATCTTATTTTGTCACCCAATATCATTCACAATGGGTTGTCACACACATTCTTCTCAATGTGCATGATGTCCAAGTTATGCATTACCAAGTTATCCTTCCAATAAGGTAACTCAAAGAATATGCTTTTTTTCTTCCAACTGTGGGATCGAGGCTCAGTTGATCTAAGTAATTGAATCCTTAAGTCAGTGGGCTTGTGGACAGTTCGTATACCATATGTCTCATGTTAGGTCAACAATTCATGCCCGGTTAATCTCCGCAGGGCCGGACCAAACTCATGGTTCCCATCAAAGGTAGTTATCTTCCTCCTAAACTTATGTGTGCTGAGCAAGAATCATCTATGACCCATGTAGCTAAACTTCTTACCATGACATAACCACTGTGACTGTGTGCTCTTATTGCAAGAAGCACAAGCGAACTTCCCTTTTGTACTCTAGCCAAATAAGTTGCCATATGCTAGGAAGTCATTAAGCATCCACAACAAACCTGAACGAAGGTTGAACATTTCATTAGACGCAGCATCAAAAGCCATTACACCTTCAATCCACAATTCCTGCAACTCTTTTATCAATGATTGCAAGTAAATATCGATTTTATCTCTCGGCCCTTCGGCCCATCAACTAGAGTTAACAGAATTAGAAACGGTTGCTTCATGCACAGCCACGACAGAAGGTTATAAGAAACAAGGACAACTGGCAATGTATTGTGTGAAATATTCATCACTCCAAAAGGATTTACCCCATTCGCAGCCAAACCAAATCGGATGTTTCGACAGTCTGAGGAGAAGTTCGGATGCCACTGATCAAAATCTTTCCAAGTTGGGGAGTCAGATGGATGCATCATTTTTCCATTATCATGACTATTCTCTGAATGCCATCTCATTAACTTAGCTGTCTTTGATGATGTAAACAACTTCTTCAACCTTCGCTTCAAAGGAAAGTATTGAACTTGCTTTGCAACGACTGGTTTTACACCATTTCTCCACCGAACATTGGTACTCTAGGCTACAATGCCTTGCTTCCATCTAGAACTGTTGCGTACAAGACATTTGTTAAGGGTTACATACTCATTCTAGAATAACATATAACTATTCAGACACGCATCCCATGTCTCATACGTGAAGCCTAAATCTTCTGTTAACATATGGGCTTAATAGTAGGACTCATAAACCCTTACACCATCTGTAGGACCTTTCTCAACAACTCTAGTAACATGTCGAATGAGCTACTGGTCCACTAGTTAAGAACTTTCAAGTGCAACAACTCAACTATGAAAGAAAGTTAACTGTAATTTCGGTATTCGGGATATAACTTGGTGTTTGTGACCGCTCTCTAATTTGGTAGTGACTTACTCTCAAGTATAAGAGGTCGGTTGAGTTTAGTCTAGGTGAGTCCTAGGTCATCTTCCATAGGGAGTAAGGGTGTGACTAAATCTTTGAAAAACTTGGTTTCAAAAGCACTTGTGAAAATCTTAGAAAGAAAAGATGAAAATCTTTTTGGAGTTTTCAAATAGGGAATTGTGATGATGGTTTGAAAATTGAAAACACAATTTAAACGAAAAACGAAAACACGAAGATGTAAACTTAACAAACTATGCGAATTGAACTTAAGCAAACTATGTAAACTGAAATGCTTGGCTTTAACCCAACCCTGTAATGTCCTCGAAGGGCTAAATTCGGATATGTATTTAACGCAACCTAATTTTTACACTTGTAATATTAGGTCGGAAGATTCAACGTTAGAAAACTCTTTCGTAAGGGGGTTCGAGATTCTAGGGTTTTGAATTTAAGTTCGAAGTCACCGGGACATGGAATTAACCTTCGTTTCGCACAAGTGTAAACAAAGTTCAATTGTATCACGGGTGGTTCATTTTTGAAAAGTAACCTAGAATAACAATCCTTACGTTTTTACTCAGAAGATAATAAACATATTGCACTTTACATTATCCAAATTCAACTCTTCGATTTCATCACGTTCCTAGATTAAAGCCAAGCAAAAACCCTAGCCTAACATTGTGAAAGTATTAACAAAGTCTTTTGAAAAGGAAATCATTTTCATTATGCAATCAAACACAAAAACGAAGTAAGTCGAATTAAGTTTAAGCAATTGCGAAAATGAATCAACACAAACAATGGATGCGAAGAACTACAAAGCAAAAACAAAGAACTTTTGATTAAAGCGAAGTAACGAAGGTTACTTACAAAGTAATCTTGATGTGAGGATGATAACAACACTTGAACAACCCAAAGCAGAATAAAAAACCTAACCTAATCTAAACTAAAACTAAGAAAAGAGAAGAAGTGTGTAGGGTTTTTTTTTCGACCCTCAGTACATCAAAAATCTACCTTTTTATATCATTATATAGTTCAAGGGTATAATGGTAAAATCACATTATAAACTTCATTATGAACATGTGCTAGAGAGGTCATCAGGGGGGCCCATGGCTGATGTGTAGTGCCTGTGGCTTAGTAGTCAGAAGTGTTTGATGAAGCTCCCAATGAAACAGCCCTAAAACACCCTCTCAGCGGGCACCCATCTGATTAAGGGTAGGGCCCCCGTGGGTAGTTAGGAGCGCCCGTGGCTTAGTGAGGGGCGCCCATGGGTAACCTCCACCAATTGCTTGACGAAATGCCTCTAAAACTTGAACTTTTCTCCAAAAACTCCCCTCGATGGGCACCCATCTGCTTTTGGGTGGGGTGCCCATCACTTTTGTGGGGCACCCATCAGTTCCAACTTCAGCTCCTTGCCTCCTTCAGCTCATCTTTACCTCTTTTCTTCTCTATTTGATCACCAACACCTGCAAACATCCACAAATATGCAAATTAACTCACTTCATTATAACTTATAAGATTTATAAAGATAAAACACTTAAAACCCCTTGCAAAATCATGATGAAATAACATTATATGTGCTCAATCACACCACCATCCTAAACATTGCTAGTCCCTAGCAATGCATGCAACTAGACCATGAGTCACACAAACTTATGCTAGAACATCTTTAACTTGCAAGTCTTTATTCAAATCAAAACAAATTAACTCAAATCTACACTACCATGATGTCCATTTTCGTAGGAACACACGGCCACACTTAGCTCGTGAGGCAAGCCCTTTAAACCCCTAGGTTCCCCTTAGTGGATGAGTAAGGTCTCATGAGAGTTTGCAGTGATGCTACCCATAAACATCTATGGTATGGTCTTAAGGTGTCAAAGAGTGATTAAGGTCCACAATGATTTGAGTTTAAGCCCAACAAGTTACACAATTCAAATCTTATGTGTAATTCCCAAGTGCTAGCATGAATGCATGTGCTATCAAAATTGGAAGAGCATGTGTGCAAAACAGTGTCATTCATTCAACAAGGTTTCAACAGCATAATCAGAACTAAGTTTCAACTTCAAAAGCTTACAAGGTAGATCACTCATAGAAAGAAAGTCACTCATTAAGGGTTCACTCACACCTATTAGCACATAATGCAATGCTCTTCTAGTTGCACACAATCACATGAATAAATGAGTGAATTGAATTGAAGTTCCAAGTGGATAGCTCATATTAACAAGTTCCAATGCCATGCAATAGATTACACCACACAACCCACACAAGACCACTATATGCACACACAAGAGTTGCTCACTTAGAATCCACTAGGTCTTTGATCCAGTTGTAACTTAGCCATGGGTAATGGTTAAACAATGAAAGGTATGGAAATCAAAGCACATGCCTTGGGATAAATATGCTCAAGTCCGCATAAGTCTCAAACTACCCATTACCTTTCTATACCCTAACCAACAACATGAAGCTTATTCACAAACTTATAAACTACTTTTGGCACATTCTTAGCAACTCCATTTCAAAGCATAAGTCCCACAAAAGGAATGAATTTTTTTTTTTGAAAAGATGAAGAATGAACCATACAATGCATGAATTCTCATCCCAGCATTCACCCTCATTTGGCTCTCAAAAGCTTACATTCCCAACCCCACATTCCCAACTTAGACTTTGAGGCACTTTCACAATCCAAGACATGTGAGGGTTAGGCTTAAAGTGTGTGAATGGGGTATAGGGGATATCATATATGAGGTGAACCAAGAAGAGAAAAATTTTATTCACACACTTTATTGTAAGGCTTCAAGTTGGTTCCTAAGACAATTTTATATCAAGAAATGACAAAAAGGCCCAAAATAGCAAAGAGGGCCTAGCATCATGTTCTAAGCTCGCAACAACTCATATGCACCAAGTATATACTCATGCAAGTGTGTGATGCAACTGAGGCATTGAAAACCAAAATAGAGAACAATTGAGCTGAAATAATATGCAACCCCTCTTGGAAAGAAAAATGGCTCGAAAGCTCACCACTAGAAAGGGTATAAGTTCTACCTAGTCCAAGGATGCTCAATTGACCCATGTTATATAAAATTCACTCTTAAGCACATAAGTTCTTCCATGATAGCTAGAAATGCACAAGGTTTTGACATACTTAACTTAAATTACGTTTCCTGTCAAAGCTTAAACATGACTCATTTTTTCACTCTCTCACTCAAATTTACCATCAACCGAACCAAAAAGGGCCAACATGCAGATACCAATGTGCTAAGTCATGTATGTAAGCTCAAAGATGCTCAAAATTTGAAAATTTTGACAATTTTAGCACAAAGTGTCATCATGCTAACTCTACCCCCCAACCTAAACTAAACATTGTCCTTAATGTGAGAACTATGATGCATATGTGGGTCCGTAGTGAGCATGATGATGAGCATGAAATAATAGCCACAAAAAGCACAAAAAAGAAAATAGTACAAATTAAACCAAGCATGCACCCATTATTCAAGCCCCTTAAGGCATCACCTAAAACACCCCCTAACCTAGAGTCTACAGCACTCCCAACAACAACTAGTATGTATAATGGAGTACCAAATTTGAAAGTGCAAGATTAAAGAAAAAGGGAAAGGAAAGGTATTACCTCAAGAGCTGCCTTATTTGAAGAAAAGAAAAAGCTATACAAGAGAAAAGGTTAGAAAGAAAATAAAAGAAAAATAAAGGAAAAATAAGACAAGAGAAAGAGTTAGTACAAAAGAAGAAATAAGAGAAAAGAAAATAAGAGAAGAAAATCAAACCAAAAAAAAAAATAAGAAAATAAGAAAAAGAAAACTCTAATCTACTATGTACAAAAGAAACAAAGAAGAAGGGTTATCCAACACCCTCTATATCCCATGCATCCACAAACGGTTTAAGAAATAAAATATTTTCTTTGGGCCTATGAAGTACCAAAGGTGGACGCTCCTCAGGTGTAAAACACTCCGGAGGAAAGAAGGCCAGGTGAGGTTTATAAAACCTTGGATGTGGCCATAATGCAATCAAAGAGATGGATATGGTGGGTTCAATCAGCCTCTCGATATCCAAAAAATCAACGTACTCACCCCCAATGTCTCCTACCTCCCCCCAGTGATGATCGGTCATGATGTAATCACTCACAATCCCCAAAGCAACACTCATGGGTGGGGCTATGCCAAGAGGTAAGAAGTGTGCACCACTCTCAACCTTGGGTGTATAACTGAGTGCAAAAGGATCTACCGACTCAATGATATGCTCTGCGGGCAATGTAACTTGCAATTGCTCAAAGGGAGTCAAAAGACTCTCAATAGGGCCTGTGGTGCTCTGGGTGGGCAGAGCATTAAACTCAGTGGTAAGAAAGGATTGCATGTCTCCCTGACTCTCAAAATGTGGTAAAGAAATCTCCTGAATGGGAGAGTCCACAGGGAAATGAGAAAGACACTCATCCCAAACATCATCCTTAGTGTGGTTACGGCAATTTTCCCACTCGGGGCCTATGGTCTCAAATTGTGCATCATAAGAGTCACTAGGCCAATAATCTTGGGGATCCTTAGATTGGCCCTCAGTGAGTGGAACAAGGTTGGGACATGCAAAATCCGAGTAATTAGGCTCCACGCATACGCTACTTCCAAGGGATGGATAATGAGGATCAAGTGAAGTAGGAGCATACAGGAAAAAGTCAGTGTGGCTTTCAAATACATGTAGTTCAAATCTAGTGTCAAGTCTTTCCTGTGGCTTGGTGTGTTCATAGAAAAATTCAAGGAATGACCATGCCTCACTCGGTATGAGGTCAAGAAATTCTTTCCCCAAAACTATATCAAACGCTTGGTGCAACTCATAAGACAGAGTATTGTATAATATGGCTATGATGTCCCCTAACTCTAATCCATGACTTAGGAAAGTGTCCAAAAGTTTGTTAAATCTCTCCCAGCGTTTATAAAATACTTCACCCTTCTTTTGAGACAAATTTCTAATTTGAAGGCCATGGGTGAAGGTTTGATGAATGGGGAGGAATTTTTCAATAAAAGCTTGATAACACTGATCCCAACTGGTCTATTCACCAAAATCATAGCACCAGTCACCAGCCACACTCTGTAAAGACAAAGGGAAAAACATGAACCTAAGCCTCTTACTCATTCTAACATCATCACATAAGCCACACACTGCCTCAAACCTATCAAGATGAAGACATGGGTCTTCTTTCTCATGCCCGAAAAATTGGGGTAATTGGTGATAGGTCTCCAATGTATAGTCATATCCAAATTGGTTACTCAGAGACTCAATGTAGGCTTGGGCATCAAAGGGACCATGATTGAAATCACCAAAATCTATGTCTATGATTAGAAAATCAAAATGAAAATAAAATAAGAAAAGAGAAAAACTACACTAAAATGCAACCTAACTTAACTAGCATGCAAACTAGATTATATGATATGCAAATGACTATATTATTTTTTGTTTTTTTTTTCAAATATCTAAAAGAAGAAAAATCCTAAAACTAGAGAAAATGAATCAAAATAAAAATGAAATATACAAAAGAAAAGAAATAAGGAGCGATGTCACCTGGAAGTCCAAATGTAACCACACCGGCAAGTGCTTTCATCCACAAGCTCTTCGAGTTCAACACACACACATCATTGCTCCCCGGCAACGGCGCCAAAAACTTGACCACTCTCTAATTTGGTAGTGGCTCACTGTCAAGTATAAGAGGTCGGTTGAGTTTAGTCTAGGTGAGTCCTAGGTCATCTTCCACAGGGAGCAAGGGTGTGACTAAATCTTTGAAAAACTTGGTTTCAAAAACACTTGCGAAAATCTTAAAAAGAAAAGATAAAAATCTTTTTGGAGTTTTCAAATAGGGAATTGTGATGATGGTTTGAAAATTGAAAACACAATTTAAACGAAAAACGAAAACACGAAGATGTAAACTTTAACAAACTACGCGAATTGAACTTAAGCAAACTATGTAAATTGAAATGCTTGGCTTTAACCCAACCCTGTAATGTCCTCGAAGGGCTGAATTCGGATATGTATTTAACGCAACCTAATTTTTACACCTGTAATATTAGGTCGGAAGATTCAACGTTAGAAAACTCTTTCGTAAGGGGGTTCGAGATTCTAGGGTTTTGAATTTAAGTTCGAAGTCACCGGGACATGGAATTGACCTTCATTTCGCACAAGTGTAAACAAAGTTCAATTGTATCATGGGTGGTTCGTTTTCGAAAAGTAACCTAGAATAACAATCCTTACGTTTTTACTCAGAAGATAATAAACATATTGCACTTTACATTATCCGAATTCAACTCTTCGATTTCATCATGTTCCTAGATTAAAGCCAAGCAAAAACCCTAGCCTAACATTGTGAAAGTGTTAACGAAGTCTTTTGAAAAGGAAATCATTTTCATTATGCAATCAAACACAAAAACGAAGTAAGTCGAATTACGTTTAAGCTATTGCGAAAATGAATCTAACACAAGCAATGGATGCGAAGAACTACAAAGCAAAAACAAAGAACTTTTGATTAAAGCGAAGTAACGAAAGTGACTTACAAAGTAATCTTGATGCGAGGATGATAACAACACTTGAACAACCCAAAACAGAATAAAAAACCTAACCCTAATCTAAACTAAAACTAAGAAAAGAGAAGAAGTGCGTAGGGTTTTTTTTTCGACCCTCAGTACATAAAAAATCTACCCTTTTATATCATTACATAGTTCAAGGGTATAATGGTAAAATCACATTATAAACTTCATTCTGAACATGTGCTGGAGAGGTCATCAGGGGCGCCCGTGGCTTACTAGTTAGAAGTGTTTGATGAAGTTCCCAATGAAACAGCCCTAAAACATCGTCTCAGCGGGCGCCCATTTGATTAAGGGTGGGGCGCCCGTGGGTAGTCAAGGGCGCCTGTGGCTTAGTGAGGGGCGTCCGTGGGTAACCTCCACCAACTGCTCGACAAAATGCCTCTGAAACTTGAACTTTTCTCCAAAAACTCCTCTTGGTGGGTGCCCATCTGCTTTTGGGTGGGGCACCCATCACTTTTGTGGGGCGCCCATCAGTTTCAACTTTAGCTCCTTGCCTCATTCAGCTTGAAAAATTCCAAACCCACACAATCACACACACAGTGAAAGTAATCACACAAGAGAATAACGAGGAAACCCTATCACAGGGAGAAAAACCTCTATTTACAATCCCACTATCAACGGGTTACAAGACTCTACTCAGACTCTCTACGAATCACTCGCACGAATCCTTTCGTCACTCTTGCTCGAATCACTCGATAAACCCTACAAGTAGGCTTTCTGCCTCACACAGAAAGTGAAAAGAAAATACAAGACGAATTTAGAGAAAGAACATGAAAGCTCTCAATACTCAAAGACTCTTTCTCTAGGTCCCTATAATATGTTCTCCCTTCTCCTGCAATTACAGAGTTGGTTTCACATATATATAGGATTACAAAGTTGCCCTAGTTTGGCAAAATAGGAAATTGAATCCGAACAAAATATTCATAGCTCGATCCCTCGCGCTCCCATCCTCCAGCCTGCGACCTGCACTGGAATTTTTATGCTTTAGAAAATAACACTGGCGCACCCTCGCGCTCCCATCCTCCAGCCTGCGGACCTCACTGGAATTTCTGAGACACCTTGGCGCACCCGCGCGCTCCCTTCGGGCTGCCTACGTGCTTGGGGCGCACCCGCGCGCTCCTCGCGCCGTGCCTGCGAGGTAGACTGGAATTCCATTCATGTTCCAGAAGGCTGCGTCCGAATTCCATTAGGTTTTGTAATCCTTCACACCAATTAGAATTCTTCAAAATCTTGGTCAACTTGATTCATTTTATCTCCTTAATTGTTTAGAATTCTTCAAATCTTCAATTTGCA
Source organism: Vitellaria paradoxa (assembly GCA_019916065.1). Classification (NCBI taxonomy): domain Eukaryota; kingdom Viridiplantae; phylum Streptophyta; class Magnoliopsida; order Ericales; family Sapotaceae; genus Vitellaria; species Vitellaria paradoxa. Next base: position 35,791,890 of record CM034238.1, read on the forward strand.
TCACTTTAGGAAACTTGAATAGCATTCCTAATTTAACTAAGATATTGATTGGATTTGCCACAAGACTTTACAATCTCCCCCTTGGCAATTCCATATCAGAACTTAAGTTAAATTTTAAATTCTGCTCAAATTCTGCACGTACTGAACACACACATCAAGGCACCATGTGGAATAATATAGAAATGATCAATGATATCATTACCAAAGCACATTATACATAAAATATCATGCCATAGCCGAAACACGTTCACATATTACATACATAACTTGAAATGACTCCCCCTTTTTGATATGGAAATGACAAGTGCACAAAAATAAGGCAAGATCAAACCGAAGACCCATGAGTATGGCATACATGACACGACCTCTTCTAAGTGTGACATCAGAATAATGTGAGGGAGGATCTCCTGCGCCCTGCCTACGAGGCTCGCAGGAAAATACGTGTAAGTGCAGATTTGGACACAGACAATCAAAACTAAAAAGAGACAGTAGAAGAATTCACTAAAAAATGTCAAAAAAAACTTTTAATTCCACTATACCAATACATGTACATCAATCTCTCACCCTTCATAAATTCAAAGATTCACATTTTGATTTTCCAAGAAAATTGTCAATTCTGTGTCGAGAGGTGAAATAAGTCATAAAATTGAACAAATGCTTGTGCACGTGTGAGTTTTTGACTATAATATACATATAGGCTCCCCCTCAAACAAATCATAGACTCAAAAAGTTAAATTTGATGTACCAAATGAATTGAGAGCCAATCTTCTTTTTTTTTTTTTTTTAACACTTGGCGGCTTTCACACGCTCATGGGCAGGTAGCTATTCCTTAACAATCAACGAGTCATTAAGGGGCTTCTCACTGGTCCCACCGGTAGCCCTTTCCAAGTTTGTTTGTTTGTTTATGTTTTTTTTTTTTTTTTTTTTTTTTTTATATGATGCATAACTTTGATATGCACATATCAGGCTCCTCAACATTTTTTAAACACATCAAACAATAACCCTTGATTCGTGGAAAAGAAGAGAAAGAGATATATGCATGTACAGTCAAGTGTAATAGGAAGCACTTCAAAATTATGACAAAAATCACCAAAACACTTCGTATCAATTTACAAGGAATGCGAAAATTATGAACTCATTGAAATCGATGAATTTGGAAGATTTAATGTACAGGTAACAGTATAGAAGTCATAAAATATTTTCAACTTAATCAATGAACTTCTAACTTATCTTTTAGATTTCAATGGTGTGTACAAATGCCTACAGATTTTCTTAGAGACTCAAAGCGAAGGGCATTTTGTGAAACAAAACAATTTAAATCTGACTTTCTAACCCAAATAGCTCTAGTTTTAAGACCAGTTGTCTTGACAGGTTTTTCCTCACGTTTTTGACTTTTATGAAAATTCTTTTTCTCAACAAATTTGAAATTTGTACCTCTTCGAAATATTGGACTGTTTTGTTTTTGAAAAGGACGTGAGTTTTTGTAATAATCTTCTGAAAATTTTGAAAACACTTGAAATTTATTCTTCACAGGGACTTTAGGCTCCGGGTTTTTTGAAAAATTTTTAACATGGTTTAAAGGAAGACCATAGAGTTTGTGACAGTTTGGGCGTATATGACCTTTGATTCCACAATGGTGACAAACAGGTACAAAGGATTGGGATCTAGCAAAATGCGTACCTTTCATTATGTGAAGAGGATACTGATAGTGTTTATTCTTTTCAAAACTCTTCTTTGGTGGTGCAACAGACTTAGGGAAGGTCTTTGGATTGGTTGCAGGTTTTGAAACAACCTTTGCTACTACTGAAGGTGCTGATGATGATGAAACAACTGTACTTTTCCCTCCAGTGTAGCCTAAGCCTGCTTTGTCTCCATGTGTTCGTTGTTGGCTCCAAATTTCTTCTAGCTTTTGAGAACTGTAGTTCATTCTTTCAATTATCTTCTCATCACTCTTGATCTTCTCTTTCAGTTTACTGACCTCATCCTGAAGTTCTTCAACAACTTTCTCCAATTCATCAATCTTTTTATTTTTTTCTTCAAGTTTTTCTTTGAACTTTTCTACACTATGAGACTGAGAAGTTTTGTCAGATTCCAAAATAGATATTTTACCTGTGAGCTTTTCATTCTCTGTCTTCAAGGAATCTCGTTCACTTCGAAGTTTACAGTTTCGGGTATGTTGGGCTTGTCTTTGTTTCTTCACCTTACTGTATTCAACAATTAAAGCATCATATGCTACTTGCAAATCATTGTTGAATTCATCCTCAGAGTCATCATCTTCATGATTTGATATATCAGTGTCGCTTTGAGATCCAGAAGCTGTTCCTGCAGACGAAGAGTGAGACGCCATAAAAGCAACAAAATTACCTTCATCGTTTGAGGATGCTGATGAAGATGATTCATCTGAACTGGATTCATCATCTAATGTAGCGTTCATGACTTTGACTTGCTTCTTTTTCATCTTTTTGTTTGCACAGTCTTGAGCAAAATGTCCATATCCGTGACACTCAAAACACTTGACCTTGTTCTTCTCGTTTTCTTCTCCAGATTCAATCTTCTTGATTTTCTTTCCTTTTTCTTGAGATTGTGACTCATTCTTGTTATTCTTATTAAATAAACCCTTCTTCCTCATATATCTCACGAATCTTTTAGCCACAAGCGCCATTTCTTTATCCGACTCCTCTTCATCACTTTCTTCTTCCACTGTCTTTAGAGCAATACCTTTTGACGCTTTGCGAGGTTTCACCATACTTGCTTCAAACGTTTGCAAGGATCCCACAAGGTCTTCTATTCTCATGGAGTTCACATCTCTGACTTCTTCTATTGCTGTGACTTTAGAATCAAACACTCGTGGAAGAGAACGTAAAATTTTACGTACCACTTTGTATTCTGGAATAGGTTCTCCAAGGTTATGGCATGAATTAACAATGTGACTGAGCCGGACATAAAAGTCATCAAACCTTTCGTCTTCATTCATCCTTAGTCCCTCAAACTCAGAAGTGAGTTTTTGAAGCTTGCTGGTTTTGACTTGTTCGTTCCCTTCATGTGTACTTTGCAGAATTAACCACGCTTTTCGGGCACTCGTACAACTTGAGATGCGACAGAATTCATTAGGGCAAACTGCAGAAAATATGGCACTCAAGGCTTTGAAGTTCCACTCCGAACTCTCTTGCTCAGTTTTAGTCCATGTCTGAATTGACTTTTGTTCGATTCTTCCGTCAACTTCATGGGTCGGTTCATCCCATCCTTTAACTATTGACATCCAGACTTTGTAATTAATTCCCAAAAGAAAAGCTTGCATTCGTACCTTCCAGTATGAATAGTTTGAGCCATCAAACCAAGGGGGTCTGGTGCTTGAGCCTCCTTCACGTGGTGGATCCATTGGTTTGGATGAAGATCTTCACTCAAGAACTTAGAGTGACCCGCTCTGATACCAATTGAAAATTCCAAACCCACACAATCACACACACAGTGAAAGTAATCACACAAGAGAATAACGAGGAAACCCTATCACAGGGAGAAAAACCTCTATTTACAATCCCACTATCAACGGGTTACAAGACTCTACTCAGACTCTCTACGAATCACTCGCACGAATCCTTTCGTCACTCTTGCTCGAATCACTCGATAAACCCTACAAGTAGGCTTTCTGCCTCACACAGAAAGTGAAAAGAAAATACAAGACGAATTTAGAGAAAGAACATGAAAGCTCTCAATACTCAAAGACTCTTTCTCTAGGTCCCTATAATATGTTCTCCCTTCTCCTGCAATTACAGAGTTGGTTTCACATATATATAGGATTACAAAGTTGCCCTAGTTTGGCAAAATAGGAAATTGAATCCGAACAAAATATTCATAGCTCGATCCCTCGCGCTCCCATCCTCCAGCCTGCGACCTGCACTGGAATTTTTATGCTTTAGAAAATAACACTGGCGCACCCTCGCGCTCCCATCCTCCAGCCTGCGGACCTCACTGGAATTTCTGAGACACCTTGGCGCACCCGCGCGCTCCCTTCGGGCTGCCTACGTGCTTGGGGCGCACCCGCGCGCTCCTCGCGCCGTGCCTGCAAGGTACACTGGAATTCCATTCATGTTCCAGAAGGCTGCGTCCGAATTCCATTAGGTTTTGTAATCCTTCACACCAATTAGAATTCTTCAAAATCTTGGTCAACTTGATTCATTTTATCTCCTTAATTGTTTAGAATTCTTCAAATCTTCAATTTGCATCACTTTAGGAAACTTGAATAGCATTCCTAATTTAACTAAGATATTGATTGGATTTGCCACAAGACTTTACACAGCTCATCTTTACCTCTTTTCTTTTCCATTTGATCACCAAACACCTGCAAACATCCACAAATATGCAAATTAACTCACTTTATTATAACTTATAAGATTTATAAAGATAAAACACTTAAAACCCCTTGCAAAATCATGATGAAATAACATTATATGTGCTCAATTAGTTTGCATCATCTAAAATTTTAAAAAAATTTAATACATCTTCGTTGGCATTGGAACTCGAATTACCTACACTCGTTTCATCCACCATCGCACTTGGTTCTAGGGCAGAAATCCTAGCCATGATATCCTATATTATTTCTGTCATTTGATCACCAGGCATCTCATCATCATATAGATCTACTTTTTCCTCAATGCGCCACAAAACATAAGCCTTCCCATGCTTTGTCCAATTCTTTTAAGTCTTTTAGAACCCGTGCCTCAATAAATGGTCCTTTACCATATCCCGGGTGAAATAATATCGATTGATACACTTTTTGCACGGGCAATTAATTGATTGCTGAGCAGTCAACTGGTAGGTGTACGCAATTAAGTTGTCAATCCCATGGATATATCGAGAGGACAACCTATCTGACAAGTCAATCTAGCTCTTATCCATCACTTCAAGCACAGTGTCGTCGGACGTACTTAGTAAGTGGACGATATATGTTTCAGTAACTTACTAGTTGATACCTACATGTATGGTCGTTTGTAAAAGAACCTAAATGATTCTCACTACAAGGTAGTTGATCCTATCCCATTCAAGAATGCATATCCACCTCTTACTCAACATGACGTTTGCTCGTTCTATTGTCGGATGAAATTTTGGTAGCATCTCTGCGTAGTTCTCTAAGCACATGACATAAAAGCGGTGTTTCACACATTTATGTATGCACCTAGAGAACAACGAGAGTAGCTACACGAAACCTCACCTAACATAGAACTCGCATAGTTAGCGTTGAGTACAAGATGGATAATTGCATTCCCAAACTATCCAAATTGGATAATTCAAGAATCGTATATGTCGATTTGCACATCCATGTGATGTAAACGAAGCAAGCATTAAAAAACCCACATCATCGCATCGAGGATGACCAAATCGATAGTCTGATACGATCCTCGAATGGGTCTAAGTTTATTTAGAAAAATGAATGTTTACATATGCATGGAGATAAATATACTATTCAGATTGTAATAGGGGATGTTTGGTATGCTGTCACAAATTGTTTTGATAATTCAACTATGAATGCAAGAACAATTACATGAAGATAGTACCTGCAAGTTTCAAATTACTAATCACTTGTGTTCTCATTCGTCGCTGTAGAATATCATTAATTTTATATGAACCCACGTTTACTTTCATGGATTTCATAGGATAACTTAGGTCGAGCGAATTATAACAAAAAGTTAAGGGACCATTTGGTAACTTTGTCATTTTTTTGTTTACATTTATATGTTTATTAGGTGAGGTTTTGTGAAAAATAAGTGGAAAGAGTGCAAGAGAGAAGGAGTGGAAAATGAGTCTGCGGGGAAGGAAGAGGGGTTGTTGGGCGAGTCAAAACCCGTCGTCAACCCCTTTAAAGCGGTCGGCGTTTAAGCTCAAGCGGTCGGCCATTTGATCTTTCTCGACCGCCTCGTTAGCGGTCATCTGCTTCCCCAGTCTCTTAAAAAATTTTAACCTTAGTTAAGGTTAAGTCTTATTTATTTTTTAAATAATTGGTCTTAACCCTAAATGAATGTTGTAAGCCTAGTTTTGCAAAATTGAAATAATTAGGTTTAAATAATGAATTTGAACACTAATTGAATTTTGACCAATTTTAAATTTGAATTTTAACCATGATAGAAATTAATGCATAATTAAATTTAAGATAGTTAAATTTAAAAAAAAAATTGATAATAATCTAAATCATGAGTCTAGCTATAACACCAGTTAGTTAACCCTAAATTATTTGTAACCCCGTCAATAATAACCCTAATTGTTTTTTATCCAAACATTAATGTATAGATACCTATTAGACAAAGTCAACTAAAATTTTTTATTTAAAAAAAAGCATTTAAATTTTAAATTTTTAAAAATTTTATTAAAAATAAACATTTAATTAAAATTTTAATTTTAACGTGCTTAAAACTTAAATTTTAAACACATACACTTTAACAGTATATGTCATTTATATAATAAGGAAGTTTAAAATTTTGAATTTGATATATTTTCAACTGTTAAATTTGCTAAATGGTCAAAACTATTTTTCCTTTTCTCTCACTCTGCCCATTTTTTTTTAATACGTTTAATATAAAAGATTTTAAATTCATATTTTAAAAAATGTGATAATATTTGCAATAAGTGATAAAATTCCATACCTTAATCTGTTTTTATTAATGATTTTTGTTTTTATAGGTTACTAGCAATTACCCGTGTTTGAAGGGACAGAAATATAATTTGACGTCTAAACTTACATAAAAAAGTGTAAGAATAACCTATAATAATAAAAATAATTAATTAAAAGAGATTAAGGTATAAAATTTTATTATTTATTATAAATATTATTATAATTTTTAAAACATTAATTTAAAATCTTTTATATGAAAATTACTCAAAAAAATAGGAGAAGAGTGAAAGAAAAAAAAATAATCTTGACAATTTAGCAAATTCAATAGTTGAAAGTACTTTAAATTCAAAATTTTTAACTTATTATATAAATGTTACAGATTGTAAAAATGTATGTTACATTTTTTAAAATATTAATTTAAAATCTTTTGTATAAAAGTATTAAAGAAATATGGAAAGAGTGAGGGAAAAACAAAAAGAATCTTAGCCATTTAGCAAATTCAACAGTTAAAAGTATCTCAAATTCAAAATTTTAAACTTCCTTACTATATAAATGACATATAGTGTAAAAGTGTATGTATTTAATATTTAAGTTTTAAGCATAGTTAAATTGAAAATCTAATTTACATGTTTATTTTTAATAAAATTTTTAAAAATTTAAAATTTAAAATTTAAATATATTTTTTTAAATAAAAAATTTAGTTGACTTTGTCTAATAGGTATCCATACATTATTTAATAATATAGATAATATAAGTAAAATATAATTTATATAATTTTACAAAATATAATATATATATATAATATGTATGTATAATTTTAAAAAATATAGTATTTATATTTATTTGAATTTTAAGTTTCAAATTAAAATATATGTATAATAAGTGATGACGTGACGAAATTTTAGTTATGACGGGAACAAATATCAAATCAAAGGATGTGTTTTATTATATAGATTTTTACGTTCTTTTATGTAAGTTTGTTTTGTAAATTTAAATTTGAGTTGTTTACACGCTAAATTATATTTCTATACTTTTAAGCACGAGCAATTGCTAGTTAATTTATAAGAATTATTATAATTAACTAACTACCATAACTAACTACCAAAATTAATTTTGTCTAATTAATTCAATTTGTAGGATTACTGTTATATTTTTTAATGTTGTCTAATTAATAAATTTAATTTTTGTCTAATTAAATTGTTAACTTATTTGTCTTAATTGGTTAATGATTATATTTCTTATTTATTTAATGAAATTAATGTCTTACTTGCCTAAAGATTTGTTTAAATACATTTTGTTTTACTTAAATAATTGTCCTACTTTTTACTATCTTCAATATGAATTACATTTTGTTTATAGGATAATACTTTTTTACTTTGGATTTTTCTTGGACTCATTCTATTTACTAACCAATTTATTTAAAACTTACTTTTAAGTATTTATAAGATTTTTGAGTATTTTTTAGTTTTCTTAGTATATTAAAAATAGTAAAAAAAATACTAATAAATGACCTTACTAAAAATATTTAAACCAAACTAAAAAAATCAAACAACTAACAATTTAATTTGAAACAGAGTTAACAATTCAAGCATGTTTAGTTCAAACAACTAACAATATAATTTGAAATACATTAACAATTAACAAAGGATTAATTAACAATTCACAAGTAAATAGTTAACAGTTATTAATTTGATGAATTATCTAACAAAATAATATAAGCACTATACAAAATAAGTAACATTACAAAATATATTCCATGGACTGGTAATTGTATATTGAATTAAACATCGAATTAAAAATGAAGATTAACAAATTTAATCAACTTTCAAAATTGATTAAATTTTCACAAAATTTACAATATACCCATAAAGTGCCAACACATTCAAGCTTCCAAAACAACTTTACAAATAAATAATTAAATTCACAAAATTTAATTTCAATCAATGGTAAAGAGATGACTGAAATGGCAACTCATTTTGAAAGTTGTTTGCCAACACATTTTGAATGTGCCAACACATTCACTGCCAACACAATTAGATTTCTAAACAACATTACAAATTCACAGTCAAATATACAAATTCAGAAATGGGAAAATCAAATACAAACACACTGAAATGGAAAAATAAAAAGTCAGAAAAAAATAAAAAAAAACCTGCGGCCCTTGCAATATGGAAGAGTGAAGTGTGAATCCAACCTATGTGAAGAAGAAATTGGCATGAGAATAGCAAGAAGAGAGAGAGCCTTCAGTAAGTAATACGGGTACCCGACGTGCACAGAGAGAGAGAAAAGAGGGAGGGAGGGAGGGAGAGAGAGGGAGACCTAAGTAGCCAGCAACGAGGACTGGCGCTTGAGGAGAGCGAAGCTTTGAAGAGAGAAGATCACCGTTTGGTTGTCGCGTGAAAAGAGAGAGAGTGTGTAATAACCCAAAAAATTTTAAAATTTTAATATATATAAAAAAAAATTAGAAAAGTTTACAATTGGTAATACTTATGTACATGTATATTACTTTGTACATATATATATATATATATCTATATATATAATAGTAAAGAAACTTGGGCACCAAGTTAAAAAAAAAAAAAAAGGAATTTTGAACTTTCCTGGAAGTTCACTTTGCTTGGCCACCAAGCATATGATGTGTATATGTATGTGTGTGTGTGTGCGTGTGTGTGTGTGTGTGTGTGAATGGGTGGGTGTGTGTTGTGCTGGGAAAAACAAACCGAAAGAAAAAAAAATAGAAGAGAGAGAAAATAAAAAAGAGAGAGAAAATGAGAAATTAAGTTCAAGAATAACGGGGTTTCGGCACTTTTTTACGTTGTGATCATCATGGCGGTGTCAGATCGTGATAATTCGGCCTAAAATGAGAGATACAAATGAGCGAAGTTTTAAAGTTTTGGAGTTTCTTCACCTTTTATTTGGATTCAAGGTAGGGATTTAATGCATTTTATTTACATATATGTGATATGAAAATATTTTGATAAACTATTATGTGATCATTTTGTATGAATGTAATTAAATTTAGACTACATTGGGTGAATTCTGTCCAAACTAAACCACCAAAATATCACTACCAAAAGAAAAGGATTTCACTGGAATTTGAAAGAATTGTAGAAAAGAATATGCCAAAGCATATTCCATGAAAGTTTCCAAAATTTTCCTTTAGCCCCAATTGTTTTTATGTAATTACAATTTGACCGCAAAAGTTTTACAAAATTACAGTGTTACCCCCTAAATCACTAAAAATTTCAGTTTGACCCCAAACTTATTGAAAAATTGTAAATTGGCCCCAAAGTTTTGGGTAATTACGTAGTGACCCCCCAAAGTTTGGAATAAATATGAAGTGGCCCCAGGGTTTTTTTAGAAATTACGATTTTACCCCTAAAGTTATGCAAAATTACAATTTTGCCCCTGAAATTGCAGTTTGACAATTTATAGTTATGTACATGGAAAATGTGTAATAGATAATGCTCAATTTTGGAATGTTTGAGTGATTTATTTTATTGATAGAGAATGATTATGAAAGTGATGATGTGATGTTGTTGATTGATTCTAACGAGCTGTTTTATTAAGATGATAATAATTGAGATAAAGGAAATGTGAACGATATTGTGATTGCGGGGCTGTAGATACTGGAAAATAGGGAGGGTACAGAGATTACCCTTGGGTTGCAAAACCCTAAACCTGCGCAGGGGTTAGTATTCATGCCAGTAGGTTAGTAGCCTACAATGATGATAATTATTGGGCTACTCGTGGCCATCGGGTCTGAACCCGTGAACGACGATATTGCATAGTATCTGCCCCATGACTGTGATGTGATGGCAAAGAGATGAATGAAAGATAACAATTGAATTATTTTTGGGATGTATTTTGATGTATGGTTTGATGTTGGGATGCACGACTAATTTAGGGATTGGTTTGATACGATTGTAAAGGCTTTGAAGCCTAGATCTCTACTATTAATTGACGTGGTGGCTGGAGCACTATTGCCCGGTTGCACCGAGGTTTTGTTATTATCAATTACTTTTAGTATTAACAAAATTATTATTATTATATAGTATAGATGTTTGCTCCAAGGTGGTGGTGCAACTCTAATTAGGAGAACGAATATTTTAGCACATGTCGTGTATGATTCTTCCACTCACTTCCCGGATTCTGAAAAATCGGGGTGTTACAGGTTGGTATCAGAGCCTAGGTTAGAATACCTAAGGGACAGTGGGAGTTTGGCATTATATGTTATATATATGTTTATGTGTTATAACTGAGATTTAGTTGTTTTTGAAAATGAACTCATTGGTATTTTATGGTATAGTTGGTAGTGTAATTGGAAAAGCTACTAAAATAGTAAACTTATTGGTAAAGGATATGAAAACTCATGAAATATCCTTAACTGATGGTAAGTAAAGCTAGTATGTGAGCAAGTGGTGTAACCGACGGTGGTTTGTTTGGCTTAGACATAAGATGTAAATGATGTTTTGGTGATAGTTCTGATATCGAGAATGATGGTTAGATTTTAAATTTGAAGTACAAGAGGCTTAAAAAGTTTAAGATAGTGACTCAAGAATTTATTGAGCTTGAATTTTATTGTTAAGTGATCTGTAATTGTGAGATGATTTTAAAGTAGGAATGGCAACAGTAGAGATTTAAATTTTGAAATGGATTAGCAACTTGATAAGTGGTGATTGACCGTTATTATGGATTAGTGATGACCATCTTGACTGATGACACCGTAATTTAGATTTGGGATAAAGCAAGAATAATGTCATGAAGTGCATTGGAAAAATCTCATGTTCATATAACCAATTTGAGGTTAAATGAGAAAGAGTATCCGTTTTATTTTCGTGAGTAATGTATAGATTATGGAGGTGTTTCTTGGGAAAAAGTGGGGTTAATTTCCTTAAAGGTAGATTCCTTTTTTCTTAAATTTTATGTCAGATGCCTCTCTCGTTTCAATTGTGCCACATTCTACGGTATTGTTTAAGTTTTGGAAGTTTAGAATTTAATCAAGTGATTTATGGGCCTATGGTTTCATCTAATATTTGGCATTGAGATATTGATTATTCTTGTTAAGATGAATGGTAAAAGGTTTAAGGTTTTGAGTAAATTGGAAGTGGTCAAATTAAGTGGTGATTAAGGATATGTATTTGTTATTGAATTTTAGCAAATCGCCTTAATGGTTATGTGTTAATAATAGCAAGTATAGGTTTGGTTTGTTTGAGATAAAGTTTGGGGTCAAGTTGTATTTGGTTGGGTAATTACGGTGAATTCTCTAAGGGTTTTAGTTGTATTACGGCCGAGGCCGTATTTGATATCCAAACTTTGTGAATTTGGAGGGTTATTACCACTGCCCTATTTAAGATACCTCTCAGCTGATAGAATTATTGATTTGATTGGTCTAGGAAAGATTAGAAATTTGGAAGGGTAAAGTTATTAAACACATTTTATAGGCCGAGGTGTAAGTGGATCGAAGCTCTATGTTGGTTATTCTTACCCGTGGAAGGGTTACTCTAGATATTGTGATGGGTTGCAAGAAAATTTTAAGTTGTGTGCTAATACATAATGGTCAAGTGACGGCGTAAGTCGAGGTAGTTGAAATCATATCAGAAGGAGTAACTGAAATGGTGTTTCCTTTGAAGTCTTGATAAGATTCGTGGAATGGCAAAAGAGTTTAGAAGGTAATCAAAATACAAGAATTCCAAAGTTATTGGTATATACAATGTGATTTGACTATGAGAAAATATAGTTGAATGGAATACTAGAAATATTATGATCATAAATTTTTCAATGCTATTTGGGTGAGGCCAATATAATGGCTGATACTTTAAGTAAGAAGACAAGAAATTGATTGTACTAGAGTTGCTTTCTGTGAAGTTTTTTTAAAGAATGTTCGTGATTTTGAGGTTCTTTGGGACGAGAATTACAATAATAGAATAATAAATTTTTACAGATGAAGTGATCTAATAATGGTATTGATCATGTGGACAAGGAGTTATTGGGTTCTAGGTATGGGACTAGTTTTATTAGAAAATGCAGTACTGCCAATTTTTCTAGCTAAAGCGTTGAGTACAAAAGTGTAGCCATAAATGGATAGTTACGATACAAGAACAAAGTGATTGTACTTGATAGGTATGGACTTCAACGAGTAGAGGTTCGGAAGTTTTATCATTCGAGATTTCGGCATATCTTGATGGCATTGAAAATATAAATATATATATATATATAAGAAATTGTAACAAGTTAAGAAGATTATTAAGAGAATTAAAATAAATACTAGAGACTGATTCGTGTACTCGTGGCATTTGCAGATGATTGAATATTTGATATGATGAGTGGGAGCTAAAATTTATATAGGTGATAAATTGTGAAACTCAAAGTATTGATTAATCCGGTTATACTTAGTCAGATTATTTGTTATACAATGAACATTGAGGCTTCATATAAGTAATAGAGAGCAGAAGAAATTAGAACATTTTCAAGAATATTCGAAAGTCCCGACCAAGAATTTGAAATTTTTTTTTAAAGGTATTAATTATACCAGATATATCATACCTATTGGGCTTTGAGATAATTAATTTGGATTTATACTATTAATTGATTAGATGTTCTGATATGATCAATTAAAATGCGATGATGCTTAGATTTAACTTGAGTATAATTGGAATTAAGAATTATATGCCAAACATACAGACAAGTGGACGGTTGTGGTAATGAGGAAGAAATTAAAATTGATAAATGAGGGGTTTATGATTTAACTTAGTCCAAAAGTGTATTATATAATGTCATAGGGACTGTGGTTCTATATGAGAAATTGTAAAGATTGGTTTCTATTATTTGATTGGTACATCTATTTAAGTTGAAAGGATCATTGGTATTTTCAAAAAGTGATTTAATGCCTGAATATCACCAATTGAGGGTGAGGTAGGAGGACATTCCTAAAATGACATTCAGGACTCGGTATAATCATTATAAGTTCTGGTAATGCTATCTGGATTGACTTATGTTTCAACCGTGTTTATAAATTTAATGAATAGGGTGTTTTAAGATTACCTAAACAAGCTTGTAGCTGTTGACGATGTGCTGGTATATCCTAAATGAGATAAGAAACATGAAAGACATTTGAAGACAGTGTTGTAAACCTTAAAGGATTATCAATGGTATGCTAATTTAAGTAAGTGTGAATTCTGGCTTAAGGAGGTAAAATTTATTAGACTTGTGATTTCGAAGGAGTAGCGGTGGATCTGTCTAAGGTTGAGGCTGCTTTAGAATGGTCAAGAAAAAAAAAAACCATATTCAAAATTCGCAATTGCCTAGGTTTGGCAAGTTACTACCGAAGATTCATATTTGATTTTTCTAGGTTAGCCGCTTCTTTGACTAGATTGACCCGGAAGGAAATTAAGTTTGGTTGGAGTGATGGCTATGAGAAAGCATTTTAAGAACTCCAGAAGAGATTGACTATTGCACCAGTTTTAATAATTTCAGAAAGGGGTGAAGCCTATTTAGTATATTTTGATGCTTCAAGAAAAGGATCAAGATGCTTATTGATGCAAAAGGAAAAGGTAATGGCTTATGGTTCTAGATAGTTGTAGACTCACGAGCAAAATTACCCAGTCTATGAGTTGGAATTGGTAGTAGTAATTTTTACGCTAAAACCTTTGAGACATTAATTGTACAGTGAAAATTTTGAAATATTTTTAGATCATAAAAGTTTGAAGTATTTTTTTTTAGATTTGAATTTGAGACAGAGAATGTGAATAGAAGGTATGGAAGATTATGATTTTGAATTACAGTATCACTCAGGTAAAGCTAATGTACCTACTGACAATCTTAGTAGAAAATTTTGTTGCAATTTTGCTTGTGTCATTGCTGGAGAATGGAAGATGATGGAAAAAATTATAGGTGTTTGACCTTGAATATAGGAATAAAAATGAACAGGATATTTAAATGATTATCCAGACAAGTGTAGAAGTGTGTATGTTTGTAAGTTACTTGTATGCTAAATTTTGATTAAGTAAGGGTTATTTGTGGAAGTTTGGGATGAAGTTAATGTGTAGAGTGGAAATGAGAAAGATGGTATTGAATAGTGGATCGGTGGGTGTCATGTGTTTGATAATATATTATGCTAAAACTTAAATTGATAATGATGCATAAGGGTATGTACGAGAATATCAAGCTAGGTGAAAAAGATGAATTCTGGTTGAAAGAATTACTTGGGTTTAAGGTCAGAAGCTAATAAGGGAGTTCAGTTGCAGTTATGAGCAGGGAATAGGATAAATATGTAAAAGGAGAAAGGTTTTGAAATGAAATAAATAGCCTACTATGTTTATTTGTTAGTATTCCTATTTTCAAGTCATTAATTATGTTGTAAATAACATGAGAGATTGTGGTTATAATTTGTGAATTTTAATCAGTAGTTAATGAGTTGGGTTGGATTGGAAAGTCGATAAATTAATTGAGTTTAATGTGAGTATACAAATATGTGATCAAGAAAAACTAAAAGAGAAACCGTACTAGAGAATCAGAAGTGTGGGAATAAAAAGGAAAGTTATAAAGTCAGAATTGATAAAAGAATTGTGATTTAACTTGGTCAGCAACTACGCCTGACCAGATACTTATTATACTTAAATATGATATAGTTGGCACTGTCATTATGTAGTTAAAATGATTTTATTGTGACTTGCGATGTTTGGTGTTAACTACGTATTGGTATGTTACCTATTTGGTTTACAGTATGACTTTGATCGAATGGACTTGGGGTTTGAGTTGGAAGGACTAAATGTTAAGGCCACGTGTTTCAGGTTTAGACCAATGGGATAAGTTAGAAATGAATAGTGAAAAAGCAATTCGGGATAATGATAAATCCAGTGGTGTGTTAGAGCATTGGTATATTGAAACGAATTTGTGACAGGGATCATTACTGAAAAATAAGTATAAATGTAAATCAGGTGTCAAAATTGATGGAAAGAAAATTCTAAAATATTTAAGTAGGAAATGTTATAGAAATTCGAATAAGGTAATTTTGATATGACGAAGTGGAGAAGATGATAAAATTTACTTATGCTAAGAAAAAGATTTTGACTTAGGAGATGATCGAGTATAATATTGTGAAAATTCGGATAGGCATTTCATGATAGTGTGATATGGATAAAGATTAAGGGTCAGTGTTACTAAGAGATCTGATAGTGAATTGTTATTATAAATTGTTTAAGGAGCATTGAATTAGTTATAGACTCCAAATGAGCGTAGCAAAAGCGTGGATATTTATATCAATTAATTGTTAAGATTTATTAATTTGTGAAATGAACTGAGTATTATTTATAAGTGTACTTTAATAACCATGTTCACATTAGAAGTATAATGAGACTGAAGAGTCTAATTGGGAGTTTGAGTTTCAAATACAGAGAAAATATCTGTAATTGTTTTCATAAAGTGATGCTGGTACTGATTACCTTAAATTTCGAGGACGAAATTTTTATAAGGAGGGGAGAATATAATAACCCAAAAATTTTAAAATTTTAATATATATAAAAAAAATTTAGAAAAGTTTACAATTGGTAATACTTATGTACATGTATATTACTTTGTACATATATATATATATATATAATAGTAAAGAAACTTGGGCACCAAGTTAAAAAAAAAAAAAAGGAATTTTGAACTTTCCTGGAAGTTCACTTTGCTTGGCCACCAAGCATATGATGTGTATATGTATGTGTGTGTGTGTGTGTGTGTGTGAATGGGTGGGTGGGTGTTGTGCTGGGAAAAACAAACCGAAAGAAAAAAAAATAGAAGAGAAAGAAAATAAAAAAAAGAGAGAAAATGAGAAATTAAGTTCAAGAGTAACGGGGTTTTGGTATTTTTTTTACGTTGCGATCATCATGGCGGTGTCAGATCGTGATAATTCGGCCTAAAATGAGAGATACAAATGAGCGAAGTTTTAAAGTTTTGGAGTTTCTTCACCTTTTCTTTGGATTCAAGGTAGGGATTTAATGCATTTTATTTACATATATGTGATATGAAAATATTTTGATAAACTATTATGTGATCATTTTGTATGAATGTAATTAAATTTAGACTACATTGGGTGAATTCTGTCCAAACTAAACCACCAAAATATTACTACCAAAAGAAAAGGATTTCATTGGAATTTGAAAGAATTGTAGAAAAGAATATACCAAAGCATATTCCATGAAAGTTTCCAAAATTTTCCTTTAGCCCCAATTGTTTTTATGTAATTACGATTTGACCCCAAAAGTTTTACAAAATTACAGTGTTAACCCGCTAAATCACTAAAAATTTCAGTTTGACCCCAAACTTATTGAAAAATTGTAAATTGGCCCCAAAGTTTTGGGTAATTACGTAGTGACCCCCAAAGTTTGGAATAAATATGAAGTGGCCCCAGGGTTTTTTTAAAAATTACGATTTTGCCCCTAAAGTTATGCAAAATTACAATTTTGCCCCTGAAATTGCAGTTTGACAATTTATAGTTATGTACATGGAAAATGTGTAATAGATAATGCTCAATTTTGGAATGTTTGAGTGATTTATTTTATTGATAGAGAATGATTATGAAAGTGATGATGTGATGTTGTTGATTGATTCTAACGAGCTGTTTTATTAAGATGATAATAATTGAGATAAAGGAAATGTGAACGATATTGTGATTGCGGGGCTGTAGATACTGAAAAGTAGGGAAGGTACAGAGATTACCCTTGGGTTGCAAAACCCTAAACCTGCGCAGGGGTTGGTATTCATGCCAGTAGGTTAGTAGCCTACAACGATGATAATTATTGGGCTACTCGTGGCCATCGGGTCTGAACCCGTGAACGACGATATTGCATAGTATCTGCCCCATGACTGTGAAGTGATGGCAAAGAGGTGAATGAAAGATAACAATTGAATTATTTTTGGGATGTATTTTGATGTATGGTTTGATGTTGGGATGCACGACGATTTGAAATTCGTGAATTATTGATATGACATTATTGCTAATCTGATTTTGTGTGCATATCATATTTATTGTTACTATGCATCGTGGCCACAAGTGGATTAGTGCTCACGTCCCTACAGATTCTTTTGCAGGTCATGAGCCTAAGACCTAGGTGGACTATTATTGGAGTTACTCTTCGTCGCTGTAACATTACTTAGAACTATAATATAATTTAGGGATTGGTTTGATACGATGTAAAGGCTTTGAAGCCTAGATCTCTACTATTAATTGAGGTGGTGGCTGGAGCACTGCTGCCCGGTTGCACCGAGGTTTTGTTGTTATCAATTACTTTTAGTATTAACAAAATTATTATTATTATATAGTAGATGTTTGCTCCAAGGTGGTGGTGCAACTCTAATTAGGAGAACGGATATTTTAGCACACGTTGTGTATAACTTTTCCACTCACTCCATGAGGTTTGAAATTCAAGGCGTTACAAGTTGTGAAAATCGGGGCGTTACAGAGAGAGAAAGAAAGATAGAGAAATGTGGGAGCAGTAGGAAGTGTGGGCAGAGTAATGGGGGACAGCGGGAAATGGGTTTGGGGCTGCTTTTTCTCAACCGCCTAGTAGCAGCCACTTGTGTCGAATAAGCAGTCCTTGAATCCTCTTTTTTTGGCCGCCTCAACCGCAATCGATCGGTTCCCAGCCATGTTTTCCAAGATTTATAGTAGTGCGGGTTTAACATTAATTCTCAACTCACTCACATAAACCTATTTATTTTTTTATAATTTTAAACTATATTTTATTAAAAACTTAATTTTTATAAGAAAATACAAATAAATAAAATATATTTATTTTTGTTGTCCCAAATAGCAATACTAGAGGGGGTGAATAGGGTTGCTTAAAAATTTTACAAATAAAAATTTCAACCCTAAAACAAATATGTCAAGATGAATATGAAACGCACCAAAAAAAATTATTCAATATTTGTGAATTAAGAGTGAGTGCTAGTGTTTGTAATAAATACAAAGAGAAGGGAAGAAAAGCAAACACAATCGATTTATAGTGGTTCGGCTTCAATGTTGCCTACGTCCACTCCCCCAAGGCCTTCCTTAAGATTTCTTCACTATTCTTTGAAGAGCTTATTGCACACTAGCTTCCCAAGGTGCTAGAAACCTTTCCCAAGTGATTTTATCCCCAAATCACTCACATAAGTCTCTCTCAAAGAAAGTATCTTGTTTTGGTTCTAACACTTGAACCAAAACCAACAAGAGCTCACCCAACTCTCACAAATTAAAAGGGCTTTAAATTTCCCTTTCTTACAGCAACAATGATGAGTTTGAAACTCAATCAAATAAAAAAGAAACTCTCACAAGTTGAATATGAAAGATGAAGCACAAGTGTGGGAAGAAATCACTCTATGTTTGCAAAGTTATGCAATTTCTTGTATCTCTTTGTAAGCACTTCTTTCTTGCCTTGTTCCTCTTCTTGAATCTGAGTTTGAGGCTCTATTTATAGATGAAAATCTGCAAATGGCCGTTACTAAGTGAAAAGACACTTTTGCCTTTGAAAGAAATTGAATTTCCTTGCTTCCAATGCTGTCTTTCAGATTCAGATTTTCTGAGATATATTTGTGACCGTTTTTCACGCTCATAACGTTCACATCTGACATTGCCTCAGAGTAAAGACTTTGTAGATATATAAGTCAGCTATCACATGTCAAATTTTGAACTTCATCCAACAGTTAGATAGTCAGAAATGGCTTCTGAACTGAGACCAGCTTCTGATAGCTTTTTCTGACATTCTGAATCTATGTTTCCCGTTTAAGCTTCCGTTTCACCAGGATACTTTTAGAATTAGAAGAAAATTAAACTACAAAAGTTGTAGCTTTTTGAGTCTTCTTTTCACAAAACAAAAATCAGAATTTTTAAAGCTGTAGAGTATGAGTTATGTCTGAAAAACTAAGACTAGCTCCAGAATCCAGAATTAAAAACCTTTTTGTAATGACTAATATTCCAACTCATGTTTTGATATCTTAACGTCAGATCCACAAAAATTTTCCTTCGGTAACATTGTAGATATAGAAGTCTAGTTTACTATAGTAAAATTTCATAATAATTGAACCGTTGGATCTTAAGATATCATCCATATACTAATATATGTCTGATTTCTCTATTTACCCGAGTTAACCTCTAGTTCAATTCTTCATCTTACTTTGATTTCTATTACTCCCAACTTTGAAATTCCTTTATTCCATCATCCAAATTATGTGAAAATATCTAAAAAATAATATCAATCTCTTCCAACTCTATTATCTTGAATCTATCAAATGAATTGTAACATTTCTTACAATGTCTATTTGAAAATTTATTGTGAAAATTTAATTCAATGTTTGTTATCATCAAAATCAATTATAAAACTAACTTTATAAACCTTGGGCCAACAATTTTTAATGTTTTCAAATGAACTCAAGCCCACAAAAAGCCAAAAAAAAAAGTAAGGCATGTTAAGATGGTGTAATGGGCTAAACTTAAAATGTTCATTCCTTACAAACAAAGTATTATTCACTATGAGAGCAAATGGATTGTAAAATTTTAAAATAATAAAATGTGTTTATCATATTTTGAAGGAAAATATTGAAAATAAAAATGATAGACCAATGCTTTTTTTTTTTGGCTGATTAAACCAACTTTTAACCCATTGTATTTCTTTCTCCAATCTTTTACCTTTCGCAAAAGAAAGAAGTTCTACTTCACCTCTGTTCTGTCTTGATTTTTTTTTTTTGGGCACATTTTCTTTTGGAAATAGTCTCCATGCTATTGCTTATTTAAACAAAAAAATAATTTTCTCATGGTCAGCTCAAGAATATAGCTAAAAAACTCTAATAAAAGGTCTCAAATTAATGAAAAGTTAAAATATTTTTAAGAAAAGAGAAAGTGAATTTCTTAGGCCCCATTTGGTAGAATTTTTTTTTTTTTTTTGGTTTATGTTTGAAAATTTTGTAAATTGACGACAGAAATATATTTATTAAATCTTTTTACTTTTTTTTGTTTCCAATAAAATGAAAACTTACACTGCCAGAGAAAGGAGTTTTGCGTTCGCTAAAAGGCAAAAGCAATTGCTAAAAAGTTATTACGATGACTTGGCGACCGCCAAAAATAAGTCGCAATTGCTCCGTCGCTAAAAAGTATTAGCAACTGCTCAAGTGGTCACTATTGTTTTTGCGATAGCTTAGCAACCACTTGTGAGCGAAAGTTTTCTACTTTAGCGACTGCTTTTCCATGGCAGTCGCTAGTTTATTCCCGCCGAACTCAGCGCTAAGTCCCGCCAGATGGCATGTAATCATTAGCGACCGCATATGGCTCATTAGCGACTGCTTATGGCTTATTAGCGACTGCTTTTCAGCAGTCACTAATAGCAATAATTTTTAATTTAATTTTAGTGCAGTAATCTTTTTTAAAAATATTATTATTTTTTGTTATTTTAATTACTTTTTCATTAATTTTTTAAATTCATGTAATATTTATATTATTTATTTGCAAATATTTATTTTGAAATTAATTTAATTTGGTTATAATTTAAATTGCATGTGTAACAAAAATTTTTTAACTAAAATAGAACAAAATCTACATTTATGTATACAAAAACAATATGAAGTTTAATTACAAAATTTCTCAGGTACAAATGTACAAAATAAAAAAAATAAAATACAAATGTACAGAACATAATGGATTAGTTCTAATCATCCAAATCCAGTCCAAGAGAGCCCACCGCCATTATCCGGGTCCTATAATAAAACAATAACCAAATGAGAATGTGACAACAAATTAAAAACAAATAAATTTATAAAGTTTTAATTAGCTATAAAAATGAAAATTAATATTTCTAACCTGAGGAGGAGGAGAAGGATGCCTTTGACTCTGAGATAAGTGCCTTTTTATCTCGGCTATTATCTTGGCCCAGCGACGCCTCTTGCATGTTCATCTCTGCCCGGAGGGTCTGGAGCAAGTCTTAGTCGCGACGTCTAGCCTAAGAGGATGATTCCGCTCATGCAATGGACTAGCGTAGAATGCTTGCGCCCCGTATGAGCATGTATCTGTGACCGTCACGTCTGATGATAGAAAAAAAATATCTTATCTCTCCTCTCCTTGAACTCCCTCTCATCTGGTGGCAGCTTGTCAAATATGTCTCAAACTAAGCCTAAGGGAAACAAGATAAGATGGATAAAGAAGATAAGTAACGAAATTACCTAAGCAAAATTAAACATGTTCATTAGCTAAAATATAAAAATTAATTACCTGTACGAACTGAACCTCTGACGAATCAGCACGTTGAGTCGCCAACTATAAGGCCATCTGATTAGTCCTCAGGCTCCCTACCATCTTCTGTTGAATGGAAAATTATATGTTAATAATATTATCGTCTGACATTAAAAAAATGAAATTTTTACATGGTAGGCTGACGTTTTACCTCATGGCAGACCTGTATAAAGCGCCGAGTCCCCTCTTTGTGGCCAGGGCCCTGCATCCTTCTGTTCCACGAGTTCCTCGCGGCTTCATTCTATTTTCATTTCTTGTCAATTAGCTTTTGTAACTTACACTTTATAACTTAAAAAACTTTAAGGAAAAAAATTTTAATCGCAATCTACTTACCCGTGCCTCGGAGCTTGACCAGTAACTGATGAGCTCAGCCCACTGGTAGGGAAATAAGGTCATTCTCATGACTCTTCTAGTAAGTAGACTTGATCTTATTCTTATGGTCCTTCCACATCTTCCGGCACTTGCCGTACATAACGTCCTGAAAGTCTGGAGGAACATCAACTACATTAGCCTAAAAATAATAGATTACAAAATAGTATTTGATATTATAAGTTTCAACATAGACACCACGTACAAATGAGATAGGAAAATATGATACCTGCACCTCAGCCCAGAGGCCCTTGCATGCAGTAGGTGGGAAAGTATCACAATTGAGAGTGGTTAGTAGGATTCTGATCGGATTCTGGACTAAATGTCCGAGCTGGGAAATGAGGGATCGTCCATCCTTCCCTACCGGGTAGGGCGTGTCATCCCACTGCACGATCATCCACTGTGACCCACAGTTCCACTGCAACAATCCCCTTGAGAGCCCTCTACTAGACCTCGAATGACTGCTTGAAGTGGGAGAATTTGTTATAAACAAAATATTAAGTTTAATGAGTCAAAAAAAATTTAACAGCTAAAAAAAATCTTAAATTGACAACCTTTACCTATCCCTGTATGATCAAACACTAAAGTAAAGGTGCCTAATTGTGTGTCAAATGATGCATTGACATAGGGGGTGACGATGGGACAACATCTACCGAGCTGTTGCCTGCACAGGATATGCTGAGGCACTCGGCCATCATCCTAGGACTAGACCTCCTCCTAGAGTGTTCGAACATGTCTCCATACATGATCACAAGTTAAATTTATTATAATTTTAAAAAAATAACTATTTAAAATAAACTTTGTTTGGATAAAAGTACATAACCCTTTATTAGGCATGTAAATCAACGATATCTCCTTTGACGATCTCCCTAATCCAATTAACACCCTCCTTACATTGGACGATTGCATCCTAATCAAGAGATTGTTGGACGAATGCATCAGCTTCTGGCTTATCACATTCAATCTGATACACCCCTTCTTGACATTTTGACCGCAATCTACCAATTAGAATTGGCTCGATCTCCAACATAATAAACTTTCTCTGCCATCGACGCTAGTATGTAGGGTTCATCTTGTATTTGCACATCCTGATATAATAAATTGTTGAAATTTACCAATTTAAAATGGTTCTTTTTAGTTTTAGCCCCACGGATTGGATCGGCCTAGTCACACTTGAATAATAGAAATCGCAAACCGTGATTATAAATGACTTCAATAATGTCGTTCAATTGGCCCTAGTAATAACCACTGTCGACGAATGGACAACTGATGCCACTGTTTTACGTAGCCAGTCTATCATTTACTTGCTTGATGCAAAATCAAAACCCATTGATGTCACAAGTTGTGTAACATCGAGCCATCGTATAAGGACTATCGCTAATTGGTTGATTTCATCGGTCAAAGTAGGATTGGTAGTACTTCATAAATTGTAAACCTATGCAAATTCTCACGTATTAATTGCATACAAATTTAAAGTAATGGGAAAGTACATATAAAAGTACATGTAAATGTTTAACACGTATGTAATTTTTAAAATAGCCGTGAAAACATTGATAATGGCATATTTGAATTTGACTATCTGTTACACGAGACATGTTCTGTTTCAGCTCATTTATGTGTCTTCTGCAACACAAATCAAATTGGATTGGGAATAAGCACGATAATTATGCACAATTTACTCTCTTTATAAGAGAAAATGACTTACTGAGTTAATGGCACAACCGATTGGATGTTGAAGAGCACAAAATGATGAGCTTGGATCCACTCAATGTGGTTGAGATCAAATGACGTGCCCTCCCCAATTGGACTTTCATTTATCCGCTCTAGCCTAGTTAATTTTGTTTGGACATCGTCATTAAGATATGCAGCACAAAAATTGGTACACTCATCCATCAAATAACCCTTGGCTATGGATGCCTCCAGTCGAGCTTTGTTATGCACATACCTCTTTAATGAGTTCATACACCTCTCGATTGGATACATCCTCCTCAATTGGACAGGGCCACCAAGCTCGGCTTGATCAATTAAGTGTATGGTCAAGTGAACCATGACATCGAAAAATGCCCGTGAAAAGTTTTTTCCAGATGGTATAGTGTCAAAGCAATCCTCTCCTGCAGACCCTTAAAATCTTTTGTACAGAGAACTTTGTAACATGGCTATCTGAAGAAGTTATTGAACTGAATCAACGACTGCACCACATTCTTAGGTAGACAATTTCTTACTGCCATAGGCAGCAATTATTGAATGAGAACGTGATTGCCATGACTCTTCAAACCCTGTGACATCCTTTCGTTCATGTTCAGTCGTTTAGAAATATTCGAGCAATGCCTATTAGGCACTTTGACATCGTTCAGAATTGATAGGAAGGCATCCTTATCTTCTTTGCTCATTGTGTATTATGCAAGTGGCATGTATGCCCTGTTAGACTCCCTCTCTTGTAAGTGCAATGGAGTACTCAGTCCCATCTCCTACAAATCACGTCAAGCATTGGCACTGTCTTTTGACTTCCCCTTAACACGAAAGATGGTCCACAATATATTATCATAGACATTCTTCTCAATGTGCATGACATCCAAGTTGTGCCTCAGTAAGTTGTCTTTCTAGTAAGGTAACTTGTAAAAAAACTCTTCTTCTTCTAATGATGACTTCGGTTCCTGTACCAACTTTTTGAAACTGAATTTCAATTGTACCAACCCTTAGACTTTAGTAAATCGAACTTTAGAGCTTGATTGCATTTAGATTTTGAAGTCCTTTTATAACCTAGAAACTAAATAACATAGGCTCCCTGTGAATTCGACCTCGAACTCACCGAGTTAAAACTACGACTACCCTCTTGCACTTAAGAGGTAGAACACCAAACACCTTTTAGGGTCGGTCAAGTTTTTGGCGCCGTTGCTAGGGAGCCAAAATTTAGTTTTTAGGATATTTCTAATTTTTTTTTTAGTTTTCTTTAGTAAAAAAAAATTAAATTTGGACTTAAAAATTTTTAGAGACTTGTTACTTGCATGCTGTTAAGATCGGGTAGGGTAGTCGTAGCTGAATCTGAATTAGGAGATCCTCATACCTTCTCGAATCCCTTTCATAAACCTCACTTTCCATAGTTTCACTTACCACTTCTTCCTTTCACTCAATGGCTGAAGTAAGAGGGGAAGAGAGTGTGCATGGGGACAATGAACCCTAAGAGGTTCCAGGTTTCGTTTCCATGAAAGATTACCTAAACCCTGTTAGGCACACTACACCTTTATGTATAATATTGCCTTTAAATAGGGGGAACTTCAACCTTAGGCCGGGAATCATCCAACTTCTTCCTACCTTTCATGGCATTGACTCTGAAAATCCCTACAACCATCTTAGGGAGTTTGAGGAAGTGAGCAACACGTGTATAGATCACAATGTCAATGAGGATATAGTGCGTCTTTAACTTTTCCCATTTTCCTTAAAGGACAAAGCCAACTTCTAGCTTAATTCCTTTCGTCCACGTTCTATTGGAACTTGGCATTAAATGCAGACTGAGTTTCTTAAGAAATATTTCCTAACTCAGAAAACTCAGTACTATAGGCGACAGATTACCACTTTTTCTTGCAAACCTAATGAGAATTTCTGTCGAGCCTGGGAAAGGTTTAAGGACCTCTTGATGGCTTACCCTTACCATGGTTTTGAATTATAGAAGTTAGTGAGCATCTTCCATGAATCCCTAACTCCTAGTCTTAAGCAACTAGTTTCTACCATGTGCAATGGTACCCTGTTTGATAAGACTGCGGAAGATGCTATGGATTTCTTTGATATGGTGGCTGAGGACTCTAATGATTGGAAAATTGGACCACCTTCTTCTTTAGAGCATAGGAATCCCATATCTAGTGGTCAGTTGACGTTAAGTGAGAGGGACGATCTGAGTGCTAGGATATCCACATTACAACAAAAGTTAGACTCCTTTGAACTTAAGAACAAAGAGAAGTTGGTGGAAGCACAAGTGGTGTGTTGGGCATGCAACTAAGTAGGACATGATCCTAATTCATGTCCAGAGCTTCCTTTACTTAAGGAAGTAGCTTATGGTAAAGCATATGTTAATAACACTCAGAACCGACCATTCCAAAATAGAGGCCAAGGTAACACTTCCTACCCATAAGGTGGGAATGTTAAGCATCAAGGGGGAACTCAACATCTCAATGCTTACCCTCAGGGATGAAAAAATCCTCTAGGTTTTGGGTGGAAAAATGATAATCAAAGCTAGCCAGTCCAACCCTTTTTACCACTACGCCAATATCAACAGCCCAATCTTGTTGCATATTAACCTCCCTAAAAGAGATCCTTTGAGGAATCTGTTTAACAATTTATGCAACATCAAATGATGATCAATGATAATGTGTCTAGGTCCTTAGATGATTTTAGAGGACAAGTGGCTCGATCCTTAGATGATATTAGGGGCCAAGTTTCCAAGCTAACCCAGGCCATGAGTACCACCCAGAGTGGGAAACTCCCATCACAACCTTTTTCAAACCCTAAAGGCCAGGCAAACATGACTGAGTCCTCGACCTTAGGTACCACCCCACATGAGCAGGCTCAAGTTGTTACCACTTTACAGAGCGATAAAATTATTCAAAAGCCCACTGATCCTAGAGTCAATGCCACAAGTGAGAAGATAGGTACAAAAGATAGTAGTAGGGGGCTGAGAAAGCGAGTGATGGAGAGGAAAAAGAGAAAAAGAAAGGGAAGTTGGAGGGTGAGAAAGAAAAAAGGGAAACTGAAAAAGAAAGTGAGGAGGAACCTAGTGAAGGGCCTTTGGTTAGGCCAATTGACCATCCTGTTGAGCACATGCCTAGACCACATTTTTCCCAGAGATTAGCAAAGGGCAAGAATGAGATGTTGAACTCCAAAATTTATGAAATTTTCAAACAAGTAAGAATCAACATCCCATTACTTGAAGCCATTAAGCAAAATCCTTCCTATGCTAGGTTTCTCAAGGATATGTGCACTGTAAAGAGGAAGCTCAATGTCAAGGAAAAAGCTTTCTTGACAGAACAAGTGAGTGCCATACTCCAACGTGACACGCCCCCTAAGTATAAGGATTCTGGGTGTCCAACCATTTCATGTATCATAGGGAACCATATTGTTGATAGAGCTCTACTTGACCTAGGTGCTAGTGTCAACCTTTTGCCTTACACTGTTTACCAGCAAATAGGCTTAGGCGAGCTGAAACCCACCAAAGTGACATTACAGTTAGTTGACCGTTCGGTCAAAATGCCCAAGGGTGTAGTGGAGGATGTATTGGTTCAAGTAGACAAGTTCTACTTCCTAGTTGATTTCATTGTGTTGGATACCCAACCAGTTCTTAACCCTATCCAATCTATCCCAGTCATTCTTGGTAGACCCTTCCTTGCTACATCCAATGCTGTGATCAATTGTAGGAGTGGGGTCATGAAACTTTCTTTTGGAAATATGACCATGGAGATGAATATTTTTAGGGTAGGGAAGCAAATAGGAGAGTGTGAGGATATTAGGGAGGTAGATGTGATCTGTGCTTTGAGTGAGGAATATTTTGAGAAAACTTTCTTTGAGATCCTATAGAGAAAGCATTAGTGAGAAGTGAGAAATGTGAGGCTTTGGATGGTGCAAATTTCGTCGAGGGTGATGAAGTTATGAGTGCTAATGAAGAAGTCATGGCTCTTAGTGGTTGGGTTCCTGCTTTTGAGCCTTTAGAGCTTTCCTTGAGTAAACCCCAGCCATCAATTGAATGTCCCCCTTGCCCTTCTAGGAAACCATTACCAAGTGAGCTTAAATATGCATTTCTAGGTGAGGGTGAGACGTTCCCAGTAGTCATGTCTTCTAAATTGGAAAAAGTTCAGGAAGAGAGGTTGTTGGCAGTTTGAGAGCCCATCGTCAAGCTTTTGGATGGACTGTGGCAAATCTCCGTGGTATTAGCCCCTTAGTGTGCTCCCATCATATCTAGCTTGAAGATGATGCCAAATCGGTAAGACAGATGCAACGAAGATTGAACCCAAATATGAAAGAGGTTGTGAAAGGGGAGCTGCTTAAGTTATTGGATGCAGGTATCATTTACCCCATCTCTGAATCAAAGTAGGTAAGCCCCACTCAAGTGGTCCCTAAAAAGTCCGGTGTCACTGTAGTAGAGAACGAGAAGGAGATTTAGTGCCTCAACGCACCCAAACTGGGTGGCGTATGTGCATTGATTATAGGCGCTTGAATGCTGTGACTCGGAAGGATCATTTTTCACTTCCTTTTCTAGACCAGGTACTTGATAGAGTAGCGGGAAAAGCTTTTTATTGCTTTCTCGATGGGTATTCAAGGTACAATCAAGTTGAAATAGCACTTGAGGACTAAGAAAAAACCACTTTTACATGCCCTTTTAGCACATTCGTGTATAAACGCATACCTTTTGGGTTATGTAACACACTTGCAACTTTTCAAAGGTGTGTAATGAGCATATTTAGTGATATGGTTGATCAATTTTTAGAGGTGTTTATGGATGACTTCTCTGTTTATGGAG
Source organism: Vitellaria paradoxa (assembly GCA_019916065.1). Lineage (NCBI taxonomy): Eukaryota > Viridiplantae > Streptophyta > Magnoliopsida > Ericales > Sapotaceae > Vitellaria > Vitellaria paradoxa. The sequence continues at coordinate 35,820,612 of CM034238.1, forward strand.
ATACGTTTGATGATTGTTTAACCAACCTTGAAAAGGTATTGGTCTGTTGTGAAGAGAGTAGTTTGGTGCTAAATTGGGAAAAGTGCAATTTCATGGTGCAACAAGGGATTGTCTTAGGACATATAGTATCACACCGTGGGATTGAGGTAGATGGAGCAAAGGTGGAATTGATTCAAAATTTGCTTGTTCCTCGATGTGTTAAGGACGTAAGATCGTTCATTGGACACGTTGATTTTTACTGATGTTTCATTGAGTCATTTAGTTCTATTGCACGACCTTTATGCTCATTGTTGTCCAATGATAGTCCTTTTGAATGGACAACTTCATGCCAGGAAGCCTTTGACAACATTAAACATTTGCTTACCACTGCACCAATTGTCCAAAGCCCAAATTTGTCCTTGCCATTCGAGCTAATGTGTGATGCGAGTGACTTTGCTATGGGAGCAGTTCTAGGGCAACGAAAAGAAGAAAAACCCTATGTGATACACTACGCTAGTAAGACTCTAAATAAGGCTCAAGTGAACTATACCACTACTGAAAATGAACTTCTAGCGGTAGTGTTTGCCTCGGATAAGTTTAGGTCGTATTTGGTAGGTTCTCGTGTTACAGCATTCACGGACCATGCGGCCTTGAAATATCTCCTTTCAAAACAAGAGGCCAAACCTCGTTTGATTAGGTGGATGCTCCTTCTCCAAGAGTTTGATTTGGAGATCAAGGACAAGAAAGGAGTTGAAAATGTGGTAGTTGACCATTTGTCTAGACTACCCTAACATGTGTCCAACTCTAGTGACTTACCAATCAATGAGCAATTCCCTAACGAACACCTCATGTATGTTAGCACCAACCTACCAGTCCAACCTCCTTGGTATGCGGACATTGCTAACTTTCTAGTGACTAGACAGATGCCCTCCCATTAGACAAAGGTTGATAGAGGAAAATTCTTACAAAAGGTGCATAGTTTCTTTTGGGACGAACCATACCTCTACAAGTATTGTCCTGATCAGATTGTGAGACGTTGCATTCCTGAGAGTGAGGTGCATAGTGTCATTGAGTTCTGTCATTCCCTAGCATGTGGATGTCACTTCTCTTCAAAGAAAACAGCTGCTAAGATTCTTCAAAGCAGATTTTATTGGCCTTCATTATTAAGGGATGTTCATGATTATTGCCTTCGGTGTGATCGATGTCAACGGTTGGGAGCTCTAACTAAGCGTAATGAGATGCCTCAAAACCCTATAATCGTTTTGGAAATTTTTGATTGCTGGGGGATTGATTTTATGGGACCATTCCCTAAGTCATTTGGATATGAATTCATCTTTGTGGCCATTGATTATGTTTCTAAATGGGTGGAGGCCATAGCAACTCGTACCAATGACCACCGAGTGGTGATCAAATTCTTGAGAGAGTCCACCTTTTCGCGTTTTGGGATGCCTTGAGCTATCATTAGTGACGGAGGTTAGCATTTTTGTAATCGGCCTGTTGGTGTATTGCTGCGTAATTATGGTGTGATTCACAAAGTAGGCACAGCGTATCATCCTCAAAACAATGGCCAAGTCGAATTGGCAAATAGGGAGATTAAGGGAATCATAGAGAAAACTGTTAACCCGACACTCAAAAATTGGTCTCTACGTCTCATCGATGTATTGTGGGCATATAGAACAGCGTATAAGACTATTCTGGGCATGTCTCCCTATCGCCTTGTCTTTGGCAAGGCTTGCCACTTACCTATAGAAATGGAGCGTAGAGCTTATTGGGCAATTAGGCGCTTCAATGAGAATTTGGATGAGGCAGGTGTTCTCCAAAAACTCCAATTGAATGAACTTGAGGAGTTGCGTAATGATGCTTTCGAGAACGCAAAGATCGCCAAGGCAAGAGTGAAAGATTTACATGACAAACACATTTCTAGGAAATTTTTTCATGTAGGCCAAAAAGTCTTGCTATACAACTCTCGGTTACATCTCTTCCCGGGCAAGCTTCAATCTAGATGGTACGGTCCTTTTATTATACTTTCCATCTCGGAGCATAGTGTGTGTGAGGTTCAAAACCCACGCAACAACACCACTTTCAAAGTTAATGGCCATCGTCTCAAACCTTATCTAGAAAATTTTGTGGCGGAAATTGAAACGTGGGATCTTTCGGATCCCCCACTTTTGGAGTAAAATGAAATTAGAATGTGGTTGTAGTTGTATCATAGTAGGTTAGAATAGGTTTAATCTTTCCCTTGTCTTAGGATTTTTAGTTTTGAGCCTATACTTTCTTTAGTTTTGTCAAATAGCAGGAAATAAATTGAGAAATCCATACTCGGTGGTCTGGACCCTCAGACCTAACGGTTGGGACCACAATGTATATGCTTAACCAGTTTTTGAAGAGGGAGTGTTCTGTGGTCCGGACCCCCTACTCGAGACGGTCTGGACCCTGCAACTTTAAAAACCCACGATTCGTCCCTTTTATGCCCTAGCTCTTCACTTCTAACTCCAAATACTCTCAAACTCCTTCTTGCTACTCGGTACTCTCATCAAAAATAGATGTTCCCGATGGGTGTTTTGGCCTTTTCAACCCTTATTCCTCGAGTATAAGGCACCCGAGGTGTGCTTCTTTGTTCATTTTTAGCCCTAGGTAGTTTCTTTGTTCATCACTCTTCAAACCCGAGCTTCCAAGCTTCAAGTGTTTCAGATTCGGGTCTAACGAAGCCTTATCTTGAGTGCCTCATAGTGGGTAGAAAAGGATTACTCAGTTTGGGTGAATTCTTTTCCACTCTCTCACACGTTGTACCAAGGTTCACAAAATTGGGTCCAAGGGTTCAAAGACCCTTCAATATTTGAGCCTATTTGCTAATTTTCAAAGCCTTTCTTTACAATTTTCATTGAAAAAAAAATTGTTGCTAATTGAATTCTTGGTGGATGTTGCATGGCCACCACAATTGTTGAATGGACCCTTCTCGAGTGGATATTGTATGACCACGTAGAGGACTGAATTTGTGTAACCTATTTTGGGTGGATGATGTATGGCCACCATGAGGCTTGAATTAGTTGAATTAGTTGTAGACATTCATGGTGGATGATGTGTAGCCACCTAGTTTGTCTATTTTGCACACACTAATTTTGATTTTATTGTATATCTTGCTTTAGAATGGGCCACTGAACTTGTGTGGACATAGGGGTTACATAGCTCATCATTGAATATTTGCTTGTGTAATTGTGTAGCTCCTATAGCCCCAAGAACTAAGAAGCCTGCAAATAGACAATTAGGGACCACATCATTTGATAGAAGTCAGTTTTGGAAAGGAGAAACTAAACAGAAATACGATGACATTTTGGGAAATAAATCAGTAGTAATCGAGCATTTTTGGCAAATCGACCAATTTAGGCGTAGTGAATTTATGCTTAAGCAAAATTTTGAAGGGAGGCAGTGGTTGAATGTGGCAAGATTCCATGCGTATTGTATAGTTGATTTGGTTAAGGAATTTTTTGCTAATTTCAAAGAAAGATCAATTATAAGGCGAAAAGGCAGAGAAAGACTTATCAGTTGGGTCAGGGGAGTGGAAATTACACTTACACCGGATGATTTTGCAGTAGTCTTTCAAGTTCCTAGAGTTGCAATCCCATAATTTAATTATCCAGTTGAAAGTACTCCTCCATTCCCGAATGTGGTGTTCGAGATTTTAGGAGACGGCCAAGAATGGGATGCAGAATATAGGAAACCTGCATCTATACTGAAGGATAAATGTTGGGCGTTACAAATGTTTTCTTATTCCAATTTGTTGCCTCAAAATAGGAACTTTGACTATACAGAGCAAGACTTATTTATGCCATTGGCACAGGAATGACAATAGATTTACCCTTATATATGTGGCACCAAATAGCATATACCTGTGAGCACCCTGGAGCTCTAACAGCCTTACCCTTTGGTGGAGCACTCACAGAGATTTTTAGAAGGAAAGAAGCCCGTACTACAGATGACCTACCCATAGCTTTAGGACTTCAACCGTTCAATATCACATCCTATGTCAAGTCCAGAGGTTTGATTTCAAAGAAGAAAATGCGGGTATAGGAGTTTGAGGACGAGGAGGAACCATTACATGTCCCAGAGGCACAATAGGAGGAGGAAGATGCGGATGAAGAAGAAATCACCAATACTGAATTGGCCAATCAGATTGGAGCTCTGGCCAAACGTATTAGTGTCATGGAGCAGAATCAAGAAGCTGACCACCAGCTCCTTCTGCGTATACATCAGAGCCAGCGGACTCAGGGCCACCTCTTGTAGAGCGTCCTAGACTATATCAGATAGTCTCAACCACCACCACCTCCGCAGTGATTTTATGTTTCTTTCTTCTTTGAGAATTTAGGAGTGAGCCCTCTTGTTTAATTTGTAATCCTAAAACTCTTTACTTTATTGTAACCAGTGGGATAACTTTTTATTTATGCTCTCCTATTTTCATTTGTTATGTTAAGTTAATTTTCCATTTTATTTCGATTGTTCTTTTAATTTTTGAGCTTATTGATGTTATCTTGTGTTGGATTGTGAGTTGATTATGTTCTTAATCTCTTATTTTCCTATTTTCTGCAAAGAACAGGTACACCATCTTTGGTCCAACTAACAATGAAAGTAATAAAATGGGATCTAGTAACTTCATGATGCGTAGGAAACGTAAGTGGGATGACATGACCTTTTTATCCAGTGAGGAAAGTGAGTCTGAGAGTTCAGAGGTTGACTGGGAAGAGTGGCCTGACCACTATTTTCTAGAAAGCAATTCACTACCCTTACCACTGATATATCCTCCACTTATGCACATAACACCTGACCAACACTTGACCAACTCCTTGACGAGCAATGGTGGAACGAAATTGACCTTCAAGAACTCTTAGAAATGGAATGGGCTGAGATCACTATAACTGATGAGTGGTTAGATGCACCCTTGTACGCCACAGACACCGACACGCTAGAATCTAACACGAGTTCCCTGTCTGAGTATCATGATATGCCACCCCTAGAAGATGTCCTTGATAATGAAAACATTGACACCGAGTCTAGGGAGGGTAGTGATGGTTACAATGAGTTGGACCAAGATGTTGAGTTTGCTACTTTATTGCAACTCCTTTTTGAGTATCATCCTACTTTTGATTCTATTGAAGACCACACGAGGTACTCCTTAACCTTTCTCGATCTTTTATGTTTCTTTATTTTATGTTCCTCTTTCTTTTTATTATTTCATTCTTATTCATACTCTTTTCCATTTTGGTTGGGGGGAAATGGTTCCATTCATCATCATGCTCATTGTGCACACTACGGACTCACCTATGCTTCATATCTTTTCACATTGAGGACAATGTTTAGTTTAGGTTGGGGGGTAGCACTCGCATGATGATAGCATGATGATACTTAAAATTGACAAATATTTCAATTTTTGAGCATGTTTGAGCTTAAATATATGAATTTAGCATCTATATACCTACATGCTAGACCCTTTTATGATTTGGTTGATTGTGACATTGGGTGAGAAAGTAATAAGTGAGTCTTGTCCAAGCATTAATAGGAAACATAATTCAAGTGGAGTGTGTGATAACTTTGTGCATTTTTGGACTATAATGGTGAAAAGTTTATGTACTTAGGAGTAGACTTTATTTGATATTGGTTACTTGAGCATCTTTGGACTAGGTGGAGACTTATACCCCTTTATGGTAAGTTTTTGAGCCTTATATTCTTTTCTTAAGGGGTTGTACATGCTTACACTTCTTTTGCTCTTCACCTTGGTTTTTAATGCATCGATTGCATCACAAACACTTACATGAGTATCTAGTTGGCACATTATGAGTTGTTGCAAGCTTTGAAAATGATGCTAGGCTTTCTTTGTCATTTTGAGCCTTTTGTCCTTTCTTGGTTATAAATTACCCTAGGAGCCAACTTGAAGCTTTTCAATAAAGTGTGTGATATACATTTTTCTCTTCTTGGTTCTCCTCTCATATGATACCCCTTACACCCCATTCACACACTTTAAACCTCGCCCTCACATGTCCTGGGTTGTGAAAGTGTCTCAAAGTCTAAGTTGTGAATTCAGGATGGGAATGTAATCTTTTGAGAACAAAATGAGGAAGAATGTTGGGATGAGAATTAATGTGTTGAATTATTAAAAAGAAATGAAAAAAAAATTTTGGTTATCCTTTTTTGTTTTTGGGACTTTGGTATTTTACTACAATTATTGAGAATGTCCCATGAGCAATTGTAATTTAGTGAATAGGCTTCATGTTGTAATCTTCTTGGGATTGGAAAGGAGTTGGGTAGTTTGGGAGTTGTGTGCACTCGAACATTTTTCTCCCAAGACATGTGTTTTGATTTCCATCCTCCATTGTTAACCACTACCCCTAGCCAAGTTACAACCAAAATAAAGACCTAGTGGATTCTCAGCAAACAACTCTTGTTTTGTACATGTAGTGATCTAGTGTAGGTTATGTGATGTGGTTCTTACACATGCATTGAAACATGGTTAGGAGCTGTCCACTTTGAGTTCCATTTGAGTCCATTCACATATTATGGGTTTATGTGCAACCAGGATAGCAACTTATGCTAATAGGATTGTGTGAACCCTTGAATGAGTGAATTTCTTTCTATGAGTGGAACCCTGTGAGCTTTTGAAGTCAAAACTTAGTTCCGTTTATGCTCTTGAGACCTTGTTGAATAAATGAAACAATTTTGCACACATGCTTTTTCTACTTTGATAGTCCATGTATTTATGCGTTGCACTTGGAAATTACACATGATATTTGAATATTGTAACTTATTGAGCTTGAACTTAATTCATATTTGATCTTGATCACTCTTTGACACATTAAGACCATGCCATAGAATTTTGTGGGTAGATTTACTGCAAACCCTCATGAGACCTTACTCGTCCACTAGGCGGAACCTTGGGGTTTAAAGGGCTTGCTACACGTAGCTAAGTGTGGCCGTGTTTCCAACGAAAAGAGAAATAGGATAGTAGTTGCATCGCATTTTAATAAAAAACATTATGCATTTCATTTTAATAAAGATCATTGCTACGGGGCTAGCAATGTTCAAGTTGGGGGGTGTGATTACACTTGAAAAATGTAATTACAAACTCCCTAACTCAACACTTATTCATGCATTTAAGTAAGTAAAGTTGAAGTTTTAGTATTATTGTTACTTATACTTTTATTGTTCTATTTGCAGGAAAAAGGACAAAAATGTCGAAGTTTATAGCTATGGAAAGAGCTAAGAAGACGAAGAAAAGTCATGATTCAAACCTCACCTTTGATGGTCAAGACTAGCCCAAAGACCCAACATGGAGGAAGAAAAGAAGCTACACAAAATGCACTTAGTGGTCCGGACCACAATAAGCTAGCTGGGCAAAAATTGGAGAAGATGTCATTCTATGGTCCGGACCCCCAGATCAAACGGTCCAGACCCCCGTGTATCCAGAAGCGCAATTTTGAAACTTATCTTCTAGGGTTTTCTAGCAACTATTTAAAGACTCTTTTGCATGGCCGCAAGAGACAATTTTTTACATTCTTTTTCAGATATTTTTGAGTGTTAGATTAATCTTAGATTTGTTTTTGAGAAAGTTTTTACCTTCTTGAAGATTGTCGTGGATGCTTTCGGAGCTCTTTCATTCATTATGGCTGTAATCTACCATTACTTTCTTGCCGAACAATTAATCTTGTGATTTTTACTTCAGTTCCTTCTTTAATAATATGTTTCGTTTATTTCCAATGGTAGATCGAATGTTTGAATGCGTGTTTATTGCTTTTATTTTGCTTAAAATGATCGTAGCGTAAAACCCCAGTTCTTGATTCAACGAATCAAGAATGGGTAGTTCACGAAAAACTTTGGGATGTTCGTAGACCTTCGCATGGGTTGTGCGAGCTTATGCGTAAGGATCTACCATGTTAAAACTATTTTAACTGGTTTCGAAAACATTTGAAACCAAAAATCTTTAACCACACTCGTTTGAAGTCACTGGTATGGGTTTTCAAATATAACCATTTACATACTTTCGAACAAGATTAAAAATAGGTTTCGAATTCATTTCTAGTTTCGTTTGTTTGAAAAACTTTCGGAAACAAAAGTTTTTACCCATATTCGTTTGAAATCACTGGTACTAACTTTTGATTAAAATATTCTTAACACTTCTCAAACTAAACCCTAATCTAGATTTGAATCTAAAATATCCCAAGGCAAAGTAGTGAACTACCCGGACTTGAAGTTGAATCAAGAACCTCGTTATAATTGAGTTTGCAATTTAATTTAATTTTTGTTATAATTAATTTAGTTTGACTTTTTATTTAATCTGTTCAAAACATATTCTCTTTAAGTAATATTAACTTCAACTTTTTGAAACTGAATTTCAATTGTACCAACCCCTAGACTTTAGTAAATCAAACTTTAGAGCTTGATTGCATTTAGATTTTGAAGTCCTTTTACAACCTAGAAACTAAATAATATAGGCTCCTTGTGAATTCGACCTCAGACTCACCGAGTTAAAACTACAACTGCCCTATTGCACTTAAGAGGTAGAACCCCAAACACTTTTTAGGGTCAGTCATGTACTCTGTGTATGCACCCGGAGAACAACAAGACGTCAACTGAAACTCCATCTAACATCAAACATTGCATGAGTTGTTGAAGACAAGATGGATAGTTGCTTTCCCAAACTGTCCAAATTGGACAATTTAAGAATCACGTGTGTCAATCTTCGCATATTCATCAAAAAAACGACGAACCTGGTCGAAGACCTAATCCGTCACCTAAGGATGACCAAATGAGTGGCGTACAAGATTCTTGAATAGGTCTAAGTTTCACTAATGCCTGCAAATGAATAAAATAAATGAGTTCTAAGTTTCTCTTTATTTCTTAACTTAGAATAGACCAAAGAAATTATAAGTTTCTCTTTCATTCCTAACTCAGAATAAATTGAGACTTGAATTGGATTTGAATTAGATTTGGAATCGATAGGATCAGGCCAAATAATATTATTAGATGGGATTGGGCCAAAGGAACAATTTCAGTTGGGCCCACGTAATATTATTAATTTATTATAACATTATTCCTAAGATTATAATTTGAAATTACTTGTTATAATTAATATTATTACTACTATTATTATTATTTCTATTATTATTATTATTATTATTATTATTATTTAGTATTATTAATACTTAATTACCTAATTATAATATCACTATTTTACCTAATTCCCTTATTATATTAATATTGGATTGGAGTGGGTCCAAGTAAGATTAAGGGTATGTGTATTACCTATTATAATATCATTACTTAATTTACCTAATTTATAATATTATTATTTTACTTATTTTCCTCATAGTATTAATATTCAATTAGATTGGGCTCAAGAATGATATAGGCTTGGGCCCAAGTATGATTAGGTGGGTTGGGTATCAGTTATGAATTTAACTAATTAAATATTATAATAACATTATTTGACCTAATTTTCTAGCTATTATTAATATTAGATTGGATTGGACCAAAGAAAAATATTAGAATGGGCCTAAGTAAGATTAGGGATTTGTGTATTACCTATTGATTTAACTAGTTAAATATTATCAATAAACTATTATTAAGTACCTAATTATAATATTGTAATATATTTAATTGCCTAATTATAATATTACTATTTTACCTAAGTCCCTTATTGTATTAATATTGGATTGGTGTGGGCCCAAGTAAGATTAGGAGTTTGTGTATTACCTATTAATTTAACTAGTTACATATTATTAATTAACTATTATTAAGAACCTAATTATAATATTATAATATACTTAATTGCCTGATTAAATATTACTATTTTACTTAAGTCCCTTATTGTATTAATATTGGATTGGAGTGGACCCAAGTAAGATTAGAGATTTGTGTATTACCTATTAATTTAACTAGTTAATTATTATCAATTAACTATTATTAAGTACCTAATAATAATATTATAATATACTTAATTGCTTAATTATAATATTACTATTTTACCCAAGTCCCTTATTGTATAAATATTGATTAGAGTTGGCCCAAGTAAGATTAAGGGTTTGTGTATTACTTATTAATTTAACTAGTTAAATATTATCAACTGAATATTATTAAGTGCCTAATTATAATATTATAATATACTTAATTGCCTAATTATAATATTACTGTTTTATCTAAGTTTCTTATTGTATTAATATTAGATTGGAGTGAACCCAAGTAAGATTAGGGGTTTGTGTATTATCTATTAATTTAACTAGTTAAAACTATTGTTAAGCACCTAATTATAATATTATAATTACTTAATTAACTATTATTAAGTACCTAGTTATAATATTATAATATAATTAATTACCTAATTATAATATTATTATTTTATCTAATTCCCCTATTGATTGGGCCCAAGTAAGATGCCGGATTGGGCCCAGGTAATATTAGCGGTTTATGTATTAATTAGTAATTTAACTAATTAAATATTATTAACTAACTGTTGTCAATTATCTAATTATAATATTATTACTTAATTTACCTAATTATAATATTATAATATTATTATTTTATTTAATTTCCTCATAGTATTAATGTTCGATTGGATTGGGACCAAGAAAACTATTGGATTAGACCTAAGTAAGATCAGAGTGGTTGTGCATCAGTTACGAATTTAACTAATTAAATATTATTAATTAGTTATTACTAATTAATTACTTATAATATTATACATTATTATTTTACCTAATTTTTTAACTACTATTAATATTACATTCGATTGGGCCCAAGATTGATTTTGAATTAGGTCCAAGCAAGATTAAGAATTTGTGTATAATTATCAACTTAATTATTACTATTTATGAAGTTAAAATGTTAACACTCAAATAAACTATCTAAAAATAAAAATCTACAACAAATAAAAATATACGATACAAGATAAATTAATTAGCAACAACTAAATAAATTAACAACAAATAAATCAACAATAATTTGGTTATTATACCATTAATCAAATAACAATTTATTATTTTAAAAAATAATAATATTTTTAATAATATAAGTAATTTAATAAAACCATTACGATATTAATCCAAGTAATTTAATTTAAATTAAATTAATTATATTATCAATATTATAATTCATTATTTATAATTGTTTAATGAATACTTTGTCAAAAATTATAAATCACTTTGTTGTTATTTAATATTATTTTCATAATTGTTTTAATGAATAATTTTTTTGATAATTAAGTATAATTTGAATTAAAGGAAGAAATAATTGTATACATCATCATGGGGGCATACTTTGTTTTAATGAATGATGATAATATAGATAAATTAACAAAAAAAGTAATTTTTTTTTGTTAGGAATTAATTTTCATTTCAATTTTTGAATTTAACCATATTTTTGAATTTAACAAATTAAACATTAACGGACTTATAATTTCAATTTTTTAGCTCAATAAAATAACATAATTCATGAAGACTTGCTTTTTTTTATTTAATATATTTTTATAATTTTTTTAGTGAATGATAATAATATATATAAATTATTTAATAAATTATAATTTCTTGTTAGGAGTTAATTTCAATTTATATTTTTAAATTTAAAAAAATTTAAGCATTCACTCCTGTATAATTTCAAATTACTTTTGTTCAATAAAATAACATACTTTGTCCAAAATTACTTTTTAATACTTAAAATTATTTTTATAATTGTTTGAATCAATACTTTGTCAAAAATTACTTTTTTCTATTTAAAATTATTTTGATAGTTGTTTTAATGAATGGTAATAATTTATATCTAGATTATCAGAAAAATAATATATATTGGTTAGGATTTAATTTAAATTTAAGTTTGTTAATTTAAAAATAATTTTAAATTTAAATAAATCAAACATTCGCTCCTTTATAATTTCAAATTTTTAATTCAATAAATTAAAAAATTGTCCAAAATTACTTTTCTCTATTTAAAATTATTTTCATAATTGTTTTAATGAATATTTTGCCAAAATTTATTTTTTTATTTAAAATTATTTTATAGTTGTTTTAGTGAATGATAATAAAATATATAGATTAACCAAAAATTATATTTTATTATATTTTTTTACGCATTAATGTTATTCTAAATTTTTGAATTTAAAAAAAATAAAACGTTCCTCAACAAAATTAAAAAAATTCATTATTTTAAATCCATTTGGAATTGCTAAAAAAATTAAATAAAAAATAATTTTTACTCCTTAACACTGCCATAACACAAAAAAAATTTTTGATTTGTCTTTTACTCAATCTTTTCACTCCCATCTATTAACCCAAAAAGTAGAAAATAGTGCCTCATAAAAAAAAAAAAAAAGAAACATATTTCTCAACTTTACAATTCACATGCAACAACAAAAATTAAATAAAATAATAATAGTAATAATACAGGCCAACTAAATACATGAAGAGCAATAGATATATCTGTAACGTCAAACTTTACCACCCAAAAAAAAATAAAAATTAATAACATATATACAACGAAAACCAACAATATTTACAACAATATCAATATTTACAACAATAACATATTTTATTCAAGGAAAAAATCCAACAACAACAATATAAGCTAAAAAAACAATTTACAAAAAAAAATGGTTTGCAAAAAATAAATAGCTTAAATAAAAAAAATAGTATATTACAAAAAAAAAGATAAATACATACTTGATGCAAAGAGGAAGAAAAGATCGGGACAAAATCAAGCTCCTAAACTAAAAATAGCCGTCCACACAAAAAAAAAAATAGTTAACAAAAAATTAAAATCGACTTAAATAAAAAAAATAGTATAGTAGAAAAAAATGATAGAAGATACTTGATGCAAAGAGGAAGAGAAGATTGGGACAAGATCAAGGTTCAACTAGAAAAAATAAAAAAAAAAATTCACATTAACATATACACATATATGTATATATAACACACAGCATTAGAGAAAGAGAGAGAGAGACCGGCGGATTGGCGATAGCGAAGAGTGGGGATGCGCGGGAAACAAAGAGGGAGCAGTACGAGGGAGGGAAAAAAGAGAGAGAGGGGAAAAAGGGGGCTCTGTGCCCAATTATAATTGCAGAAAAGCGGTCGCTAATCTCATCGTGCATGCTGTTTTGACAATCAGCAAAAGCGGTTGAGCGAAAAAATTGGTCGCCTTTATAGCAGGTGCAATATATTAGCATCCACTATTTCTTTAAGTGGCCACTAATAAATAAATTGCGACCGCCAGAAGTGGTCGTCCGAATTTTTCCTCTGCCAATTCTCATTTCTCTAGTAGTGTTAAACAGAAAAACGTAAATAAAAAAAAATGTTTCGATTCTATGTTTTTATCTGTTGCAAACATTTTTTTCAATTTTAATACTTTATTTATTTTTGTTGCATCATATTAAAATAAATTATTTTATTTAAATATTTTATTAAACTAAAATTATTTTTAGTAAATAATATAATTAAACTAAATTAATTTAATCTAATTAATTTATTTAATATGAAATATATTTTATTAAATTATTTTTAATAAATATCATAATTAAATTATTTAAATTATTATGAAATATATTTTATTCAATTATTTTTAGTAAATAATATAATTAAATTATAATTGATATATTTTATATATAGGGTGCATTTGGCACACCAAAATTTAGTGAAAATCTCTAAAATCTTTGAAACTTCTGAAAGTCTTTATATATTTTTATACATTCCTTCCTTCTCAAAATTCAAAAAAAGTTCAATACTTTTTAAAAAAAGTCGATAACTAGAATTTGGTTAATCAAATAGCAAAAATTTTTTCACCATTCTCACCATGGACTCTCAAGTTAACGAATGACACCCACTTTAACTATTTTTTGTAGGGTCGTAGAAACCGTTCTAATGAATTGTAGAAACCGTTCCGACGGATTCGCGCGACCAACTTCTGTTCAAACGGTTTCTACAATCCATTTAGACAGATTGTAGTATCAAGAAGCCATGACTGCCCAAAATTTTGAATCTATCAAAACGGAAATCCAATTCGTCAGAATAGGAATCTTACTATTCATATCCAAAAAATGCGGTTTGAGATGTATGCACCAAACGCAAAAAATTTCCTCAAACCATATTTTATCTCATTTTACCTCACTTTTTATCACTCCAAACTCACCCATACTAGATTAAATGATATAATACTTATATTTTATTCAATTATTTTTAATAAATAATATAATTAAATTAAATTAATATGAAATATATTTATTAAAATTCAATTAATTTTTAAAAAATAATAAAACCAAATATTTTATGAAAATAAAAAATTAATAATTGTAAACAAAATTATATTTCTAAGCGTAATTTCAATTTTCATTTAAAAAAAACAATAACAAAAAACAAAAAAGTAAAAAACATAAACATATAAAACAAAACAAATGACAGTGTTACTAAAGGAACACTTACATAAATTTTTTACTAAAAATATAAAATAATTGATAAAACTTTTAAAATCATGAAAAAAATCATAATCTATGTAGTCCACCTCTCTAGTCAAACTTAAAACATCTAAGCACCATGGGCAGCCCAAAATACTAAAAACACTCCGATTGTCGATCGTGGAGTCATGAGAATGGGTACAAAATATATGACCGCAGCAATTATGTCACCGCAAAAGAAAATAGCAGCAGCTGCAACCAGTGAGAGTACTGCCCCCTCACCCGATGCCAATTACGTTCGGAGCTTCGGTAGTGTTCGGTGGATAAATTTTTACTATAAAATAATTAATTTTTGCTTTTTGTGTGTTAAATAAAACATTAAATTTTATTATTTTTTCAGTTACAATAACTTACTCGTTCAAAAGTTAAATTTTTTTTTTTAACTACCAAAAAAAAAAGTTAAAATTTTTATCACATACACAAAAAATTATTAAAAATTACTAAAAGTTGTAAAAAATTTATCATACATATCAAAAATTTTAACTACTAACTTTTAATAAAAAAAGACAAAAATTATTAAAAAATTGAATTTCCAATGGCCCATTAATTGGTTTGCAAGACCTACCATGGACAATTCCATCTTCTCAATCCAAAACCACGCCGGCATCGTCCTTCAACGCATGCTTAGATCCGGCCAACATCACTGTATGATGTCAATCTTCTTAGTTGTTAACTCAAACTCAGATGATTTATAATAGAAGTAAAATTAAAATTTTCGATTGAAAATTTTTAAATTTACTTTTGGTTTAAACAATCAATTTTGATTTAACAACTCACAACACCAATATTACGGGAGTAACTTCATAGTTGATATTAGCGGCCCCAAATCTCTTAAGTTCTCTCAATGGAACACCTTCCTCTCAATTGTTTTCAAAAAAATGTTCTAGGTGCTACGTTTGGAATTCTAGAGTTTCACTTAGCGCGGCCGGCTGGGTTTGGAATTAATAAAATTTTAATAATTATTAAAGTTTTGTTTGGTAAAAAGAGTAAAAAAACAAAACAAAAAAATCATTTAAAAAACAGAAGTAAAAAAGTAACCTCTCAATTTTAACGCAAATTGAGAAGTATATTATGTCAAATTTACTAATATATTTTGATAAGTAACCTTGGTTTTTGTGCATGATAAGCATTAATTTGTGTTTGTGCTCAAAATTAGAACACAATCAGCTACACGTTCTTTCACGGTATTGGTAAGGATAATCAGGTGTGTTTGTTTATACGTGTGTGTATGTGTGGGCATGCCAGGAAATATGGAGTTCCAAAAGATAAAATAGTAGATAAACATAAAATTCAAATGATTAATTACACATGCGATTTTATTATGATAATTACAATCAAGCAAGTGCACAATTCTAAGTTTTTTTTTTTTGGCAAGTAAATATAATTTGGATTAATTGAGAAAAAATTTACATTATCTTAGGGGTATTCCTCTGCGTACAATTTAGTTACAAGTTGGAATACCTCAAGAGCCACAAAATCTAACATTTTCTTCAGTGTATTTGATGATAGGAAATTGGGAAGGCCTTAATCTGATTATATGCTTAACATTGCTGATAATGCTTGTAGTAAAGGAAGAGAGCCCCTTAAAAGTTATTGCATTACGTTCTTGCCATATATAATAAACTAATGCTGCCCATGCCACTCTACACATAATGTTGTTGAGTTTTTTCCCACTAAACCTACCAACCGCTCACGAGACCTCCTCTTGCCATGATTGAGAAGGTTTGGTGATTGAGCACATTTGTAGGACTTTCTTTCGTAACTCAGTAGAGTAAGGGCGAGAAGAGAAAACATGCTCCATGTTTTCAGTACATATCCCACATAGGACACAAGTAGAGTCAATAAGCAATCCCCATGCAAGTAGCTTATCCTTTGTTAAGAGTCATTCCTTAACAACAAGCCAAAGAATAAAGCTATGCCATGGAATGTCATAAAGGAAACATAAGAGTTTATGCCATTCCACCTTTGGAGATCTTCGTCTAATATCATTCCAAGTAGCCAAAGCATTGTAATTTCCATTTTTTGATGCAAGCCAAATAAATTGGTCTTGAAGATGCAGTTGTGGTGAGTAGTCGGGTGGAGATTCAAGTATTACCTCTCAGAGCTCCCAAGTAATTGGGAACGTCCATTTCCATTGCCCTTTATCAATCATATTCGCTACCTTTGCTCCTGAAGGTATTTCAGCATCATAAGCAACTCTTGGGGTATATTTTGGGATCAACAGCCCTTTAGGATGCCAATTGGAGAACCAAAGAGACATGGATTCAACATTGCCCACTTTGTATTTAGAAATGTGGATGGCCTCCTCTCTAAACTTTAATAATTTGCGCCAAGTCCATGAGCAATCTAAGGGAGTCTTAATTTTCTAGAAGCATTTCTTCTTTAGAAGGTTTGATTGACACCATTGCGCCCATTGAGATGAGCTTTTAGAAGGTTTGATTGACACAATTCTAAGTTGATACCTCAATACCAGTGGAAGACGACGTAACGAAAGCTTGTAAAATGACTGCTACTATGGATTAATATGTACAACCAAGAAGTTCAGCAAAAAAGAGAAGAAATTCAGTAATGGAGAGGAGAAACAAAGCAGAGGAGAGAACAAAATAAATGAAAATGGGTAAAAGCAACTAAAATCCTAAGGTGGTGGTTTTGGAACCCTTTTTTTTCTCTTTGAACTTCTTATTTATAAAGACTCAAAAGTACTACTCATCTTCCACGATCACTACTCTTTATGTTTCCAAAATGTGTAATAGTGTGGTACTTGCTCCAAAATCTCTAGGTAGTTATGGTTACTTCAACTTCTCTTTATCTTCTGACTATTTGTTATTCATTGGCCAATACTGCCTACCTCGATATCAGCCATCTTTTCATCTTGATCGATATTACTTCATTTGTTATTTAGTTATCTTGGCCTCTACAACATTTCATAACTTCGGCTGACTATCTCCAAGAGTTTTACCATTTCCACAACTGAATTATCCCTTCCAAGCTTCCTCTTTCATACTCGAGGGCTTTGTTCATGTTGGCCTTCATCATGGCTAATTTTTCATTCATCTCTCATAGTTTTGACCTCCTTCTTTTAGGTCGAGATTTGTTTAAAGTTTTGGTTACGACCAGTAATGATACTGATAGATGTCAAGCCACGTATCAATCTCTTAATGGGTCAGGTTACATTGCCCCCCATCAAATCGTCTTTTCGGATTTTTAGCCAAAAAAATGATTTGATAATATCATCGCCCTAGGTTATTGTTGCAGGGGCTCTCCGTATTCATGCCTTATAATTTTAACATTTCCTTTTGACATTTCAAAATTTATCTTCTTCTCATATCCTTAGCTCTAGCTATGGCGAACGAGAACCAGAAGAAAGTCGTGGTCAAATTTGCGGGGGAAGAAGAAAAACCTTCAGTTTTCACTAATTAAGGCCAAAGATACCACTATTCCTCTTATTAAAGAGGTACTAATTCCTTCCTATTTCATTCTTGCCAAATTCTTCTATTTTAGGCCCTTGTTTCCCTGATTCATCGTCTCCTGCTTCATCCCCTTTCTACCTTCTTTATGGAGGTGAGAATATCTTTTTACACAATTTCAGACCTTGCCCTCTTCCCAAAACCATTAAGAACTGGCCTTGATCTAGAAAAACCTTAGTCCATGACTCTTGGGTAGAATAGGCTAATCGAATAGAAGAAACTAAAGTAGATGTGTGGAAAGGTCGGGCATTTTTTAGGCCATTTGGCTATCTAAGTTAGAGTATCATCTTGAGAAGAATCTGGTTTTTATCGCCTTATGCTTTTGGTCTATCTCGACCAACAGATTCCACTTCAACTTTAGGCTAATGTCTCCTTCTATTTTCAACATATCAGCCTTATTGAGTTTGAGTACTATCGGTAGTACTGCTGATGCTTTAATTAGAGTTGAGAATGATGTTAGCCATGACATCCCTAAACAAAACTCTAGAGAATTGAATGCCTATTCTAAATACTTAAAGGCTTGTGTTGAGGAAGGTGAAGTTAGTCATCGTGAGCACATAAATTTCTTATCCATATGGCTCTATAAGTATATTTTCTGTAACGGTTCGCTAACGATGACTAAAGAGTATTTTGGTCTCGTTTCGTTTCTTACTGGCGGTAAGAAACTTACTCTAACTCCTTTAGTTTTGGCATCCCTTTATAGGGGTCTAGGAGACTTAATCAAAAATAATTTCTTTTTAAATTGTGGAGGGCTGATATGGCTCTTGCAAATGTGGTTTCAGTCTTACTTTCTCAAATATCGGCCAACTTTACCTTAAGACCCCAAACCTCACTACCTTACCTACAGTTTTATTCTATCTATTGTTTCTCTTCAACCTACCAGCTTTGCCTCTTGTTTTCAGTACTTTTACTCTTTATTGGCCTTCTTCCCTAAAATGTTTACCCTTTTTTATGATTGGTCTTATGGGCCATCTTGGTTTAAACTATCCAAGTTAGAGGATTTGGATAAGTTTCATCAAAAGCTTTTGGATGATATCTTTTCGTCTTACTTACTCACCAAGGATCTCTCTAATGGGTTAGTGGTAGATAATTCCACTAATTGTCGCTGTGGGGTCAAGTTTTATCTAGCTAATTTTATCGCTTGCCAGTTTGGCCTAATCCAAGCTATTTCATTCCCACCTCTGGATCAATTGGTTTTGGTTTGTTAAAGAGGCTTAGTTTCTGTGATGATGAGGATGTCTCAGCAATAGCCAAAAAGTTAGATGATCTAAAAGCTAATTTTTGCCTACTTGATTTTGGTCACCGTTCATCTTCCCTCAACTCTTTCGATCGGTGGTAAAGTGATTACATGGCTGTTTCTCATCCAGAGTCTGTAGAAGTTGTTTTGAAGAGGCCAGCTTCTATTGCTACCCCTAGTCGTGATTTTGAGTATTCTATCTCGTAGGAAGCTAAATTGGCCAAATGCCCCAAAGGCACACTTTCTATTGATGATCATTATCGTTTGATTATTAGATTTCAAAAATTCTATGGCCTTAAATGGAATCCGTAAGACTTACCTTCCATGAAATATAGGGTGGCGGAGTCTCAAAGTGCGAATTGCAAGCAACAGTTTCTATCGGCTCGAGACAAATGGGCGAAAAAGGTTAGACTGGGTTTAGAGCCTCGCATTTCCTTAATTGCTGGGGTGATTATATGGACCCACCAAGAAAATCACCCTCAATGCTATCGGCTAATTTTGCCATTCCAAACTTCTGAAGGGGCTTTTTCTCGCTGTGATCCTAACTAGATTTACATTTAGTGACCTTATTCAATATGGGATCATTCAGATTTGCTCGCTAGATTTTGGGGTTACTTTTGGTATTTTCCTCCATTAGTTCTCTTTCTCTCCCTCTCTCTCTCTCTCTCTCTCTCTCTCTCTCTCTCTCTCTCTCTGTTATGTCTGATTCTTACTCATTCTTTTTGCAGCTATCCCTCCTAAGCATAAGGTAATAGAATCAAGTGACAATGATAAGGAAGGGGAATAAGACATCGAGGAGGAAGAGGAGGAAAGTTTGAAGATAAGGAAGTAACCAAATCAAAACTTCCTTCTTTGAAAAAGATAAAACTCAAGTCGACCAAGATGATAGTTGTGGAGGTCAAGGTTTCTTTGGCCGATGAGCAAGTACAGTAATCTTTTACTACTTTTCATTTATTATGGCCTTGCTTTCAATTGTTTTAACATAGCTTGTCATAGGTTAAATTGGCTTGCAAGCCTTTTTCCAATGCTGTTATTCTATTACAAGCTCAAGCCTTCCTTGATTGTCTTATGGGCCAAATGACATCTACTTCGACACCTTCAAGTGCTCCTCTCTCTTCATCAGCTCAGAGCTCCATATTAGATTATGAAGTGGCCATTAAAAATATCCATCAATTCTTGCCTACTTCTCTTGTTAATACAATGGGGCCCTCCAATTATAACATTTTGACTTTCGCTCTGAGCATAATTCAGAATTATTTAAATGCTTCTCCATCAATTTCATTTGCAGTTTCTTCCTTCTCTCACCGTCTTCCAACCATCTTAGAGAATATGGAAGGGCCAGATTGGCTAAAAATGAGTTTGAAATTTTGAAGAAAAAGAAAGATTCGAAGACCAAAGAACTGTCCTCCCTACACGATCAGCTCCAGGATATTGCTACTCAAATAGACAGCTTTATGCAGCTAAAAAAAAATCTCTTGGGGCAAATTAAGAAATTGAGAGCTGATTTGCAGGATACAAGGGATACGAGGAGATTGGTCGAGCTTGCTCAACATGGTCTAAGTAATTCTTACAAGGTAGCCGTTCAGGAGACCGAGGCTATTGCTCAAAGTTAGAAGACTTTAAGGAGAAAGGGGAATTGGCGGGCATGGACCTTACTCACTTAGAGACTAGCTATCATGAGTTTGTGCACAACTTCACCAATCTAACCTGTGATTCCCTCATAGCGAGAATATCATTGGCCCAGGGCATTGTTGATCTAACTACAGAAGGTGGCCAAATTGTCGATATCTGACCCCCAAACTCACAAGATCAAAATTGAAAGTCGACTCTGAAACTTCACTACTCCACGTTTTCTTGTTTTTATAACTTATCTTTTATTAACATTTGAACAATTTGTTATTGGCCCAGCTAAGGCCATTAAAGACTTTTATTATTTGCCTTTTAGATCGATGAACTTTATTTTACTAGCATCAGCCTTTAAAACCAATTTTGGTTTTTGATTGGATTTGCCATGTCTTCATGAATTCATGACCCAATGTCATCAAGCCTCTCGGCTGATGCTTCTCACCATTAGATTTAAAATTTCATCACAAAGATTACATTCCAATAGGGTTCTTATCTATGCATTTCCACATAGTGGGATAATGTTTCTTTAAATATTTCCCATTAACTGGACGCGAGAATTGTTCACCATCAAGATTTTAAAGTAGATATGTCCCTCCTCTTAGTACTTTAAAAATTCTGAAAGGCCCCTACCATTTGAGACTGAACTTACCAAAATTGGGATCATTAGTTCCCATCCAGAGAACTGTCTTCCAGACTTTGTCCTCGATGTTGAACGTTTTAACTTGAGCCTTTCTGTTATAAGCCCTAGCCACTCTCAATTTTTGTGCTTTGATGGCTTCTAAGGAAGAAAACCATAGATCATCCACATCATCCAAGTACATAGCTTCCTAATATGCCTCCCTAGTTAGGTCATTTTGAAATGCCACTCGAGCCGATATAACTGTGATTTCCACAGGAAGGACAACCTCATGGCCATAGGTTAACTCAAATGAAATGGCGTTTGTGGCCGTTCTTTGGGAAGTCCTATAAGCCCATAAGGCTTCTGATAAAACATTATGCCATTGCCTGGGATTCTCCTGAATCGTTTTTTCTAAAATTCCTTTAATAGTTTATTAGTAGACTTAGCTTTACCATTCCCTTGAGCATAATATGGAGTTGAGTTTAATATCCCAAAACCACATTCAATTGCAAACTCTGTTACTAAATTTCCTGTGAAGACAACTCCCCGATCAGCCACAATACTCTGAGAAATCCTAAACCTATGGATGATATATTCTTTAATGACAGCAATAATATCAGCTTGGTTAACCGATTTCTTTGGACTGGCCTCCACCCGCTTCGTAAAATAATATGTCGCCACAATTATGAAGCAATGCATTTTAGACAAAGGGGGATGAATTTTACCAATTAGGTCTATTGCCCATCCCCTAAATGGTCAAGCCCTCATGATAGCCTGCATTGGCATAGCCGACACATTTTGAATCGGCCCATGTTTTTGACATGCTTGGTATCCTTTGGCATAAGCGATAGCGTCGGCCATCATTGTTGGCCAATAATAACCATGGCACCTTATTAACTGGACCATTTTTCACCCCGTTTAATGAGCCCCACATATTCCTTAATAAATCTCGACCATGACCAACATAGCCTCCTCTCTACCTAGCCACCTTAATAATAACTCGTCTTTCTTACTTTTCTTATAAAGTATGGTGCCAAGTAATATGAAGTTGGTTGCCTTTATTTTTAATTGTTTTGGTATCTCCAAGTCTCTATGTTCCAGGAACCGTATAATTGGACCTTGCCAATCATCATTTTTCCTAAACTCGATATTATTAGCTTCAAAAAATGTTAGTACAAACTGCCACTGAGGGATGTTATCTGCGCCGAATTACCATTACTTTTCTTTTCTTTTTTGTCCAAACCAAGTGAAGCCCAGTAACTAATTGTACCATTTTTTTTTTTTTTTTGGTAATTGCTAATTATACCAACTCGTTTGCCTCAATGATCTTAGCCCTAGGAATATGCTTGACTGATACATCCATAAACTCCTCTAATAGTTCATCGACCAATTTAAGATATTTCTATAAGATGGAGTTGTTACATTGTCAAGTCTTTACCAATTTGTTAATGACTAACTGTGAGTCCCCTAAAATTTTGATTACGGGTGCCCTAAGTTCTTTCAAGATCTTCAGGCCGATAGCAACTACCTCATACTCGGCCTAGTTGTTCGTGCACAAAAAATCAAATTGGACAGGCAATTAGTTATTCTCTCCTCAGGGAGAGAATATTACAACTCTTGTACCACGTAGATTATCTATCCTAGAACCATTGAAATACAAAAACCAAGGTTTTAATAACACCAAATACAATGATCGAAATCAAGTTCCTCTTCACTAATATCAATACAAGGATATTCAGCTATAAAATTAGCCAGTGCTTGACCCTTGACTGATTTTTAAGGCACGTAATATATTGCAAATTCCATAAGAGCTAAAGTCCATCAGCCTATTCTATCATTTAGTATCAACCAATTTAATATGTTTTTAACAATATCCACTTTTGAAACCAAATAGACTATTGCAAGTAACATTAATGTCTTAATTTTTTTCAACACAAGTATAATGCCAGGCATAATTTCTCAATTAGTTGATATTGCCTTTCAACTGGAGCGAGGACTCGGCTCAGATAATGCATTGCCATCTCTTTACCATTCTGGTCATCTTAAACTTAAGAAGCCTGCTATGGAATTCTTTGTTGTAGAGATGTAAAACCTTGGCGGTTCCCCTCTTCTCAGTAGTATAAGCACTAGTGGATTTGACAAATACTGCTTGACTTGGTCAAAGGCCAGTTGATGTTGCCTTTTGCTTGTCGATCCACAATGTGGAGTTACACCCCAAGTGCAAGGTGGTCCGATGTAGTAATTTAAATTTAAATGGTGAAGTACCGGTTGTACCCACAGGGAGAGGCGTAGTAAACTTACAATTCTTCTTCTCTTGATTAGTAGGTGTCACACAAGAAAAATTCAAGAAAATTGGTTTGAGTTTGAAAATGAACCCTACCTAGACATTTTGTCAAACACCTAGGAAGTGGAATTAAATCTAATTTGATTAAACTAAAACAACTATAAAAATGACTTAGATCAAACCAATTCAAGTAGTGATTTCTATATATTTTCAAAGAGAACAATGACTAATTAATTTGGTTAAACATCAAGTTCACTTGGTTGTTGTTCTAGATCAAACACTTAGAGTGCAATAATCCATATGGATTACATGATAGTTCTAGGTGGCAATCCACATACAAAATCCTTAAGATCAGGCATGAAAATTCCACCAAGCCACTCACATATAATGAACATAGAATATACAATCAAGAGTTAATCTAGTAACATCAACTAGTGGTTTCAAAGAATCCAAACAAACTAATCATTATTCAATAAATCCAATTGAAATTGAAAATTAAAGCACAATTAAGAACAATGATTGAAAGATTTGGTAACAACACTTAGTTCATGTAATTGAAAACCTAAATCAAACACTTAGAATGCATAACCTGTAAAGAGTACATATAAGTTCTATATTAGCAATCCACACACAATTTCTCAAAGAAGTGCATGAGAATTCTAATTAGCAACTCACATATAATCTATATAAGTTATATAAACAAGGCTAGATCTAGAGTTAACAACTAACAATTTCAATAGATTCAAATATTTCAACTATCATTCATAAAGAATTTCAAGAAGATTTAAACATTGAAAAACAAAATACCTTGAAAATCCACATACATAATCTACTATCCTTGATTTGGATCCAAGTAAGAGAGCTACTCACACATAATGAAAGTAGAAATACATGAAAATGAAACAATTCTATTCATAAGCTCAAAATTCTGATACAAAAATTCAAAGGAAATGAAGCTTGATCCACTTTCTGTCTCTAAAACTCTCCCTCTACAAAAGGAAATCTGAAAAAACTAAAATCTATGTAATTCCCCTCCTCTTTAGACAACCTCACTCGTATATATATAATACAAAATAAGAAAGTACATATTTGCCCCTTTTCCAAAAGCTGTATTACAAAATTCTCGCATTGCAGGTTGGTTCGAACAAAGGTTCGAACAAGCTGATGATTGGTTCGAACAAAGGTTCGAACCAATTTTCAGGACTTAGTCATTTTTGCTCTAGTTGAACCTTGCATGGCTTTTGTTGATCGAACAAAGGTTCAAACCATATATGGTTTGAACAAGGGTTTGAACAACTTTTCTTTAGTCAATTTTTTCACTTCTTGGTCTACACCAGCTTCTGTTGTTCTAACCAATGTTCAAACAACCTGTGGTTCGAACAAATGTTGGAACCACTTTCTCCACACTTAGCCAATTTTTGTTGCTGGTTCCTCTGTTATGCCTTCTGTGGTTAGAACATTGGTTTGAACAATAGGTGGTTCGAACATGTGTTCAAACCACTTTCTTGATTTCTTCCATTTTGGTCCAACTTTAGCCATTTTAGTCCCAAACACCTACAAGTAACAAGAAATTCTTATTATTGCATTAAAACTCATTTTCTCATCCCTTTAAAATATAAATTTACCTAACAACCCACAATTTAATCTTTATGATTGTACTTTTCATAGTACAATCACCTTTCTTATTTGAATGGTTCAACAACCTTCAATTTCAGTAGAGGAGAAAAAGCTTGAATTTTCACTATAGAATTAGATATAAAACGACTCAAAAAATTAATCTTGCTAATGAAGCTTTGTAACTCCTTTTTATTTTTTTTGCGACCTAGTTTCAACTATGGCCTTAGCCTTATTTTTATTTATCTCAATTCCCCTTTTGTGTACTAAAAATCCCAAGAAATTGCCAGCTGAAATTGCCAAAGGCACATTCGAGTGGGTTCATTTTTAATTTATGTTCCTTCATCCTTCTGAATGACTGATTGAGATGTTCAAGGTATTTCCCAGCATTCTAGGATTTTACCACTACATCATCACCACTACATCATCAATGTAAACTTCCATGAAACGCCCTATAAAGTCATGAAAAATTGTGTTCATAGCCCTTTAGTAGGTGGCCTCAGCGTTCTTCAAACTAAATGACATAACAATCCATTTATAGGTGCCTAGAGCACCAGGGCATCTAAATGTCATTTCAGAAATGTCTTCTGGGGTGATATGAATATGGTTATATCTAGCGTTCCCATCCATAAATGACATGATCTCATAACTAGCCAACTTGTCTACTAACATGTCAGCCATTGGCAAGGGGTATTCCTTTTTTGGGAAGCATTATTTAAATCTCTAAAATCTATACAGACCATGATTTTACCATTCTTTTTGACAACTACGACGATATTAGCTAACTAGCCAACAAACTTGGTAAACCTTATAAAATCGGCCTCTAATAGTCATGTTATTTCCTCCCTAACTTTGAGAATGACTTTGTTACTCATTCTTCGAGGAGGTTGCTTGAGAGGCCGATATCCTTGCATGATAGGGATTCTGTGTTCAACCAATGATTGATCCAATCCTAGCATTTTTATATAATCCCAGGCAAAACAATCTTTATGTTCTTTTAATAATGTGACCATCTCGGCCTGATATTCATCGTTAAGGTAGCCTCTAACGAAAGTCAGCCTATTTTTACTTTTGTCTCCAAGATTGACTTCTATTAGCGAATCAGCTACCACCCTTTGTCGCCATCTAATTCCTTTGGTGCTTTATCTAAGTCTTCGATTTAGACCACATCCGTGGCTTCCGCTGCATCTTTGATCACTACATCGACCATACAAGCTGATGTTTTGTCGTAAAGCCTATTATTTAAGGTATATAACCGTACCTTGGCACTAGATTCTTTAAAAGTTGAGTTATTCATTATTCCAGTTCTTGGAGTTTGAGCGGCCTCTATAAAAATGCAATGTTGCTCAACCGACTCAGTCTCTCACAGATCCGTTTAGCATCATTTATGTTGACTTTCACAGCCATGGTAATTTCCTTTAGATTCCTATATTTGTTAATTCCCATCAGTCTAATAAGACCAATATTGCCTTATAGTACAAGGCCTCATAGCATTTACTTTGGTAATGAAAGGCCTTTTATCAGCCTCTATCACCTTTGCATTGTCACCGTCCTATAGAACCAGAGCTTGATGAAGTGAGGATGGAATGCACCCTAATATATGAATCCAATCTCGCCCCAGTAGTGTACTATACAATGCTTTTACATCGACCACAAAAAAGGGCATCTATATCATTTTATTCCCTATAGTCACTTGTAACGGTATCACTCTCCTAGTGCTCGCAAGCCCACCAGTGAAGCTACTTATGATTACCTCAGTAGGCATCAAGTTAGAATTATCCCGTCCGGTCCTTGTCAACCTTTGGTAAGGGAGAACATTGACCATCACTCCATTATCCACTAGAATCCTGTTAATGGGCATCCCATTCATTCTTTATATAAAGGAGTCTAACATTAGGTTTTCCTTCAAAATGATTAAACAAAACTCGAGCCATTGCAATTCTTTTATCGGTTTCCACTACTTCACTGGGACCTATCACTTGGATATCTATTCTCTCTTCGAGCATGGATTCTTTTAGTTTTGAGTTCATTACATCAATCTCTAGAGTCTTTTCTTCTAGCAACTTAACACCATCATCCAGGGATGTTTGACTTCGCTCTGCTTTGAAGATGGCTAGTAAAGTGAAGACCATATTCACCTGCGTTGACTGCAAACTTCCGAACTAGATAGAACCCATAGATTAAACATCCCCCTTATCATTATCAGAATTATTATGTCTCTCAAACTTATCTGGTCAATAATTGTCAGAGGCATCAGCCTGTTTGGGATTTTCTTTATCCTATTTCTTCTTCAAGTCAGTTATAGTGACCTTCAAAGTTCCTTAACCTTTTTTTTTATGTTCAAAATCACAGAAGTCAGTTTTTCTTCTTCCAAGTCTTACTCCTCGTATGATGTTGACCCCTTTGACAGGAGTTGTCCCATTTATATGTTTCTCGTGGCACTTCTTTACCATCAAAACCTTCTCTTCTAAGATGTTGTCATGCCATGAAAATCTTGGTTGAAAGGGAACTTAAAATGGACTGCCTAATTCTAGACTCCCACTTGTACAAGTATCTTCGGCCTTATTGTTCGTCCAAACATTGGGATACACTCTTTGCAAACTAATCTCGGGCTGATGGGCCAACATTGAGCGATAATAAGGGCTATCAAATAGACATCAGCTTTTGAAACCGTAGTTCATCGGTCGGCCAAAACCTCGTGAAATACCCCTGCTTTCTCTTGTGGGCATCGACTTGACATAATCAATCATCCATACCACTCTGCTTTCATCCCTCTGATTGATAGTTATTTTAAGACCCATCCCTGGATGAAACCCCCTTCGTGGAGGCATGTCTGCTATCTTTAATTGCATCTCGTGCCACTGACGCTCTTTTCGCAACCTAAACCCACTTTATTTAATTTTAACAATACAGGCTAATATTGGATCTTCTGGTATTCAGTTGCTCATTGGTTTTGAGGCCTCCACCTCATTGAAGAACAAAGGGTTATTGTTAAGTTGTGCCTCCCCCATTTTCTTGCTTTTAGAGTCTTTGATTAACTTTGCCTAAGACTCTTTCATCTCTTCCAAGTCATCAACGTTAAGTAGGTCATTATCTTCCTCGCTCCAAACCATCTTTTCTTTCTCTTTACTGCTCTTCATTATTTTAGAATCCACCACGTTGATCTTGACTATGGCCTAGAATGGCTTAGTATTGACCACCATAGGCTCTTTCTTAGCCATTTTGAAGAGTTTGTTATCAATATGTTCTTATACCCGATTTCAAAAAAGCACATAGTTGTTAGTAGAGTAGCTCCACGAGTTATGCCACTTACAATAACTACGACCTTTAATTTCATCGCCCGATGCTAACTTGTGCTTTTTTGGAAGCCTGATCATATTATCAGCTAGGAGGTGCTCAAAGATTTGGTCAGCTTTTGTTATACCGAAAGAATATTTTCGATTTAACTCTTCAGGTTTATTTTTGAAGGGTTTGGTGTCTTTATCAGTTTTAGGGAGCATTAAAGCCTTGCAAGTGTATGGGGTTTTAGACACAATTTTGGCAATATCCACATCAACCAAATGAGTTTTATCGATTACCCTCCCACAAAGGGTGGTCAATGCAACATCATAATTTAAATCCCGATAGTATGTTCCCCGGGACAAATTCTTTTATCTTGTTCTTCTTGTAACATCCTCTCATATTAGGCAACTCTTACCCCCAATTCGTACAAATCTCTAAAATTCATACCCTCAAACTTCTTCTTAAATTCAAATTTCAAACCGTTTAGGGCTAATTTCACATACTCTAGTTTAGGTAAGGCTAGGTTATATTTGTATTTGGCTCTTTTAAATCGGGTGATATACATGTCTACCAATTCTCCAGCTAATGGGGACATTCTGGCCTAATCAACCATAGTAATTTCTGGCTCGCTTCGGTAATACTGGTTATGAAACATTTATTTCATCTAAGTCCAAGTATGAACTGAGTTTGTGGTCAAGTTGCAATACCATGTGAATGTTGTAGCTATTAAGGAATTCCCGAACAATCCTAACTTAAATATATCAGAATTCCCAATAGGACACACTGTACTA
This sequence comes from Vitellaria paradoxa, assembly GCA_019916065.1. Taxonomy (NCBI): domain Eukaryota; kingdom Viridiplantae; phylum Streptophyta; class Magnoliopsida; order Ericales; family Sapotaceae; genus Vitellaria; species Vitellaria paradoxa. The sequence continues at coordinate 35,849,987 of CM034238.1, forward strand.
TGAACCGGCCCACATGTTCAAGGGTAGATTGCTTATTCTCCCCTGAAAACAGGGAAAAATCTAACACTTTAAATCCCTTTAGATAATCGAACTGATCTATCCATTCCGGGTAAGGCCTCTCGTGTCTTGGTCATCCTAAGCCCTTCATTACCAGACTAAGTCTCTTTTGAATGAGATCGGCCAACTGGTCTTGGTTAATGAGCAAATTCTGTCCTTTACCTATAACGGCCTGGTTAGGCCAATTAGTGTCTAGCACGCCGATGTTTTGGGCTGTGTGATATTGTATGTAGGCCTTAACCCTGCGGCCGTCATCATTATCCTAATTAGCATACTCTGTTTGATTAAACAACGAGTTAGGATCCCTCCATGTTGGGGCATTTGAACACATATTTGGCTTTAAGTACTAATTATGGGGTGGATTTTACGCTCTTTGTTGCACTATAGTCACTAAATTAGTGTTCGAGATCTTCTGAACAGAATCTATACCTAGCAATTACTGTAAGTCCTGGGTCTTTTGAGCTTCCCCCCCAGTCGATGTTTCATTTTTTGTGTTAGGAATGATGGTGACCCTAGACTTATTATATCGTAACCCTTGGCTTGTGTCACCAATGGTTGGCTCCACTCGATCCCCTCGAGGTAGTCCTACTCCTGCGGTCTCTACGAGTTTAAAGGAGTTATCGACATTAGCCGATAATCCCACGTTGACATTCCTTAAGGATCATGCCAAGTGATTGGGGCTATATGGGGAACTTTGGCTGATTGGCAGCCTATTGGTTCTCATCACATTGTTAACATGCCCCCCGGGAATCAAAGGGTTTATCTCTATGCGAGTGCGTCTCACTATGACTTCATTGTACCTAGCAGTTGCTTCACCTAGACTAGTGTTTATTGATTTCATGAAAACCCTCATTTCTTGGCAAAAGAATGCCAAGTCATTGACTTCCCAATTTGTCTCACTAAGTGACAAGCTCACATTCCTTGGCGTCTCTTCCTCCACCATGATTGCCTTTCCTTCTCTTTGTCAAAAAATAACACTTTGACTACATGTAATTACCATAAACTCTACCAAATTCGTCCCACTGGGCGTGCCAAAACTTGTTTGTGCTCAAAATTGGAACACAATCAACTACACTTTCTTTCATGGTTTTGGCTAAGGATAATCAAATGGTTTGTTTATGCGTATGTGTATCTGCAAGTGTGCCAGGAACTATGGAGTTCCAAAAGACAAACTAGTATATAAACGTAAAATTCAGGCGATTAATTACGCATGGGATTTTATTATGATAATTACAATCAAGCAAGTGCACAATTCTAAATTGATACTTGAATACCAGTGAAAGACGACATAACAAAAGCTTGCAAAATGATTGCTGCTATGGATTAACATGTACAACCAAGAAGTTCAGTAAATAAGAGAAGAAATTCAGTAAAGAGGAGAAGAAATTCAGCAAATGAGAAGAGAAACATAGTAGAAGAGAGAAGAAAATATATGAAAATGGGTAAAAGCAACTAAAGTAAAAAAAAATATATTATGTTAAATTTACTAATATATTCTTATTAGTATCCTCAATTTTTGTGCATTATCGAGGTAAAATTAGTTTTTCAAATGCAAAAAAATAAAAAATTATTAATATATATATCTTTTTAAACTAGCTTCTTTATTATCAAACAAACTCTAAGTCGAGTTGAACCGTATTAAATTTAAAAAATCAAACCTAGGTGTTATCTTGAAATTTAATTGATTTTAGAAAATTTTATTATTTTTTTAACTAAAAATAATTTTAAAAATAAATAAATTCATATTAAAATGAATATTTTTTAAAAAAATATAAATAAAATTTTGTACAAATACAAAAAATTTAAATTTGCATATATAATTTAGTAACGGAGCCAACAATATAATGTCTGTTTAGCTAAACATGATCAAAATTTTTTTCTAACCTCAAAAAACATATCGAATAGTCCAATATTTTCGAACAGTTAAATCAATATCTACCGCTAATCCATTCATGCCACAATCATTAACCATTTTTATATAAGTTGATATGAGTAGATTATTTATGATGCATCAAATAATTTTCTACACGCATATAATAATGCATTAAAAGTTTTTATAGAAGGAATAATAAGAAGGGAAATCTTTTTTTGAAAGGTAAATACGAAGGGAAATCTTGATGTCAAATCAATTAATATAAATGTTTTAGCAAGTATCAATTATTTGTATTATGTGCCCTAATGAATATACGTTATTTTAATACTAACATGATTAATTTCACATTATTATTTTTTATTAAGAATTATCACTTGCAAAAAAATATATTTTAACTATAAATCTGTCCATTTTGAGCGCTAAAAAGAGCCTTAAAAAAAAAAAAAAAAAGTCAAATTGAAGAAAGTTTTGTGTTTAGTGTGTTGTTTAAAAGTTAGAGCAAATTAAAAAATTATAAAAAATTGGTAAAAGTTAAAAAAAATTATATATTTTTATTATTTTTTTTGTAATTTTTGGTGCCTCAAATGAGCACATAATTCGAATTACACTTCTTGTTTTATTTTTCTGTGAAATAATATTTTAAAAAATAATAGGTTACTAGAATTTATTGGTAGAATAGGATGGCAATGACTAAAATATGCTTGTTAATAAATTATACTTTTAAAATTGAAAGGTTTATAATCAACCAATAAATTTTAACAAAATGGATTACCTTCTTAAAACAAAAATAAATAAATAAATAAATGCTCTTGTCATAATCAGTCCACTGGCTAGAATTTGTAACTTTTTTCAAGAGGTCGTAATTTAAAGTTCTCCAGACTATAAATTTTCTTAAGTTGTCAAACTATAATAAATGTTTAAGTGTAAATTCATGACTTCCTATTATTAAATGGCACATAACAGTAAAAAAGTAAGATTTTTTGCTAACATTAATTTTGCAAAAAATATTCAAGATTAGTTTGTTTTTCATTGTAGAGTGTAAGCAAAGCTACTAGCAATTGGTTAATCGATACAATCGATTACTTCGGATTGGTTTCGATATAAGATTTTTTATTTATTTTCAGATAATAAAAATCTGATAAACTATATGTATCGGTTAGTAAAATTTTATCGATTTTTTTCAGAAACCGAATTGATTATGTCCATAAGTGCAAGGAATTCGATATTTATTCAATTAACCAGCAGTACTGATTCTATAAATTTGATTTTCATATAAAATTTTTTATTTAATTTCAGTTTCTATTATCTAAGAGAATATTTAGCACAGGATAAAAATTTTGAAAATGCAAGATTACAAAAATAATTATTATCTTTATAATAGTTAATAAGGCAATAAATTCATGATACTTATATTTGAATTGAAAAAATAAATATTATCCGATAATAATTATATTACGTTTGGAATGCTAAAAATTTGAACGGATGAAAATTAATTATATTTGAAATAAGAGTAAGAGGTCGTTTCAAGTGTTAAAAAAAAATTACCAAAATATTACATAAGTAAAATATTTTGAAATTTAGAGTGTAAGGAGTTGTTTTGAAATGATAGTTGGATGATTGTATTTGATTTGATATAAAATTATTAAAAATTATATAAAGTGACATGTGACAAAATTTTAATAGAGAATCTTAAAAATTTTTGACTTTTCGTGAAATTTTTTTGGTATAAATATCAATTCAAGTTTTTCAAAAATCTGTCAAAATTTGTTAGAATGACTATAATAGTTTGTTCCAACGAATTTTGACAAATTTTTAAAAAAGTTTAAATTTGTTAGAATTTGAAAAAATTGAAACTTTTGAAGTGTTTTGCAATTTTTTGAACTTGGTTGGAACTTCAAATGGCTCCTAAATTGCCAAAGAGATGAAAGTTAATATTTAATTTTAGTAAAATATTATAATAAAATAAATCATCATAATAATCATTTTTTAATAAAAATTAATTTTAATAAAATATATATTAGTAAAATAAATGACTATAAAAATAAATATTAACTATAAAAATAATTTTATCATAAATTAATACTTCAACAATAACTAATTTTAATAATGAATTATTAATTGTTAAAAATTATTTTTATTTTGATAAAATAATTTAATAAAATAACTAATTTTAGTTTATTTAAATAAATTATTAATTTTAATAAAATCTACTAATACAATATACAGTCTAGTAAATTATCATTTAGGGGAAATAATTTTTATTTAATAAAATATTTTAATAAAAATAAATCATTTTAATAAATAATTATTATTTATTAAAAATAATTTTAATTCGCGATGATAAATAGTTGTCATAAATTAATATTTTAATAGTATTAATTTAATAAAATAGAATAAACCATTTTAATAATAAATTATCATTTATTGAATGTAATTTTGATAAAATAATATAACAATTAATTAATTTCAGTATGATTAAATAAATTATTACTTTATAATATATGTTATAATTATTTATTAGACAACATTGTATAAAGTTTTACTAGAGTGTAAAGAAGTGTTTTATAAGTTAATGAGAAAAAGGTATAGTTTTGTCATTATTCCCTATTATCCATCTCTCTCACAAGTAACATTTTATTTTTATATGGGACAGTAATTACTTTAAGTTTAATTGTTATCCATTCTTTCAAACTAATATAATGGTAAGCAAAAATTATCTTAATAAAATTTTTCATTGTTTGTCGCAAAACAAACATATCATAAAAAAATATATATATTAATATTTGTCCTTAGATATTTAGAGTAGTAAAAAGTGAAATAAAATAAAATAAGGTGCGATAAGTTGTAAGTTTGTAATTCGTGTAGTAAAATAAAAATTAAATAATTTTAAAAATTTTTAAACATTTTTTATCATTTTTAAAAATTTTCTGTTGCTTCAAACAAAGCATTAATTTTTAATTGATTATGAAAATTTTATAATCGACTGAGTACACCACAATCTGATGGTAATATTCAAACTTCCAGAACATGGAGATGACGAATTCAACAACGTACGGCAAAGGAAGAGAAGTGCCCAATTATGAGCTTCTTTGAATTTTCTATTAACATTCCCTTCTGGGTTTCTCAACGCGAGGGCCATCTTCACTCCTTCAACCCTCTGTATATCACCATCATTCACTGAACAAAATCTCCGTTGTTTGCTCCCGATTAACTTCCTCTCCTAGCAGTCTACTGCTACCTTTGACAAAGTTAAATAAAAAAATGGGTCAGCTTCATGTTTTCTTCTTCCCAATGATGGCTCATGGCCATATGATCCCAACTCTGGACATTGCCAAGCTCTTCGCTGCTCGCAGCGTTAAATCCACCATAATTAGTCCCCCTCTCAACGCTCATTACTTCACAAAATCAGACTATAAAACCAAAAAATTTGGGTCTTCGAATCATCAAATTCCAGGCAGCTGAAGCCGGCCTGCCGGAGGGCTGCGAGAATGTCGACCAAGTCCCTTCTGACGACATGATGGCGAATTTCTTTCGAGCCACCACGATGTTCGGAGACCAAATCGAACAAGTCCTAGAAGAGTGTCGCCCCCGTTGCCTCGTCGCCGACCTGTTCTTCCCATGGGCCACCGATTTAGCCGCCAAGTTCGGGATTCCGAGGTTGGTTTTCCACGGGACTAGCTCCTTCGCGTTTTGCGCCCTGATGACGTTGGGACTGCACAAGCCTCAAAGAAACATGTCATCCGACGATGAACTCTTTGTTATTCCGAACCTACCCCGTGGAATCAAGATCACGAGATCACAATTGTCGGTTCACGACCGACAAGACACCGAGAATGACTTAACCAGGATTGGGAATTCTATGATTGACTTAGACAAGTTGAGCTTCGGAGTGATTTTCAATAGCTTCTACGAGCTCGAACCGGACTGCGCCGATCATTACAGCAACGTTATGGGAAGAAAGGCGTGGCACATTGGACCGATTTCTCTCTGGCACAAAGATACAGAAGACAAAGCACAGAGAGGTAAGAAATCCTCCATTGACGAACAATAGTGCTTGAAATGGCTCGACTCCAAGAAACCCAATTCGGTTATCTACGTAAGTTTCGGAAGCACCGCAAATTTCCTTACTTCTCAGCTGTTCGAGATTGCAATGGGTCTTGAAGCTTCTGGGCAACAATTCATCAGGGTCGTGAGGAGAGGCAAGAAAGAAGAGGAGGACGAGAACGAAAATTGGTTGCCGGAGGGATTCGAGAAGACGAGGAAGGACGAAGGACAAAGGACTGATCATGCGAGGTTGGGCTCCCCAAGTTTTGATTCTCGAACATGAAGCGGTCGGAGGTTTCGGGACCCACTGTGGGTGGAATTCGACCTTGGAAGGTGTCAGCGCCGGAGTTCCGATGGTTACTTGGCCGGTGTTTGCAGATCAGTTCTATAACGATAAGCTGGTGACTGAGATTCTGAAAATTGGGGTCGGAGTCGGGGCTGTTCAGTGGAATAGCAGAACTGCCACTGGGATTCAAAGCGAAGCAATTGCGAAGGCAGTGAGGAGGATTATGGTGGGGGAAGAGGCAGAGGAAATGAGAAACAGAGCCGAGGGATATAAAGAGATGGCGAAGAAAGCCGTTGAAGAAGGTGGGTTGTCTCACTCTGATCTAAATGCACTGATACAAGAATTGGGGTCCCTCTGTTCTTAATCGAGATGCCATCAAGCAAAGAGGTGTTTAGTTGATAAAAATTTGGTTAAAAAGTATAATAAAAATATAAAAATTTAATTAAAAAATATAATAAAAGTATAAAGATGTAATGTAGAAATAATATGTGATAAAATTTAATTTAAAAAAATAAAAAATATTAATAAAAATCAATAAATTTTAGTTATTTTTAACTAACCAAACACCTTATAAAATAAACACACATGCTTTTATTGGTGCATCTTGTGTACATTTGTTCATTTGTTTTTGTTTGTAAACTTACCAATTTGATTCAAAAGATTAGTATTAGTTTAGGGGAAATGTTCAATGATCTGTTCACTCTCATTATTCACGTCTTTTTTGGGAGTATGAAAAGTTTGCAGTGAAGTGCATTTATTGTTAATTTTTTTTATTGTTATTTTAGTTTAATTTATTTTGAGACATTATTATTTCTACTCTCTAATTTTGTTTAAATTTTTAAATTTAATTATTTTAGTGTTCCGAGTTTATGTATCAACATCTTTAAATTATCATGCAAATTATTCCTTAATATTAACCTAAATATAAGAATCTCTTCCCTAAATGATTTGATCACTCAAAATTTCAAATAAAATTTCTATTTACCCCTCTCATTGCTTTATGAAGAACAAAATATCACTAATTAATGCAAATTACAATTCAAATTAATTCAAAAACGTAAAAAAAATATTAACTAAAATTAAATATCAAAATTAGTTAATATTAAAATAATACGACTTACAGTTAATTTAATAATCTTAATATAAGAACTACATCAAGCCCATCAAAATATCACCTTTTTTTTTTTGTTTTTTTGGGAGGAATACATAGAGTTTTCTTTAACTATGACAGCAGAATTAAAAGTCTCTCTTCATTTTGAATTTAACTGTTATGTTCACGTAAATTATTCTGGGTTGTGTTGACACTTCTTCGTATGATGAGTCGGCTTGTTTGAATGGAATGACAATCGAATTAAAAGAGATGGCCCAACGAATTGAACTATCTTCTTCTTACCCGGGTGAGGGAGATCATCCAAGTTAAGGTTGTAATAACCTTTAAAAAAAAAAAACAGAAATATGTCGCGGCACAGCACCTCGTCACGTCAAGCAAGTGACAGAGGTGCAGCCTCTCTTTTCTTCACATGGGCGCAAACAATGCTTTGTGTGTATGTACATGGTGAGTCTGTGAGAGTAAATGTTTGGTCTGTGAGGGAGTGTGAGCCGAGAGTGGAGGAGCAACCGAGGCCGGTTAAATATATTAAATCTTTCACTAAATTCAAATTAATTCTATATTTTTGTAATTAAAAGTGTATTAAAAATGTTGGTATAACTATTTTGATATTAGGTTGAATAGTTTGAGTATACAGGGTATTTATCGGCAATTTACGGACATTTGTTTTACTTCATTTGAACATTTGAGGTAGGAGTTTAATACATTTTATTAACATATGTGATATGTTTAAATATTGTGATGATTTTTATGTATTTATTTTTCTTACATAAAAGTGTGGTTAAATTTAAGCTGTTCTGCATTTGTTTCACCCGCAATGAATATATCTCTAAGCTCATACTAGTTTATGTAAATTACTGGAACATTTAAGTGTTGGAAATTTCAAAGTCAGCCCAAGAAAAAAAAAAAAAAATCAATCAATGAGGGTGCTTTTGACTAAACGCTCGAATGAGATCAAATGCTGGTATTGAATCCTTTAATTAATTATTAAGCGAATTATTATACATATATATATATATATATATAACTGTCAAATTAAATAGGTCAACTTCTTTTAATAAATTCCTTAGTCTAATGATAATAAAAATAATAATAATAACTAAAACTATATTTTTATGAAATATGAACCGTCAAAAATAAAATAATTAAATAAATGGAAAGTATATCTAAATGTCAAATTTGATATTTTTAAGTAGTTTATTTTATTAAAGGAAATTTATTTATTGAAGTGATAATATGATTTTAATTAATGAGATTTTTTCTTTTTTTTTTGGGGGGGGATAATCGGGAGAAATTTTCTTATGGGACCTTCGGGCTTTATAAGAATAGCAAATTAACTCTTTGAGTTATCAGGATGTGCCTTCACATACCGACACCTAGGTCAATCACGAGCATCTATCCGGCCAATCAATTTCAGTTAGTCATGACATTAAGCGTTTCCTCCGATCAAGTAAGAGTAGTCCAATAGCAAACTTTTTTGCATATTCCTTCCACCAGTTAGTTAACCATCTGACTAATCAGTTTTAGCTAATCGTGACATTGAGAGCCCTTTCGCCTATTTCTTCCACCAATTAGTTAGCCCGTAAGGGCAACTCTAAGGAAATGACTCCCCTTGGAGTCGAACTTGAGATTTCCTAAGGGCTGATAATTGGTGTCATGCTGCTACTTGGTCCATTAATATTTGGCAAGAGTCACAAAATGGTTTTATTACAATTTTTCTCCGCAATTTTCAAAACTTCATCTTCCGCTTTCAAATTAGAAATTTTTGTTTCAAGAAGGGTAAAGTATTTTATAAATGCTGGGAGAGATTTAAAAACCTTTTAGAAACTTTCCCAAATCATGGACTAGAATTAGGGTACATTTTAGGCATATTCTACAATGCTCTACCTTGTGAGTTGCACCGAGGATTTGATAAAAGCTTAGGTAGGGAATTTCTTGACCTTACTCCAGAAGACTTACTCCAAAAGAGGTATGGTCATTTTCGGAATTGCTCTATGAACACACCAAGCTACGGGAAAAACTTGAATCTAGTTTTGAACCTCATTCACTTGAAAGCCACACGGACTCTTTCCCGCATACTCCTACTTGATTTTCTTGATCTATCCTTAGAAAGTGGAATAGGTGTGGAGCCCGATTACTTGGATATTGCATGTCCCAACTCCACTCTACTCACTGAGGGCCGATTTAAGGAGCCCCGAGATTATTAGCCTACTAAATCTAACAATGCACAAGTTGAGTCACTCTGCAAGCAAACTCAACATAAGGAAGAAATTAGCTTAAAAGTCAATTCTAGTGCACATGAGACTTCCACACATATTGACTCTACATTAGATGATACCTTGTTCGAGTCCACATCATGTCCTTATGTCCGTCCACTCACTGAAGCTAAAATTGCTGAATCTAGGACCTTTTTTATTTCCTACACGAAAAAAATCCTAATTCAAAAACCTTAAACTTTGAGTGGAGTGACTATTCTGACAATGGTTGGGGTAATAAAAGGAATGAGCCCTTTGACTCATTCTCACCAGACTCTAACATGCACGAGACTTCATTTGTTGAGAGTCTAGAGGATATGCCAACCAACACCACCACAGGGCTTGAAGCTCACCCCACCCTAACAACTGAGATGACCTTGGAAAGTCTTAATACTCATTCTAAGAGCTTTAATGCCATAGGTTCAGGGAAGCACACTGTTAAGCTAGTTAATTTAGTTTCATCATTTTTACCACACCACTCACCGAGACCACTTCTGATATATCTTTTTTTACTAGGAATAGTATGTTTGATGACTTACTTGTTGAGACCCCTACATTCGAGTGGAAGTATGATTCTAATTATGGTTGAATTCCTAGGACTCTCATGAGAGTGGATTTTCTTATCATCCTTTAAGAGTTTAACAAACAAGCTTGAGAATGAGAGTAGTGCACGCCTCTTCTCTTGTGCCCTAACCCCCACTAAGTATCTTACGGAGGGAAATGAACATGTTTTTGACCAAAACTAACCTCACATGTAGGGAAGTGGTGGAGACCAAAAAAATAATTTGCATTGACTTTTAAGGTGTCGAAGGAATACTAGAGGACACACAACCACATTCCATGTTCACATATGCATATGACTTTGGGCCATATCTGGGATTTAAGGATCCTCACAAGGCCATGAATTCTCTAATGATCTCTGCACTAGGAGCACACTCATTTTTGGTACCTCCTGGACTTGAGGAGAATATTTTATTCCTAAAATTATTTGGTGAGGCTTAGGAGAGATTAGGAGTTGGATAGTATATTTTTACATCAACCCTTTTATATTAGTAGATTAGATTTTATTTATTTTTTTATTTTCTTTCTGCTTAGATTAAGTTTTATTTTTCTTTTATTTATTTATTCTAACATTTTCTCTCGTAGAAGTTTTATTTTTCTTTTAGTATAGTTTGATTCAAAGGAATAAATTCCTTGAGGTAACATCTCAACTACCTTCTTTACTTAGTTTTGTACTTTAATTTTTGTACTTCATGGATATACTATCTATTGTTGAGAAGTGCTAGAGACTACTTAGGGGTGATATTGATGTGCCTTGAGTAAAAATAAATAAATAAGTAAAGAGAAGGTTGGACAACTTTGTCGTCATTACTAGCATATATGGTAGATTAAATTTTTCTTTCTTTATTTTTCGATTTATTGTTAGTTTACCTTTTCTTTCGTTTTATTTTTATTTTGTCTTTCTACTAACTCTTTTCTTATTATTTTATTTTTCTTTAAAAATAAATGAATAAGTAAAGAAAAGGTTGGATAACTTTGTTGTCATCACTAGCATATATGGTAGATTAAATTTTTCTTTTTTTATTTTTCGATTTATTGTTAGTTTACCTTTTCTTTCGTTTTATTTTTATTTTGTCTTTCTACTAACTCTTTTCTTATTATTTTATTTTTCTTTTATTTTTATCTTCTTTTAATTCTAACATTTTTCTTGTATAGTTTTTTTTTTTCTTTAACTAAGGAAGCTCTTGAGGTAATATCCTTCCTTTCCCTTTTATTTAGTTTTGCACCTCCAAATTGGTACTTCATTTTTATAATTGTTGTTGGAGGTGCTGTAGAATCTAAGTTGAGGTTATGTATTGGGTGATGCCTTAAGTGGCTTGAATAATGGGTGCATGCTTGGTTTAATTTGTGATATATTCTTATTTGTGCCTTTTCTAGTTATTGTTTCATGCTTATTATCATGCTCAATTTACACACTACGGACCCATATATGCTTCATGGTTCTCACATTAAGGACAATGTGAGTTTAAAGTTGGGGGGTAGGGTTCCGCATGATGACCTTTTGTGCCAAAATTGTAAAATTTTAAAATTGTTGAGCATCCTTAAGCTTGAGTACATAAATTTAGCACATTTGTACCTACATGTCAACCCTTTTTGGTTTGGTTGATTGTGGAATTGAGTGAGAGAGTGATGAGTGAGTTTTGTTCAAGTTTTAATAGGAAACTTAGTTCATGTTGATTGTGTCATTACTTACCAAAAAAAAACATGTTGATTGTGTCATGACCTTTGTGCATATTTTTTTGACTATCATAGAGAATAGCTTATGTGCTTACGAGTGGATTTTGTTTAACATTAGTTAATTGAGTATTCTTGGACTAGGTGGAGACTTATACCCCTTAACGGTGAGCTTTTGAGCCTATTATTATTTTTCTTGAGGGGTTACACATAATCACATCTATTTTATTCTTCACTTTGGTTTTCAATGCACCAATTACATCACACACACTTACATGAGTTTCACTTGGCATATTGTGAGTTGTTGCAAGTTTTGAACATAATGTTAGGCCCTCTTTGCTTTTTTGGGCCTCTTTCTCTTTCCTTGATAAGAAATTACCCTAGGAACCAACTTGAAGTCTTTTAATAAAGTGTGTGATATATATATATATAGATAATTTTTTCTTGGTTCCCACCTCATATATTGTCCCTTAAGCCTATTCTTATACTTTAAGTCTTACCCTCACATGTCTTGGGTTGTGAAAGTGCCTCAATGTCAATGATGTGAATGGGGGTTGGGAATGGAAACTTTTGAGAGCATATTGAGAGGAAATATTGGATGGAGAATTCGGCTGATGTATATTTTATTATTTTAAAAACAAAAAAAAAAAAGAAATGAAATGAAAGAAAAAGAAAAAAAGAAAAGATAAAAGATAGAAAAGAAAAAGAAAAAAGAAGAAAAAAAAAAAGAAAAAAAAAGAAAAAAAGGAAAAGAAAGTTTGTCATTCCTTTTTGCTTGTGTACTTTTAGGACTTGTACATTGTATTGTAATTATTAAGAATGACCCATAAGTAGTTTGTAAGTTTGTGAATAAGTTTCTTGTTGTAGTTCTTGTTGGGTTTGAAAAAGAAATAGGTAGTTTAGGATTTGTGTGCACTTGAGCATTTTTATCCTAAGACATATGCTTTGATTTCCATATCTCCCATTGTTAAGCCCTTACCCCTGGCCAAGTCACAACCGAAATAAAGACCTAATGGATTCTAAGCAAGCAACTCTTGTATTGTGCATGTAGTAGTCTTGTGTAAGTTGTGATGTGATCTTTTGCACATACATTGGAACATGATTATGAGCTGTCCACTTTGAACTTCAAATCAATTCACTTACTTATTCATGGGGCTGTGTGCAACTAGGATAGCATCATATGCTAATAGGTGTGTGTGAATGCTTGATGAGTGAATTCCTTTCTATGAGTGGTACTCTGTGAGTATTTGAAGTCAAAACCAAGTTCCGTTTATGCTCTTACAACCTTGTTAAATGAATAAAACAATTTTGTATACATGCTCTTCCTACTTTGATAGTCTATGCATTTATGCTTAGCACTTGAAAATTACACATGATATTTGAGTTTTGTGACTTGTTGGGCTTGAGCTTGATTCATTTTTTATCTTGATCACTTTTTAACACTTTGAGACCATCCTATATATGTTTGTGGGTAGCATCACTGCAAACTCTCACGAGACCTTACTCATCCACTAGGGGAACCTAAGGGTTTAAAGGGCTTGCCTCATGTTCTAAATGTGGCCATGTGTCTCCTACGAAAATGGACCTCCCTTTTTATTTGAATCTTTACTTATCTTTGTTTTTGAATAAGTTGAGAATGCTTTGTTTATGCCATTTAGTCCTAAGATTTGAATTCTTTTCATTGCTAGGGACAAGCAATAAGTAAGGTGGGGGGTGTGATTAAATTTGAAAAGTGTAATTACAAAGCATAATTTAAAACATAAATCATGCATTTATTCAATTAATTTTGAATATTTAGTTATGTTTTGTAATTTATGGCATTTTGTTTTCAAAATGCAAAGAAAAGTCGAAATTATCAAAATAAGCAGTGGTAAAGAGACTATAGAAGCTACTGTGGTCCGAGCACCTCGACGGGTGGTCCGAACCGGAGCCAAAGCAAACTGGAGTAATGAAGTGTAAGAATAGGCTTTGGTGTCTTTTGAGGCATTTCACCCGACAGTTGGCACGTATAGAGAAAACAGCTTGAAGACAAAAATGCCTATATGTCCAATGACTTTCAAGACTTCCTCAAAATTCCAAGAGCCATCCCAAGGAATGAGATCAGTTACTATGGCTGCCGAGGAGAAGAAAATGGCCTGAAGTTCAAGATGGTTGAAGTGGTGTGCAGCTAAAGTTCCAGCTTAACACCCTGTCAGTTTTTTAACCATAACTTTTTGCTCATAACTCTCATTAACCTGATTCTTTCTGGGTTGGAAAGAAAACTTGAAGGGCTACAATGTTTTTTTTAACCGAAGCTTGAATCTATCGTCTTCAATGTCAAAATCACATTGGAAATTGAGGACAGAAAGTTATCAGAAGTAAGACACAAATTGAAGAAGAAGTACGCTATGATTTAAACCACCCGTGGGGGTGTCCGGACCACAGTAGGCTAATCTGCATGTTTATATTAATTTTTAGGGTTTTCCTTCTTGCTTATAAAAGAAGAACGTGTACAGAGTTTTTAGGTTAGCTTCTCATTAAAATAGATTAGCGTACAGAGTTTTTAGTTTAGTTTTTGAAGAATTTTTGGATTGATTGCTTTTGGATTCGAGTTTAATTCATTGCGAAAAACGGTATGCGCTTTGCTTTATTCAATGAAATTTATTTTATTTTCATATTCTCTTTTTATTTACTGTTTTATTATTTCATCCATGTTAGGCTAGATTTTTATTATTGATTCAACCCATCAATGATGGGTGGAACTTTATTTGAATGTTGGATGTGATTAAACCCAAGCATGCAACATAAAAGTTGCATGTTAGGATTCTTGTTTTCTAAATCTACTTTCTAATATTTTCAAAACCTTTGAAAACTTGTGTAGTTGGTCATATTTCCTTGAAATCACTAGTAACTACACAAGATTATAACTTTCTTAATATTTTGAAAACAAACGAAATAGATTTAGATATATTTTCTAGTTTTCTTTTACTTTTGATTTCCAAAGCCTTCGAAAATGTGTAACCTCGATTATATTTCGTTGAAATCCTTGATCAATTTACATGATTAAAACTTTCTTTATATTTTGAAATCAAATAAAAATGATCTAGACCAAAGAATGTTTTCAAGATGATATCTTTCTCGTTTCATTTATCCTAAATGTGATTTTAAATCTGTGATTTGGAAATAAAAGCTTTCACGATGAAATCTTTCTGGTGTACTTTTCCTAAACATGAACTGTAAACCGAGAAAACAATCACATCCAAACATGAGAATAAGATATTCACCCAAATTTGTAGGTTGAATCATGATCTTAAATTATCTTGAATGCGTAGTGTTGTTGCTCTCATTTTGGTTTAATTTAATTGTGGCAATTTAGTTTATTTATTTATTAGTTACTAAATTAAAAATTTTCAATACCCAAAACAAAATTTCATTTTTCTATTTTAAAAAAAAAAAAAAAACTAGTAGATAAAGAAACTTAGAAAACCCTAGTGTTCAATCTGAAAGTTCCCTATGGATACGATCCTAGACTCATCAGGTAAAATTACACCTCACACCTTTATAATTGGGGGTTTTTCTATACGTAATATTTAGAGGTGGTCAAATATAATTGAAATGTTAAACATTTAATTTCTGAAAACTTTGAATAGGACACTTAGAAATATATATCGAACTACAAGTGTTGAATAATTTATCTAATAAAGTCATGGGCTATTCTATCTCATATAAATTGTTATCATATTTTTTATTTAATAAATTTTGTCAAGTTTTCTATAAAATATATTATTTGTTGCATTTATGCCATGTCAAATAGTCAAAATCACTTTGTTGAACCACCTAGCATGGTGTAATACCATATCTGCTGCATATAGGCACTTTAGTAGATTTTGACTATCAGGCTTTCAAACCTCACCCTCACAACGATAGGAAATACTTTGGCTTAATAGATAAGGAGCAGAGTATGTAATTGAGTCACTAACCGACATTTAGAGTACCAAGTTTTTTTATTTATACCCTACTTGTAAGTATTTTATTATTTAGATTATTTATTGTAATTATTTGAGATGCAATGATTGACTATAAAATATTTTTATTTAATAATATATTAATTCAAATTATTTATTTTACATAGTTTTGAAGAACATATTAGTTGCTCTTGCATTTTATTTACAAATTATATTATAAATTTGACCTTTGCACTTGACTTTTAAAGTTATCCCTTGTAACTTAGCTCAGAATTCGGATTTATTTTATTTAATTTCTTTTATTCAGTCCCATTAACTCACGCCAAGTGACTCTCGAGTTTCTAGTGTATGAAAACTTGGGGAGTTACATTTACTTCCTAAAATGGTGGGACCACTAATGTGAAAATTTTCAAGTAACTACTTTTTGTTATGATTTTAATTTTATCATAATTTATCATATTAAACTACTCAATTCCAAAAAGAAATTCTTGCTAAATTAATAAAGTTATATTTAAGCAATTTTCATTAGATAATGGCACTGAATCCCTTGATTTCAAATCCACAAATGCAAACATAAACCAATTGGAGGATTTGAAATCAAGCGATTTTGTGTTATCTAGTGAAGAAAAATTAATTATAAAATATAACTTTAAGATTTTCAATTGATTTTAGATTAAATTGTATTAAAACATAAGTGATTGAACAAATTTACATAATACGTGAAAATTTTTCTAATAATTACTAATAATTGCCACCAAAATAGTAGTGCCACTATTATATGTGATTTTTAATAGTTACTTTTTTGGTGATAATTTTAAATCTCTCATAAAATTATTATATTAGACTACACAAATTTATGATAAAATTCCTATCTAAACTAACAAAATTATATTTAAATAATTCTCTTTGAGTAATTCTCTCCTTAAGTAATTAATACAAATCACTTTATTTCAAATTTATAGATACAAACACTACTTTTTAGTTTAAATACGAATTTCATTATAAATTTGACTAATTTAACATGATTAAGGTGGAATTGAAATCAACAAAAATATATATATATATATAGTTATTTGAAAACATTTTAAATAGTGACACTGCTATTTTAAAAATGATAACTCCACTAATCTAGTGATAGTTATTATCAATTTTCAATATATTATTATATAAGTTAATTGTTTTTATTCAAATTGTAATATAATTTAATTCAAATCCATTCATTTGAAAATTTATAGATATTTGAACATACTAGTAGAGAAATAGTTTTTGGCGAAAGCAAAACTTAGGCAACCACTTTTGGTGGTCGCTAATAAACCTTTCACTACAAGAAACTTGACTTTTGGCAGAGTCAGTTTTCGAGCGACTGCTATGAGGCGATCACAATAGTTGTATTAGCGACCGCTTATAGCAATCGCAAAAATAAGGGTTGCTACTTATGTGCGACTAGAGTATTCGTATCGGATTTATTCACGCGACTGCTTTAAGAGGTCGCTAAAGTGACATGCGCAACAGATTTAGCGACTGCCACAAGCAGTTGCAAGTACCAATCATATATTTCCCAGAAACCCTCTTTTTCTCCCCTTCTTCTCTCTTTTCCCTCCCCGCCCTCTTTTCCCACGCCCAACTCTCTGCTTCTCTCGCCGCGGTTTGCCACCAATCACCATTGCCAGGTAAGTTTTCTCCTTGCTCCTTTATCTTTCCTCATCTCTTTTCCACCCTCGTTATATGGATTTTTGTCTCTCTCTAACTCTCTTTTTTTTTTTTAAGTTTTAGTTTTTTTTTTTTTTTTTTTTTTTTTTTTTTGTGTAGGATTGAAGGTACTAGTTTCATGAGATTTTTTTTTTAAATACTTTTTTTTAAATTTTTTTTTTTTTTTTTTTTTTTTTTTTTGCTTGTGAGTGGTAGTGGGATCTATATATATGGTGTTTATTTTCTAATGTTGGAATTTTTTTTTTTTTTTTGGCCCAAAGTGACAGATTTTTTGTTAGGTTAAGTTTCTGTTAATCGATCTAAAAGTACACTCCTAATCAAGTAATTTTTTTTATTTTATATACTTTTTTTTTATTTTTTTTGTTCTTGCATGTGAATGTAACTTGGGGAAAAATACATATGATGTAATTTTTTTTGAGGATTATTTATTTCCGTTTTTTTATTGTTGTGCTAATGAAATTTTGGGAAATTTTTTGTTGTTGTATTTAATTAGTTAATGTAATTTTTTTATATTATTTTCTATTTTTATTTTATTTTTGTGTTAATGTAATGTTAGGAATTTGATGATATTGTATATATTTACTGTTATTGATTTGATGTTTATGGTGAGATTGGAGGTGAAGAGGATGAGTTTGTGGTTGGGGGTTTGTATTTCAGGATTATGGAAGTGAAGGGGAGAAATTTTTTTTAATTTTTACCTTTTTTAACAATTAAAAATCAATGTTTTTATTTTGTGTTGTCTTACGTAACATTTTAGTTAAAAATATAATTTTTTTGATAATATACATTATTAGCATTTATTAGAATAATTATAAATTAAATTAAAAAAAGTAATTAATGGTATAATAATCAAATAAATTAATTAATGTTACATTAGTTAGATTAAATTATCATATTTATAATATTAAAGTTTGATATTAAAGTTTGATATTGAAGTATAATGTTAAATAATAGTATTGAATTAATTAAATTAAGAAAAATATTGTTATTGTGTAAAATATTAAAAAATAAATTAATTAATATTATAATGAACAAATAAAGAAATTACTATTTCATTAATTAAATGATAATATTGACAATATTAAATAATAATATTGAAAAAGATAAAACTAGGCAAATTACTACTATTATCATTATTGAAACATAACTTTTGTTTTCCTAGCAATTAAAAATCAATATTTTTCTTTTGTTTTGTTTTATATAACGTTTTAATTAAAAATATAATTTTTTGAAATAATACATATTATTAGCTTTAATTAAAATAATTATTAATTAAATAGAAAAAAAGTAATTAATGGTATAATAACCAAATAAATAAATTAATTATAATTTAGTAATATTAAAGTAATAATATTACGCTAATAGAATATTACTATAACTAATTGCTTTAAATTAAATTAATTGGATTAATATCGTAATGTCTATATTTAATTAGTTAAATTATTAAAAAATATTATTATTTAAAATATTAAATAATGATCGATTAATGGTATAATAACCAATTAGATTAATTAATGTGACATTAGTTAAATTAAATTATTGTATTGATATATTAAATAATAATATTAAAATATTAAAAGTAAGTAAATAATAATATTAAATTAGTAATGTTAAGTTAATAAAATATAAGCATTAGTTAAAATAGTAAATAATAAATTATACTATTGATAATATAATTAATTGACTTTAAATTAAA
The DNA here is from genome assembly GCA_019916065.1 of Vitellaria paradoxa. NCBI lineage: Eukaryota > Viridiplantae > Streptophyta > Magnoliopsida > Ericales > Sapotaceae > Vitellaria > Vitellaria paradoxa. The sequence continues at coordinate 35,869,195 of CM034238.1, forward strand.
TTACTTGGATTAATATCGTAATAGCTATATTAAATTAGTTAAACTATTAAAAATGTTATTATTATTTAAAATATTAAACAATGAATCGATTAATGGTATAATAACCAAATAAACTAATTATTGTTACATTAGTTAAATTAAATTATGATTTTCGTAATATTAAATAACAATATTAATAATATTAAAATTAGGTCAATAATAATATTAAATTAGTAATATTAAGTTAATAAAATCTTACTATAATTAATTTAGTTAAAGTATTAAATAATAGATTACAATATTGATAATATAATTAATTTAGTGTAAATTACTTAGTTGGATTAATATCGTAACGGCTAATAACCAAATAATAATTTATTAATTTATTTGTTGTTAATTAATTAAGTTGTTAATTGTTAATTAATTTATTTTCTATTATATATTTTTGTTGTTGTAGATTTTTACTTTTAGTTAATTTATTCAACTGTTAGCTTTTTAAATTTTTGTAAATAATAGTAACTAAACTGATGATAATACACAAATCTCTAATTTTATTTGTCCCCAATCCAAAATCAATCTTGGGTCCAATCTAATGTAATATCAATAATAGTTAGAAATCAGATAAAATAATAATATTATGATATTATAATTAGTTAATTAATAATAGTTAATGAATAATATTTACCTGGGCCCAAGCCAATATCTTTCTTGGGTCTAAACCAATGTAATATTAATATTAGTTAAAAAATTAAGTAAAATAATAATATTATAATAGTATAATTAGTCAATAAGTAATAGCTAATTAATAATATTTAATAATATTTATTGGGGCCCAAGCTAATACTTTCTTAAGCCCAATGCAATTGAATATTAATGCTATAAGGAAATTAGATAAAATAACAATATTATAATATTATAATTAGATAATTAATAATAGTTAATTAATAATATTTAATTAGTTAAATTTTTAGTTAATATATAAACACCTAATCTTGCTTGGTCCCAATTCAATTTCTTACTTGGGCTCAATCAAATATCTTTTTTAAGCTTAATTGAATCACATATTAATAATGTAAGAAAATTAGATAAAATAATAACATTATAATATTATAATTAAGTAACTAATAATAGTTAATCGATAATATTTAACAAGTTAAATTAATAGGTAATACACAGACCTTTGATCTTAGTTAGGCCCATTCCAATCCAAAATATTATAATATTATAATTAAGTAATTAAGTATTAATAATATTACATAATAAAAATATGGTAATAATAATAGTAGTAGTAATATTAATTATAACAAGTAATTTTAAATTATAATCTTAGGAATAATATTATAACAAATTAATAATATTACATGGGCTCAATCGAAATTATTACTTTGTCTCAATGTAATCTAATAATATTACTTGGGCTGATCCTATCCAATCAAAATTCAATTCAAATCTCAATTTATTCAAAGTTAGGAAGTAAAAAGAAACTTAGAACTCTTTTACTCTATTCTAAGTTAGGAAACAAAGAGAAACTTAAAACTTTAGAACCCTTTTACTTTATTCTAAGTTAGGAAACAAAGAGAAACTTAGAACTCCTTTACTTTATTCATTTGCATGCATTAGTGAAATTTAAACCCGTTAGAGAATTGCATACACCACCCATTTGGTCATCCTTAGTTGACAGATTAGGTTTTCAACCAGGTTCATCGTTTTTTTTTATGAACATACAACGATTAATGTACGCGATTCTTGAATTATTTAGTTCGAACAGTTTATGAATGTAACTATCCATCTTGTCTTCAATAACTCATGTAATGTTCGATGTTAGATAGAGTTTCGGTTGATGCCCTATTGTTCTCCGGGTGCATACACAGAGTGCAACTAATGTCATGTCTGTGTCGTGTACTTAGAGAACCATGCGGGCATGCTACCAAAATTTTATCCAATTAAGGGACAAAGACATCGAATTGTTGAGTGCAAGTTGGATCGTACATTCTTAAATGGGATAGGACTAACCACCCTGCAGTGAGAAGATGAAGTTTAACACTGGGTGCTTTGCATATTGTACGATCCTAAGTGGTAATTATTCATCTTCATTTTGGGACTCCACAAAAATAGTTAACGAGATGGACAAAAGTTAGATTAAATTACCGAATCGGATGTCTATGAAATATATGGACGAGATTAATCCGTTCATCGCATTCACCAACGAGTTTCTGATCGAATACATTAGTTATCCCTGGAGAAAGTGCGTGAACTGGTATTATTATACATGGGAGCCCGTTAGGAAGTATCTAATCCGTAATGGGTTCTTAAAACAGTATAAATATTAAGCTCTCCATAAGGAAAAGTATTTCCCCTCTCACTGGGAGGAAACTGTTGAGGTAGAGGCTGAGGCCATTGAAGAGGCTGATCTAATGCTCATGATGCTAGCTGATATCACGTGTGGATTGGCACCTAAAAACAGAGGTTGTGATATTGACCTGATGAGTGTGAGTAGTCCTCGCTCGGGTGTGGATGATGAAGTCTTGAAATATTTTAAAGCAACGATGCATAAATAGAATTGTATCTTGGATGCCAGGATTTCAATAAATTGTCATTTATCATCGAGCTATTACATTTGAAAGCGTTGAATCACTGGTTGGATATGTCGTTCGGCATGCTACTGCAATTGTTACGTAAAGTTTTACTAATAGGAGTTAAGCTTGTTGACTCGTACTATCAGCCGCGCAAGCTAACTAAAAACTTACAATTGACATACTAGACTCTGGATGCATGTCTCAAAAGTTGTATGTTGTTTTGGAATGAGAATACCCACCTCGATATGTGTACCGTGTGTCAGACTTCATGGTAAGCTTGTGGCTACAAGGTAAGAGTGCTATTTCCCATTTAAGCCAAGGTTGAAGAGACTTTTCATGTCATTTTTGATTTCTAAACTGATAAGATGGCATGCTGAGAACAGCGGGAGGACAGGAACTTATCCCATCCAGCAGACTCCTTGGCGTGGGAGGATTTCAATCGGAGATACTCTGAATTTGCTACTAATACCCATATTGTGTGGCTTAGCTTGGCTGGAAATGGATTTAACCCATTTGGAGCCATGACTGAGGCAACTCACAATACATATCCCATACTGTTGGTTCCGTATAATCTTCTGCCCTGGTTGTGCATGAGGCAACCTTTCCTTATCCTATTGACCCTGATTGACGAACCTGGAGGTCTTGGGGATAAAATAGATGTGTATATGCAACCTTTGATTGAAGAGTTTAATGAATTATGGGCCGACGGTGTGATGACATTTGACTCTACAAGAAACAAAATGATTAGATTTCGAGCTGCATTACTATAGACAATTAACGACTTTTCTGCGTACGCTAACTTGTTTAGTTGGAGCATGAAAGGGTAATTTGCATGTCCTTGCTGCGACCAGAGTAAGAAGTCAACCTGGCTAAAACATGATAGAAAATGGGCATACATAGGTCATAGACGCTCCCTACCTTCATTACATAGGTTCAGGAAGGACAGAGTCTCATTTAACTGCACTCGGGAGTATGGTTCAACACCATGGATAATGATTGAGGTTGATTTATTGGCCCAAATTGAGTGAAGCAAATACAAACAGTGTATGAATTTTAGGATCTATTGGCCCCCCGCTGGCGTCTATTCTGGGTGCACATAGATACTGAAGTCATAATTAGAAGAAGAAGAATATTTTTTGTAAGTTGTCTTACTGGAAAGATAACCGACTGAGGCACAACTTGGATGTCATTCACATTGAGAAGAATGTTTACAATAATATATTGTGAACCATCCTTAGTTTTAAGGGGAAGCCAAAGGACAGTGCCAATGCTCGATATGATTTGCAAGAGATGAGACTGAGAACCCATTGCACATGCAAGAGAGGGAGTCCAACAGGGCATACATGCCACCTACACAGTACATGATGAGCAAAGAGGAGAAAGATGCCTTCCTATCAATTCTGAAGGATGTGAAGGTGCTTAATGGGTATTGCTCGAATATTTCCAAATGAGTGAACATAAGTGAAAGGATGTTGCAGGGTTTAAAGAGTCATGACAATCACATCCTCATTCAACAGTTTCTACTTATAGTAGTAAGGAATTATCTGCCTAAGAATGTGGTGCAACTATTGATTGAGCTTAGTAACTTCTTCAAACAACTATGTTGCAAAGTTCTCCGTGCAGAAAATTTGAAGGGTCTGTAGGAGAGGATTGCTTTGACATTGTGCCATCTCAAGAAAATTTTTTCACTGATGTTTTTCGATGTAATGGTTCACTTGACTATATACTTAACTGAAAAAACCTAACTTGGTGGCCTTGTCCAATTTAGGTGGATGTATCCTATCAAGAGGTATATGAACACACTAAAGAGGTATGTGCGTAACAAAGCTCGACTGAAAGCATCCATAGCCAAGGGTTATTTGATGGATGAGCACACTAATTTTTGTGCTGCATATCTTAACGACAATGTCCAAACAAAATTAACCAAGTCGAAGCAGATAAATGAAGGTCCTATTTGGGAGGGCACATCATTTGATTTCAACCACTTCGAGTGGATCCAAGCTCATTAATTCGTACTCTTCAACACCCAATCAGTTGTGCCATTGACTAGTAAGTCATTTTCCTTTATAGAGAAAGTAAATTGTATAACATTTGTAATAATTATTGTACTTATTCTCAATCCAATTCGATTTACGTTGTAGGAGGCACATAAATGAGCTGAAACGGAACATGCCTCATGCAACAAACAGTTAAATTCGAATGTGCCATTTTCAATGTTTTCACGACTGGTTTAAGTATTACGTACGTGATAAACATTTACATATACTTTTATATGTTCTTTCGCATTACTTAAAATTTGTGTTCAATTAATACGTGAGAATTTGCATAGGCTTACAATTTATGAAGTACCACTGATTCTACTTTGATCGATGAAATGAACCAATTAGCTAATGGTCCTTATACGACAGCCCGATGTTATACAGCTTGTGACATTAATGGGTTTCCATTTTGCATCAGGCAAGTAGACGATAGGCAGGCTACACAAAATAGTGGAATCGGTTGTCCATCTGTTGATGATAGTTACTACTACGGCCAATTAAACGACATTATTGAAGTCGTTTATAATCACGGTTTGAGATTTTTATTGTTCAAGTGTGTCTGGGTCGATCCAATCCGTGGGGTTAAAATTGATAAATACTAGTTTAAATTGGTAAACTTTAATAATTTGTTATACCGAGATGCATGAATAGGAGATGAACCCTACATACTGGCGTCGATAGCAGAGCAAGTTTATTATGTCGGAGATCAAATTGATTCTAATTGGCATATTATGGTTAAAATGTCAAGAAGGGGGTGTATCAGATCGAATACGACAAGGCAGATATTGATGCATTTGCCTAACAAGCTCTTAACCAAGATGCAATCGTCCAACGTGATGAAGAGGTTAATTGGGTTAGGGAGACCATCGAAGGAGATACCGTTGATTTGTATACCTAATAAAGGGTTGTATAATTTTTTATCCAAATAAAGCTGATTTTAAATATTTACTTTCTTAAATTATATTAAATCTAACTTGTGAACATTTAGGGAGACATGTTCGGACGCTCTTGGAGGAGGACTAGTCTTAGGACGATGGTTGAGCACCTCAGTATATCTTGTGCAGGCAGCAACTCAATAAATGTTGTCCCGCTGTCACCCTTCATGTCAGGGCATCCTTCGACACACAGTCAGGCACCGAAGGGGCAGGTAAAGCTTGTTAGTTTAAGATTTTTTTTATGCGTTAAAAATATTTCTTCCATAAAATAATAAACTTAATATTTTGTTTATAATAGATTCTCCTACTTCGAGCAGGCCTTCGAGGTCTGCTATAGGGCCCTCGAAGGGATTACCACATTAGAACTGCAGGTCACAGTGGATAACCGTACAGTGGGATGAGACACCCCACCCGGTGGAGAAGGACAGACGGTCCCTCATTTCCCAGCTCGGACACTTGGTCTAGAATCCAATCAGATTCCTGTTGACCACCATCGAATGGGACGCTTTCCCGAATGCTACATTAGAGGGTCTCTGGGCTAAAGTGCAGGTATCATATTTTCCTATTTCATTTGTATATGGTTTCTATGCTGAAACTTGTAATATTAAATAATATTCTGTAATTTGTCATTTTTAGGCCAATGTAGTTAATGTTCCTCTAGACTTCTGGGATGTTATGTTCGGGAAGTGCCGAAAGATGACCATAAGAATAAGATTAAAGAGAAATACTAGAAGGGTCATGAGAATGACCCTGACATCGTTTAGCGAGTCCCATCAGGCCTCTTTCACCACCAGTAGGTTGAGCTCGTCAGGTACTTGTCGAGCCCTGAGACACGAGTAAGTAGATTGTGATTTGAATTTCTTTTCCTTAAAGTTTTCAAGTTATAAAGCATGAATTACAAGAACTAATTGACAAGAAATGAAAACAGGATGAGGCTGTGAGAAACTTGTGGAACTGAGGATTGCAAGGCCCCGACCACAAGAAGGGGACTCTGCATTTTACACAGGTCTGCCACGAGGTAAAACGTTAGTCTGCCACGTAAAAATTTTGTTTGTTTTCATGTCATACGATAAATTGTTAACATATAATTTGCCATTCAAATAGAGGACAGAGCAGGCTTGAGAACTGATCGGATAGCCATGTGGTTGGCGACTCAACGTACCGATTTGCCAGAGGTTCAAATCATACAGGTAATTAATTTTTATATTTTGGCCAATGAGTATGTTTAATTTTTCTTTAGATAATTTAGTTACTTATCTTCCATAATTATTCATCTTGTCTTATTTCTTTTAGGCTTAGTTTAATGTACGTCTAGCCGAGTTGCCACCAAATGAGAGAGAGTCTAAAGAGAGAAGAGATGAGATACTTTTCTCTATCATTGGACGTGACGGTCACGAATACATGCTCATGTGAGACACTAGCATTCCATGTCGGTCCATCGCATTAGCGGAGTCATCTTTTCAGGCTAGACATCGTAACTAAAACCTACTCCAAACCCTCCGAGTAGAGATGAATACATGGGGATGATGTTGAGGATATGATCACTTGTTCTTTGGTTGTTCTTTCTCTTTTAGGATTTGGAAGGCAATTCTTGACAAATGTGGTCTTCAGGCCTCTTTTTCATCTTGGTCAGATACTTAGTCTTGGGCATGTTCTACATTTAAAGGATCCTGCTAACTTGCTACTATTGGAAAACTCTCTTTTGCTACTACTGTTTATTGGATTTGGAGAGAAAGTAACTCACCGTATCATGGTGAAACTCCTAAGAATGAGCTCACAGTAATAACAATGATTATGGACTTGGTTCAACTGAGATTAATGGATAGCACGGGCTTCCCAAGATGTTCTACTAATCTTCATTTGATTCAATGTTGGCAACTTTCTCCATTACTGGTTGGTGATTAGGTTGATTTATGTTTGTTTGGTTTGAGTTAATTAATGTTATTTATTTAATGAGATCCAGGGGTATGCCTCTGGGTATGAGAGTATTATTTATCCTTGGCGGGGGGAATGCCCCTGTGTAGTTGTACATTGATAGTTTATTTTATTTAATATATTTTATTTCACCTTTTTTAAAAAAAAATGAGATGAACGCGAGAGACATCGCTTCGGTCTAAGATGATGGCTAGGATAGAGAGGCGCTTATCTTAAAGTCGGAGCCATCCTCCTCCTCCTTAGGTTAGAAATATTAATTTTCATTTTCATAACTAATTAAAATTTAATAAATTTATTTGCTCATGTTTTGTTGTCATATTCTCATTTAGTTATTGTTTCATTGTAGGACTTGGATGATGGCAGCTTGCCCTCCAAGACTAAATTAGGCTGATTAGAACTAATCTACTATTTTATACATTTTTATCTAAGAAATTTTGTAATTAAACTTCATATTGCTTTTTATATATATAAATGTAGATTTTTGTTCTATTTTAGTTAAAAAAATTTTGTTATACATGCAATTTAAATTATAATCAAATTAAATTAATTTTAAAATAAATATTTGTAAATAAATAATATAAATAAGAAAAAATTAAAAAATAATAAATAATAATTATTATTATTATATAAAAATAATAAAAATTATTACAAAATTTATTATAATAAAAATAAAAAATTATTAAGAAATAGTAAAAATTATTATATAAATAATAATATAACAAAAAAACTAATAATTTTTTTAAAAAAATTAGGCATTTATTGCAACTGCTACAAGCAGTTGCTAACATTTAATTTTAAATGGAGTTTAGCGACCACCAATAAGCAGTCGCTAATAAGAAAAAAAAAAAAAAGGTCGCTAATGATTATATACCATCTGACGAGACTTAGTACCAAGTTGGCGGTAAGGAACTAACGACCGCCTTGTCGATATTAGTGACCACTTTTAACGATCGCTAATCTTGAAACCTTTTACGCATGACTGGTCGCTAAGCCGTCACAAAAATAATAGCAACCGCGCGACCGCTTTTGGCGGTCACTAATACCACTATTTCTAGTAGTGTTTGGCAGTCACTTTTGGCAATTGCCGAGTTTAGGGTCGCAATCAATCTACGGCACTAGTAACTGTGACGACAAAAATTAGGCGACCGCTAATAGTCTACCTAAAACTCTGGACAAAACCTCTTTTTCTTCTCTTCCTCTCTCTTTTTCTTCTCCCTCTCTCTTTTCCCAGCCCCGCCATCTCTTCTCGCACATCCACCTCCCTCCCATCACTGTTGCCAAAATCCGCCGCTGCCACTGTTGCTGCTGAAAACTATAGGTTCTTCTCCTCTCCTCTTTCTTCTCCCTACCTAGCTCTCTCTATCTCTCTCTCTACATATATAATGTACATTAGTTTGTTTGGACGTTACCCATTTTTTTCTATATTACTTTTTTTTTTTTTTGGTTTTTTTTACTGTTTGCTATTGATGGTTTGGTGTTGTTGCTATTGTCGGATTTTTGGGCAAAATGTTGAAACTATTGTAGGGGATGTAATGTTTTTGGCGAAGGCAACTTATCATGGACATTTAATATTGGATTTTGGTTATTATTGATTTTTTTTTTTTTGGTTGGCTGTTGAAATTACAGGTTGTGAAATCCTTGATGTTAAAATTTTAGTTACTGTTTATTAAATTCTTGGCTGTTGAAATTGGTTGTTGAAATTATTTTTTTTTTCTTTTTTGTTGTTGGATTTTGGCTACTTTCTTTTGAATTTTTACATACTGTTGGATTTTTCTTTTTTTTTTTTTTTCGGTTGTTGTTGGATTTTGGTTAAAGTTAAATTGTTAAATATATTATTGTTGCTGTTAGATTTTAATGCAGAATATTACTATGCTTGTTAATGACTTAATTTGACTGCCAATTATAAAATTTCATTGTAAAAGTAATACACAAATCCCAATAATAATAATGTAATTAAATTAATAATAATACACAAACCGCTGATAAGCATAATAATAATATTATACAAATTTTAAAATATTATTATTATTATTATTATTATTCAAAATTCAAATAATAATAATACACAAACCTCTAATAATAATTATTATAATAATAATAGTAATATTAAATTATGATAATTGTAATAATAATATTAAATTATGATAATTGTAATAATAGTAAAAATAATAATAATAATATTTTTATTATTATAATAATACTAGCTATAATAATATTAAGTTATTATTATGTGCCAAATTGCAAAGTCAACTCAACCATGGTACTTACCAAAAAAAAAAAAACTCAACCATGGCAAGAAGCAATTGTTTGGGCAACTGATAAATTCAAAGGGAGAAATTTTAAAAACACTATATGCAAGCTTGCTTGGGTAGCCTTAGTGTATCACATATAGCAAGAGTACAATGCAAGAACATTCAAAGAGATTTCATCCTCCATTACTAGCATCATCAACAGCATTAAGTGAGAGATTAACTTAAAAGCTTTCCACCATCCTATCATCAAACCCATGGCTGAAAACACTAGCTTACGCACTTCTTGGGAAATTCCATTTTGTAATTAGTTTGTACACGGGAGTATACCCCCAAAATAACGTAAAGATTTTTCCAATTAGTCCAAATTATATTTAATTACCAAAAAATATTAAGTTATTAATTACCAAAAAAATAATATTAAGTTATAATAATAATAATAATAATAATAATAGTGTAATTACATTACTTAAATTAATGATAATACACAAATCCTAACGGGAATAATAAAAATAGCAGTAGTAATAATATTAAATTATAATAATAATGCTAGTAATAATAATGATGATGATGATGATGACTATAATAGTAATATTAAATTGTAATAATAATAGTAATAATAATATTATTATTAAATAATAATAATAGTAATATTAAATTGTAATAATAATAATAATATGGTATTAGAAATGTATTAAAATTTAATTTTCTATTTTTAATAAAAAAACTAATTACGGTTAATGTAGAAAAATGAGTGAACATATATATATTGTTGCATGTTAGGAAAGAAATGAAATGAAATGAAATAATAATATTTTCTTAGATGAGTCTATTTACACTTTACTTATTTCCTCATACACTCAACTTTATATTTTCATTAATTGAAATTACAAAACTAACTGTTTTATTTGGCTATTTTTATGTATAATTTGAAATGACATAATCGCCTATCATAAATAAATCTTTAGAAATTTAGATAGTTTGATATAAAGGAATTGAAAAAAAATGTTTTAAAGATTAAAATAAATTTATTTATATCTATTTTTTTAACAAGCATATTAAAATAATATTTATTTTAATTTATTTTCTAACTTAATAATCAAACAACTTCATTTCTTTTTTTTTTTTTACAAACTTTTGTCATCACTCTTAAGTCATTTAGTCAAAATTTATATAAATTTTTCAAAAAAGTCAAAATAAGTAAATTAATATATCAAAAAATCAAACTTTAAGCAAAAAAAAAAAATAATAAAAAATTATCAAACAAGCTATAAGTATCATTATTATGAAAATTTCATATTTTTTATAATAGGAAATATTTTTTACAAAACTCTAAAATTAGAAATGTTTCATTTAGTCGGAGTTCATATGTAAACTTTTCAAAAAAAAAAATCAAAATAAGTAAGTTAATACAACAAAAAATTAAACTTTAAGCAAAAAGAAAAAACAAACAAATAAATTATAAGTATCATTATTCTGAAATTTTAATTTTTTATAATAGGAAATATCTTTTTAAAAAAATCTATAATTAAAAAAATTTATCATAATAATATTACTTACGATTTCTTTGAAAAATTAAGGTGCAATTGCTCATTTGCCAAAAAATTTAAAAAGAAAAAAATATTTTTGGAAAGCTGTCTTCTCAATATTTTATGCTAAAAAATATTTTTTATTATAAAATAAAGGTGCTTATAATATTATGATTATGCCATAGTTTGAAGTTTTTGTATAAGAGTATTTGTGATATTATAATTATGTATAAGATATGATAAAAAAGAAGATGGGTGGTTATTTAATTTTAACTAATGAAAAAGGAAAATGGAGTGCAAAAGGGAATAAGTGGAATGTAAATAGGCTAATCCTATTTTCTTTTCATTTGTTTGTAAGTTTAAGAGAGAAATGATAATAATTTTCTTTCTTTTTGTTTGTGAGTTGAGAAGAAATGGAAGGAAAAGAAAGTATATGTTGTTATTTTATCATTAGATCTTTTAAGGGATTGGAGAATCATCAATTTATTTAATCCTAGTATATATTTGTGATTTTTTTATTCTTATTATTTAAACAAATTTATCATTTTAAAAGTTTTATTAATTTACTTTTCTCTATTTTAAAATTTCAGTACTCACTTTTTTTTCTATTTCTTTTCATTTGTTTGCTTTTTTTTTTTCCAAAAAAACTCAAAAACAAGTGATAAATTTTAAAATTTTTTATTTTCTTCCCATTTCACTTCATCCAAACAAAGCTTTAGAGAAATACAAGTTGTAGTTCGACGGCATCCTTATGAAAACATAATGGTCCGTTGACACTTTTGATAAGAATCACAAACATATTTTGCTTCGGGAAAAGGACTTACCAATTAATCAAAAAGGCGGAGTCACCAGTTTGGAAAGCATCATTACTCTTTATAAAAGTTGTTTGGGCGTGGACAAGCACTTTAGCCCCCTACCCAACTCCACTCAAAACTCTAATTTTAATTCTGATTTATGATTTTGGTTCTCTCACAATAATGTCCATTTAAAGTGGATTTCAATAACATCTTTTTTTTTTATAAAAAAAAAACTTTTCAAGACTTTTCTTCAACAGTTCTTAGTCTCACCAAGACAATTATGCATGATGTAAAAGTTAAATACTCTCAATTTTCTATATTTAATGTAAATATAGACTTTTGAAAATAGAAAAACTCTTAAGGCTGGAATGTGTATTGTAATACGGGGGTATGCCCCCAAAACATTATAAATATTAATTTCTCCTGTTAATCCAAACTATACTTAATTACTAAAATAAAATAAAATAAAATTTAAATTAAGCAAATCAGCCAAAGGACAATTTGGAATCTTATAATTGATACAATTTGAGAGGTACATGGTAACCATATGGTTATCCGGCATGTAGGATGATTGAATTTGAATTGTTGCAATTCAAATCACTTTAAAAATTCTTCCTAAACAAACTTTCAATTAAAAAATCATACAACTTAAATGATTGCATTCGTTTGGCTGTCTTGTTAGTTGAGGATTGGTACAACCTATTGTTATTGGAAGGGAAAAGAATCAAAGAAATAAGTAAATAATAGAGCAATTAATTAATAACTTATGATAAAACTAGTACTTTTCCACACCTAATGAATTAGGCTATTCTTTTATGATATTGAAGATGTGATTTTCCGCCTAATATGTATTTTCTTTTATTGAAATTTGAATTTTTTTCGTATTTTTTTGTTATATTATTTGTATTTATAAAATAAAATATAATGAAAGTGTGCTTCAAAATGATATACGTAACCTCAATGCATTGGTTCCTCTGTTTGAAAGTATTTTTTTTCTTTCACCCATTTTTTCAATAAATACAATAACACGACCATAAATTTTTAAGATAAAAAAATTAAAATTTGGTCAAAAAAAAATAAAGGTGATGTAAACCAAAACAAAATGACCATTTAATTCTTCTATGTTACCAAACTTATGTTACCAAACTAGGGTTAGTTTGGTCTCAACAAAGCTAGATAACTTTTTTGATAGTTTTTTTTCGTTTTATATGACTTTTTTTATAACCAAAATTTGATTTTTCTTTTTTTTTTTTAGAAGATGTAACTTTTAAGTGCATTAATTGCATTTGTTAAAAAATCAAAAACTTCCTCTCCGTTTAAGTAAAAGCTATCGAGTTAATTAAAAAAGTAACAAAAAAGTTTTTTTTATTTTTATTTTTCTAACTCTTATCCAAATGGACGTGAGTTTTTGTTTTTTTTTGTTTAATGAATGCAATTAACATGTTTGAAAGTTATAGATTTTAAATAGAAATTTGATTTTTGATTAAAAAAAAAAGCCATATATATTAGATGAAAAAAAAGCTAATAACTTTTTTGAATTCAAACAAAGCTTAAGTCTAATTATATTTATTAATAGTCTAAGCTTTATTTAGGATAGATGGAGGGGAGGAGAGACGACGTAAAGTAAATGAATGGGATGAAAGGGAAAGGAGTAGAGGTTAATTAACTTTTCATATTTAGAATAAATAAAAATGAAAATTGGATGGTAAGATAAGTGATATAGTTTAAAATATTATTATATCCTTTAAAAAATATTTATTTGTGATAGGTATTTATGAAAATAATAAAAAAAATTAACAGAAAAATAAAAAAGCATAATTTAAAATTTTTTTACACTCATTACATCCCAAATTGAGAGTGAAAAAAACTAATAGAAGTAAATGGATTACTTCCGTTTATTTTTCTTTTTTTTTTTTTCTACTCAGTGCCTATTTTTGGGTAAAAAAAAAGTAATTAAATTTTTGAAATGCCGAGTGTTTGATGTGTTACTCGATAAGTATAAAAAAATTAAAAATTAATAAAAATTGAAAGGGAATTAAAGAATTGACAAAAATTTAAAACTTCTAATATAGAGAAAATTAAAAATAAACAAAAAAATTTTTTTAAAAAATTAAAAATTTTGACCAAATTTAACACCATAAACGCCGGTTGCATTCTTCCAAATAATAGAGATATTTTTACCTCTAATCATTGACATTTTTCCCACCTTTTACCTTTACCTAATGGCCCGTTTGATTGATTAAATTTTGATCAAAAAATATAATAAAAATGAAAAGATGTGACATAAAGATAATAGATATTAAAATTTAATTAAAAGAAAGTACAAAACGTAGTTAAAAATTACTGAATTTTAGTAAATTTTTATAAACCAAACAGGTCTAAATCAAAAGCTAATGGTACACGTACCTGCGTACAAACGTCGCATGCCAGCATTCGGACCAAATGGTTGATACTTAAACCCCTTCAAATGCGGAGTGGATATTTGTCATTTTCTAAGGTGACCACCTCCACTTCTCCTTCGCTGTGTGATTCCTGTACAATTTTTAAAGTCAAACAATTTTACAAGAACTAGTCATTTCATTCCCTTGGTAACCCTTGACTTTATATATATATATGTATATTAATTTAGTATATATTTGTGGACAATTTTAGAGAAATGTAAGAGAGTTGTTGGTAGTAGGAGGGAGAGGGTGGAATTGTTATTTCAATCACATCTTGAGCTTTTATTTTTATTTTATAGATAACTGCATATGATGTGAGAGATTTGTTGGGTTCGAAGCCAAAAAAAATATTTGTAGAGACCCATCATATCGCCACCGCGAGCTTGAGCTCAAAGTAGTTAGTGGGTATTTATCTATGGGTGTAATGGTAATTTTGTTATTTGTGTTTGTGATCACGAATGGAGGGATTTTTAGTCGAGTTTTGGACACCAACACTGAATGTTTGTCTATACATCATGTGATTTTTTTTTTTAGTAAACATATATTATTTAATTTTAAATAAATCACCAGATAAATTTTAAATAAAGAAATATTGAAACACTTGTAAAATATTAGGTAATTTTAAATGATATGTAGGTAAATAACTTATAATTAAATGATATTTAAAAAAGATAAAAAATAAGCAGTGGATAGTTAAAAAGAGCATTTAAGAAATACTAAAAAAAGTACAAAATTAATTTAGTTAATTAAGTAGTAGTTACTAAAAAAATTATTTTTATTTTTATTTTTATAAAAAATATTAATAGTTGTGAGAAGTTAAAGAATATTAATGGAAGAAAGTAAAAAGTTTCATTAATTTTTATGTTTTACCAAATACCAGTCCCTAGTGTTCTTTTTATATTTTTTTTACTTTAAAATAAGCTCACGACGGTCAATATCACACGTACATTTTAAAATTATTAAAAGTAATATGAAATAAGAAAACATGACACTAATATATTAACTCAAAATTAATAATATTTGAATTGATTTTAAAATAAATTAATTATTTTAAATTTGGGTATATAAATATAAATAGCCAAAATCAATAAATTTGGTGACAAGCTCTTAAATTGAACATAAATAAATAAAATTCAATTGATATTTTTTTGTTATTTGAAGAAGATGTTGTTAATTATCATATATGAAAGGGGGAAAATACTCTGTGGGGTTTAGTTATTTCAAGATACTTTGATGAAGTGATGAATATGCTGATTCCTTGTTTTTTTTTTTTTTTTTTTTTTTTTTTTTTTTTTTTTTTTTTTTCGGGGTAGGTAATATGCCGCGGATTCTTGATTGCACTCGTACTGTGGAATATAATTTCTTAAGATTCTCGCATTTATTGAATGAGCTACGCCAGTGTGTATTGATTCCAATCTTATGTTGTCCTAAAGATTCCTTCTGGGAGCCCTTCGTACTTGGTACTCTAACCTGCATGAATGATTTTAGAGAAAATATTCAGGTCATTAAACTCTATTTGGAGTTTTAAATTTTTTTAAGAACTTTCAAAAAAAAATTTTAAAACTTTTTAATTTTGAAATAAATTTCGTTGTGTCATTTTTTATCATTTCAACACTAACTGTTAGTTTTTTTTTTTTTTTTAAATTTTTCAAAACTTCAAACGCTCCTAAATAACCATTTAGTCAGCTTCTAACTATTAAGATAGCATTTAATTTATTTTTTATTTTTGTTTTCTAATTTTTTTGAACTCATTTTTTGTTTTATCGCTTTCAAAATAAAAAAATAGTTCAAAACACATTTGGTCACTTGAATTTTTAAAATTTGTTTTAAAAAATAAAAAATAAGTTTATACATTGAATTAAAACTGGTAAAAAGTCATTTTGAGTGTTTTTAATCCAAAATAAAAAAGATCTCTGAGCAAGAATAGCAGAGCATTTTTTTTTTTTTTTTGCTTTGGGATTTTTAAAACATAAAACACATAAAACAAAAACAGAAATAGAAAAGCAAACAAAATGTCACTTAATTTTTTAGATTTTTTTTAAAATGACCAAATTTATACTCTTATTTTTTTGACTTATTTTAAATCTTGAAAGGAAAAAATCTTAAATTAATAAAAAACTAAAATGTTAGCTAATAAAAAGTTAAGATATCATTTGGTATATTTATTTTGAGTTCATTTTCTATTTTGTATTTTTTAAAATAAGGAAAACAGCTCAAAATACAATTATTCACTTGTGTTTTAAAATTTTATTTTAGAAAATAGAAATAAATTTACACATGAAATACAAAATAATAAAAAGTCATTTTGAGCATTTTTAACCCAAAATAAGAAAAATCTCAAAAAAAATGGCAAATTAAATGTATGTTCTGTTTTCCTTATTTTGAGATTTTTAAAACATAAAACATATAAAACAAAAAATAAAAAATAGAAATACAAACCAAATGCACCTAACTTTTTTCTTTTTCAAACATAAAAAAAAAGTTAACTTTCTAATAGTTAACTAAAGGTTAATTACAAAAAAGTTAGCTTATTGTTCTTCCCAAACTCAACCTAATTTATTTATGCGGTGTAAAATATAATTTGATATTGGATGGTATATGATTTGTCCAAAAAAAAAAATCTAAAAATATCCAAAAATTGGTGAAACAGTAATGTGACAAAATTTAATTAAAGAGAGTTGAAGTTTTCTTTTTTTTTTTTTTTATAAATCTAAAACAAACCCTAGAAGTTAACAAATTTCTAAGTGTTCAAATTCAAAAAATTTACCAAAATTTATATTGATTGTTATTATTATTATTATTATTATATATTTTTACAACCAATATGATATGTTTTCTAATCTAATTAGTACGATCTTAGTTGGATGTTATGTACTACATAAATTATAAACATTACTAATCTTAGTGGTCACTTGGAGAAAAATGGCTAGAGATTTAATCTTATAATTAAAAAATAAGAAATCTTATTATTGTATAGGATTATAAATGCATTGAATAGTGTTGAGTAATAGGTGTGCCTAAGTAAAGTTTGCTAAATTTGTCGAATTTAAAAAATAATTAAGGTTTAATTTATTAATCTTTCGAATTAAATTTGCGATCGATCCTTAGGTGGAGTTTTGATAATTTAATGTTATATATTATATTTATTGAATATTAATTTAACGAGTTAAATTATTGTTAATGAAATATAGTAATAAATTTAAAATTATGATTTATATTTAATTTTATATATTATATTTATTGAATATTAATTTAACGAGTTAAATTATTGTTAATTAGATGTAGTAATAAATTTAAATTTATGATTTATATTTAATTAATTTATATTTCCAGTTAACGTCAAATAACTTTACAACCCAAAGATTGGTGGGAAAATAATCGAGATTATCTACACTAACAGTAAATATTGCCGGGGATGTCAGATAAATAAACAGCCATACAATGATACATGATGGGTTTCAGGAAAGAAGATACAGTGAAAATGTTTATCGTAGGTCTTGCAATGAAAAATAAAAAATTAAGATTTATTTATATTTAATTTAATGATTCTAATTTAATTTTAATTAAAATTATTTTTGAAATAAAAATAAAAATTAAAAAAATTTAATTAGAACACAATTACTATAAAATATCAAATATCGAATATCATTAAAGTATAAAAAATTTCAAACTTTTATTTTTTCACTACAGTTCTTATAGTAAAATTTTCACTACAACTCCTGAAACTCAAACAGGGCAGGGAGATCTTAAAAAAAGTAGGCCAAATATTAAAGACACGGAGGGACAGAGTGATAATCTAATTTGTAGTTTGTAGATAAAGGATATGTTTAAAATGATAAAAATAAAATAAAATAAAATAATTTATAAATTTATACAGTTAAATAAAAAATAAATAATTTTTTAAAATTAATAATTTTTAACAAATCAAACATACAAAAAAAAAATATATCATTAATGCATTTACCGTTGGTGAGGACTCATCAATTCAAGGGTGCCAATAAACAATGCCTCATTCGTTGCCACTTTCCAACAAATGGAAACTTCCACCTCAGACCTTACTTTGTAAAAACCAAGTAAATTACTAAAACGACGTTTGGCGTAATTAAAACGTTGTAAAGACATTGATTTTTTTTTTATAATTTTTATTTAAATATCAAAAATTATTAAAATTAGCAAAAATTAATCTATGCAATGGACCCACCTTGTTTGGAATAAAGATTTGTGCATCCGGCCCCTTCGGGGGTAGCCGAGTGGAAGTCGGGCTTGCCTTAAGAGCTTGGGCCTCTCGAGGTTCTGGGTTCGACTCCCCAAAGGGGAGGTGGGTTACCGCTGTAATGGCGGGAGCCTAAAGGCCTCCTCTCGGTCGTTCCGGTCAAATAGGGCTTGCCTAAGCTGATTAACTCTCTAGGGGCCGTTGCCGGCTCGGGTCCTGGAGCGTGCTTCGCCCTGTGCGCACCCCAATACGGAGTAGCGGCTGCGAACTTTCACGTACTAGAAGATTTGTGCATCCGACACAGTAATTCCAATGCAATTACATAGATTTAATTATACCTGGATTAAATTAATAATTAATCAGCAAAATTTATTTATTTATTTTTTTTTCCCAAATCAATGAAGTTTTTCAAGCTAAACTCAGTGGTTTCTGTGTTTTATTTTTTTTTTTTTTATTTTAACCTTTAATAATAAATAAATAGACCCCTGTTCTGACATCACTAGAGACACGGCCGCCATGGACCGCCGTGGTGGTTCAGACCAAACCCCACCAACTGAAGTCCCCAATCACCTACCGTGTCGGTTAATACCTCTTTGGTCCCACATTGCGCCTCACTCTTCCTCCTCCGTAGATTCATTATAATCAATGCTCACTCCTTTATTGGGATTCGTGCGCTCCCCCATTCCCCTTTACCCCTCTCTCTCTCTCTCTCTCTCTCTCTCTCTCTAAGTCCTTCTCTCTCTTGATGAAGGAATCCCCCAAGCTGATCGTCCTCCACCATTCAATACACAAGAATGGAGGTGCTGCTTCTGCTCACCGTATTTGGCTCCTCCTCTTCTTATCCGTTTTCACTTTCGCTTTGCTTTTTACTCTAATCACCACCAGGAACCCTGCCGTGCCAAACACCAGAACATCCACCGCCGCCGCCTCCGCCTCCAACTTCCCACTATCCAAACCCGTCTTCGACGCACTCCTTCACTACGCCGCCTCCTCCAATTCCGCCCCAGGCGCCGGCATGTCTTCCGCCGAGCTCAACTCCATCGCGGCCGTCCTCCGCCGCTGCCCCAGCTCCCCCTGCAACTTCCTCGTTTTCGGGCTGACCCACGAGACTCTCCTCTGGAACTCTGTCAACCAGAACGGCCGAACCGTGTTCATCGGCGAGAACGCTTACTCAGTCTCGAAGTTCGAGGAGAGCCACCCGGAGATCGAAATCTACGACGTTCAGTACACAACGAAAGTGAGTGACCTCCACAGTCTCATCGGCCACGCGCGAGAGCAGCATCGAAACGAGTGCAGGGCAGTACAGAACCTTCTCTTCTCTGAATGCAAACTCGCCATTAACGACCTCCCAAATCACATCTACGAAGTGCCGTGGGATATAATTCTGGTGGACGGGCCAAGCGGGTACTTCCCGGGCGCGCCGGGGAGGATGTCGGCGATATTCACCGCCGGCGTGCTGGCGAGGAGCAAGAGAGGCGCCGCCGCTGAGACCCACGTGTTTGTTCACGAAATCGGTAGGGAGGCGGAGAGAGTCAGCAGTGCTGAGTTCTTGTGTGGAGAGAACTTGATTGAGTCCAAAGAGTCGTTGGGCCATTTTAGGGTGGAAAAGCGGGATTTGGATGTTAGTGGTAATGGATTCAAGTTCTGCTCAAACTCTTCGTCATCACCACCATCAAGGTGATGTGATTAAACTAGCTAAAGGCCACTTGTGATTACTTGAGTTACCATGTAATTTATTTTAACTTTATAATGTAATTAGTTATAGTTTTGACGTTTGGGAAAATTGATGATGACCATTTAACGGTTTTTGAAATTATTGTTATTGACTGAAAAAAGAAATATTAGGGATTTGTAACAGGTAAGTAAATTGAACTTGGGGAGTGTTTGATTGGTAAAAATTTAATAAAAAAATTACAATAAAAAAGTATAAAAATTTGATATAAAAATAATATGTGGTAAATTTTGATTAAAAAATATAAAAAATAAATAAATTTTAATTAATTTTCGCCAACTAAACACTATTAAGGGCAGGTTGAACTACTCGATGTGCAAAGTGTAGCGTATAAAAATTTAATTGGTATCTTCCCTTTGTAATGTGTAGGGTATAAAAATTTAATTGATATCTTCCCCTTGCAATGTG
Source organism: Vitellaria paradoxa (assembly GCA_019916065.1). NCBI lineage: Eukaryota > Viridiplantae > Streptophyta > Magnoliopsida > Ericales > Sapotaceae > Vitellaria > Vitellaria paradoxa. Next base: position 35,890,028 of record CM034238.1, read on the forward strand.
CACCATAAAGTGTAGGGTATAAAAATTTAATTGATATTTAGTTGATATCTTCCCTTTGTAATGTGCACCATAAAGTGTAGGCTATAAAAATTTAATTGATATCTTCCCTTTGTAATGTGCACCATAGAGAGACTTGCTTTTTCCCTCCAAGCCCAGCGCAAATAGTTGGTATATAGTTGGTATTTTAATTAAGGGACTGTTTGGCTTCTCTAAAGAATAAAAAAAAAATTCTAAAAACTTTTAAAAATTTCTATCACATTAATTTTTTTATTTTACTGCACGCATTACAAATTCACAACTTTTCTTACTTTATTTCATTTTTTTTTACTTCTTATCACTCTAAACATAATAATAATAATAATAATAATAATAATAATAATAATAATAATAATAATAATACGATCGACAATCATTTTCTTTTGTTAATAATATCCGCCATTTATCCTACTTTCCTCCAAATTTCATCAAGTGGTCATGCTAGAGTTTTTTTTTTTTTTTTGAAGTGTATTATGTTTTTTTTAACCCCTTTTAATTATATTATAAAGAATAGAAGTAATTTGGTGAAATTTTAAATTTAATAAAATTTTTTATATTCTTTTATTAATATCTCATAACTTTCCATCACTACTAATAATTTTTATAAAAATCAAAAAAATCTTTTAGTAACTACCATTTTATTAAGTAAATTTAATTTTATACTTTTTAATATTCTAAAAATACCCTTTTAACCTTTCACAACCTTTACATATTTTGTCTCTTCTAGATGTCACTTAATTGTGAATTATTTACTTTAGTTTCTTTTAAAAACTCATCATCTAATATTTCACAAATATTTCAATATTTTTTAATTTAATTTTGTTTGATAGTTTACTTAAAAATATAAAAAAATATATTTTTTAAAAATCACATACGTACGTAATATGTGCATTCACTCCTGCTTAAATACTTTCAACCAATTATTATTCATTATTTATAATTTAAAATAATTTTTTAATTTTATTTTAAATAAAATAAAAAATTAATTAAAAATAAGAGTATGCACCTCTTCTACTTTTAAATAGGATGTGGCTTTCTTACTTTGGATCTCTCATATATAAAAGTGTTGTGCAGGACCTGAATCACTTTAGCCCCCCCCCCCCTCTTTTTTCTCTTTTTGGGAAAGGTACCTTGGCAACTTACAAGTAAATATAACAAACAAATAAACAAGAAAAATCAAAGAAAAACACCAAAGCAATATGCATACATCCAAGGTACCGTATAATTAAGTTTGAATATCTAACAATAGAGAAAGGATTATGTAATAAGATAATAAAAACTTTAAGAAAAGACTCTTACACTCTATTTAAGAAGGTAGATTTAATAGGATTTGATATTATTTGAAATTTAACTTAAAATAATAAAATTTGATAAGAATTTATTATTTTTTTAAATTATTTAAATAAGTAAACAAATTTACCCCAATATATCATATTTATCATATTTTGTATTTTCTGTTAAAATGGTTTTAGTATTTCTCTTAAATTAATTCAATTTAATTCTTAAATTCAAATATGTATTCCAAACAAAAAATTTTATTTGTCAAAATCAAATCAAATTATTTCTTTATTTTAAAATCAAATCAATTCTTAGAGAGAAACGTTTTCAAACAAAGTGTTAGAGAAACTTTTTGACATTACTCTTAATTTTTCTCTTAGTCCAATACTTCATAAACTCTAATTTGAATTTAGTATAAATATACAATACACCTTATATATATATATATATATAAACAAAAAACTGATAAAAAATAGATTTTAAAATAGTCCTAAAAATTCTTGATCACGAAGCTCATCCGAGGAGCTTCCTAGCGAGATATTCCATTACTGTATTGCATCTCTATTTTTCTCAATGATTCTAGTGGCCTTTTAAGTGAGCATCTTATTGTGATGTTGTGTTATCTGTAATTCACAGCGACATTCAGTGACCATCTAGTAACCCATCCAACGAGTTTCTTCTATATCTATACATCTCTAAACTTTTCCCAATAAGCTCTCATTGATTCTTATATTATTGTACTGTACCGTAGGAGAATTCTCAACCTCCTTTGTATTCTTAAAAATCAATATGAATTTGAAAAAGGTAAATGCTTTTACTCGGCTTGTTCTATCGTACTCAACTCGTTTCACTTAAATATTTATCCTTTGTAAGTGTTTGAATGTAACGATAATGATTTACTATAGAAGACGGGGGGGGGGGGGGGGGAAGGTAATATAAAGGAATAAGAGTTTGCGATGACACCAAAAAAGTAATATTACAATATTACTTTCTAAGTAAACAATATAACCGAGGCAGATTTCTCGGCTAACGTGCCTGAAGCATTTGGGTTCGGATCAAGTTTTGTTCTCCTTTGGGCCAATTTTCTGGACGACCAAACAAGGGGTCTGGTGATGGGTGTTGTGGAAAGCCTGTTGTCGGTGGGAATTCATCTCCGCGACAGTCTACAGAGCTCTTCCAACATTATTCCGAAACATGGCTCACGTGACTAAACCGCATTTTACGGTATATCTATGCGGGATATACTACAAATTTACAGTTCACCCACACTCGCAGACAGAGTGGTCCTTTGCAGTTGATAGGAATTGAACCCTGCGGAGGCAATTGGTGGGTTCACGAGGCTACTTCCTCTCCCTGTTGTCAGTATTCAATCCCAAAATTGAATGTTTTCGGTTGATTGTCATGAAAATATCAAGGAACTTTTTACAAACTTTTTCAATTTACTTGCAGGTTTGGTATGGGATTACCAATGGATAAATATTACTTTTGTAAAATTTTATTATTTTAATTATAGTTAATATATTTCATAAAAATTTAAATCAATTAATATTCCAGGCTCTTAAGGGGTTAGATGTTAAATTTTTAAAAAATAAAATAAAAAATATAAAAACTTGTTGAGATAAAAAAAATTAACAATTATACTGATAATATTTTTTTAATAACTTAGAAACCTCACCTGTTTATTTTAATATTTAACGAATTACGTAATTGATAGTTAAATATTGAAAAGATATCTCCTATCCCTCACATTCATAACATTTACATAATTTTTAATCCTTACTAAATGTACCTTCTAGTCATAATAGAGCACAAGACTATGGTTCATTAACATGAATATAAGCAATAACTTACCTAAATGCACAAGCCGACAAGTTTTATATAGATGTAGTGTAACTTTATTAAAAAAAATTTCAATATCCTATTAAGGTTTGTTCCTACATTTTGGGAAATTATATTTTGCACTTTTATATTTATATTATATTATATTTTTATCTTTATACTTTTAATTATAATAATTAACCCCTTATTGAAGATTATTTTTTTAATTTGACTTTTCTATTATCAATAGTTAAAAAATGTGACGAAAATATCACGAGTAATTTTTTGTCAATTTCGGTGTGCCACTCCTTTCGCAATATTCAAAACGAGGTAGTTGTAATTAACACCCAAATCCCTCAATCAAATGGATCTGACATCAGTTAACAAATTAATTAAAATTTAAGTAAAATAAAATTAGTTGCACAACCTTTTCAGCTCCGAAAGCGCTTTTCTGCTCTCAACCCAACCCTAGCAGTCAAAAGAATAGAAAGGAAAAAATTTTAGAATCTATCCCTTGTTTGTGAGTTTTTCTAAGAAAGAAAAGAAAAATGAGTGTTGAAATTTAAAAATTTTATCTTCTCTAAAGTAGAAAAAATTGAGAGAAGAGAAAAATAAATTAATAAAACTTTTAAAATAACATATTTACTCATAAAATAAAGAATAAAAAAATAAAAATTACAAATATATCCTAGAGTTAAATAAATTAATAACCCTATAACTCTTCAAAGGATCTAATGGTGAAATAATATATATTTTCTTTTCCTTTCATTTCTTCTCGACTCACAAAGAAAAAGAAGTTAAAATTATCATCTTTTCTTTTCTAAACTTATAAATAAATAGGAAAAATACTATCATTTCTCTTGTTTTCTTTTCTCTCGTGACTAATATTTTCTCTTCTTTTCTTTTCTTTTTCTTTTTTTTTTCCTCTTTTAAACCCACAAACAAAGTCTAAGGAGGACTCCAGATAAAATCTATGGGGAATGACTTCCATGACACGTTGCTAATTTATTGGCAAGAAGTGTGACTTCAATTTTTTTCTTCAAATCAACTGTCCCCCAGGTGTTCTAACCTAGATTCTGATACTAATCTGTCACGCCCAACATCTTGTGATCCGAGGGGTGAGTAGATTATGCCACACACAATATGCATCAAATTTATAATTTCTTAGTCAGAGCCATAACCACCCCAAAATAGACATTTACAATCCAAAATGAAAATCTAATAGTAAAACAATAAGTAAGTCATGGTCCAACCAGGTCACAATACTCCATAATAGTAAAAATCTTGGTTTTATGACCTTATAGCCTAATTGAATAAATTCAAATCAAATATTAATACAGTCTCGACCAATTTAAAATAAAAATATTAATTTAGAAACTCTAAAGCTATTCCAATGCAACAGCCCCACCTAGTTACTAGGATTCGTACCTGTAATACAGTCTGTAAGAACGTGAGCACTAATTCACGTGTGCTTACGATGCATAATAAAAACATATATGTCACAACTGGATCTGCATGCCAAGGTTGAGGTGTGCAGGCCATGAATCTTTATTACAACATAGTGCGTCTGAGATCATCCAAATGTGAAAAGTATGCTTTTGTTTTGAAATAGGGCCTTGATTACATAGATTAGGAGTCGTCACCTGTCACTTTCAAGATGGTTGTGTCGAGAAACTTGAGTTTTGATTGTGATTTAAAATGTTTTAATTTATGTTTGACAGATATAATAAATTGCTCTTTTTAGTGACTCTCGACTAGTCTATGCAACTAGAGATAGTGGGTCTGGGGGTTCGACTATATATAAAAACCATTATGCCCATATACTTAGGGATGTCCAAAATCCCTTTCCAATCTTTGCAGTAATAATCTCACAATATAATACTCCAGTCTATAATAATCATATCATATAACTCATAAAATGCAAGTGATGCATGAAATGTGAAGTGGTTGAACTTAGCTTGTGTGTAGCTTGCAAAGTTTTGAAATGGCAAATAACTTTGTATAACCTAACCAACGGATAAGTTTGAAATGATAAACGAAGGCAAATATCTTTGTTAAGCTTGTTTTGTAACCCTTTTTGCTAAATAGGATAAGCAAACAAGTTTACATAACACCCCGAGTGAATATGTTTGCAAAAACATAAAGGGTGAGCAAGTTTAAAAATCAAAGTAGGCAAAAAAGGTTGCTGCACACCTAGTTGGCAGACTTGGCAACTAGTCCAAAAAGAAGGCCAATTTGGCCTGAGCCCCTAGCTGGACTCATGTTTGGTGAAGTTTGGGTTTCACCCTCAGAGGTTTGGGTTATTTTAAGATCTTTGGCGCAATTTTCGGGAGCTTTTGGGACCTCTTAAACACTTTTTGGAGTGGTTTAGACCAATTAGGTCAAATCCAGACTTAATTTGAGATTTTTGACGCCAAGTTATGTTCATTTGAAAAATGATGTGCTAATGATCACTTATGATTACTTAAATTACCATGTAACTTATTTTAACTTTATAATGTAATTAGTTAAAGTTTTGACGTTTGGGAAAATTGATGATGACCATTTAACGGTTTTTGAAATTATTGTTATTGACTAAAAAATTGTGAGGGATTTTGGAGCCGGAAAGTAAATTGAATTTCGTGGGCAGGTTGAACTACTACTTGATATGCAGCGTAGGGTATAAAAATTTAATCAATATATTCGCTTTGTAATTGCACCATTTTCTTTATTACGTATTATATTTTTTTACCGATTTATTTATGCTATCAAAGAAAGAAAAGAGTAATTTAGTGAAATTTTAAATTTAATCGTGTTTTAAATTTGATGAAATTTTTTATATTCTATTATTAATATTTTTCAATTTTCTACAACTATTAATATCTTTTGTAAAAATTAAAAAAATTCTTTTAGTAACTATCATTTTATTAAATAAATTTAATTTTATATATTTTAATATTCCTTAAATGTCATTTTAACCATGCATCCACAACCTTTGCATTTTTGGTCTCTTTCTAAATGCCACTTAATTGTAAATTATTTGCTTAAATTTTATTTCAAATTCACCATCTAGTATTCCACAAGTGTTTCCCTATTTTTTATTTTAATTTTTTTCAGTAATTTACATAAAAATATAAAATAAAATATTTTTTAAAAATATCACGCACGTAATGTATGCATTCACACCTGTTTAAATATTTTTAACTAATAATTACTCATTATTTATTATTTGAAATAATTTTTTAATTTTATTTTAAATAAAATAAAAAATTAACTAAAATGCACACATATAGTATGCCCTTCTTCTACTTCTAAATAGGTTGTTCCATTCTTACTTTGAATCTCTCTTATATAATAATAGTGTTGTGTAGAATTCGAATCACTTTAACAATACAGAAGTTAATATATATAACAAACAATCAAACAAGAAAAATCAAAGAAAAACAAGAGTAATAACCTTATATCACAGGTATGATATAATTAGGTTTGAATCTCTTGCAATTGAGAATGGATTATAACAGGAAAATGAAAAACTTTTAAAAGACTATTAAAGAAATTCTTTGGCATTACTCTTAACTTTTCTCTCAATCTAATATTTTGAAAACTCTAATTTGAACTTAGTATAGATAAATAATACGTCTCATATATATGTATAAATAAATAAGAAACCCGATAAGGAAACGAACTCTAAAATAGTTTTAAAAAATTTTTGATTACAAAGCTTATCCGACAAACTTCTCAACGAAATATTTTATCACAGTACCGTGTCTCTACTTTTCTCAATGAAACTAGCAATCTTTTCAATGAGCATCCTACTGTGATGTTGTGTTGTCTGTAATTTACCGCAACACTTAGCCATTATCCAATGATCCATCTAGTGAGTTTCTTCTGTATCTATACATTTCTCGACCTTTCTCAATAGGCCTTCGTTGAGTCTTTGTATTAATGTACTGTACTGTCGGAGGATCTCCAACCTTCTCTGCGCTCCTGCAAATCATGTGAACTTGGAAAGGCAGATATATGCTTCCGGTCCGCTTATTCTATTACACTCCACTTACTTCATTTAAACATTCTTTCTTTATGAATGCCTGAGTGTAACGATTATAATTCTCTACTGTAGCGAGAAGTACTACATAGGAGAATTAGAGTTCGGGGTGACGCCAAAAATGTAATTTTATAATATTATTTTTGTTGCGCACCAAATTATGCTGCGCCACCGCCGGCCCACCTGGCCGATATTGTCCCCAAATTATGCTGCGCCACCGCCGGCCCACCTGGCCGATATTGTCCCCCTCCTGTGGCTCAAAGGCGTCGGAGGTTTTGTTTCCCGCTATGGGGAAAAGGCCTCGATACTAGTGGGAGGAGATGAAACCCCTTATAAGGTGGTCTCAGTCCCCGACTCCAGTTAATGTGAGACAAATTTGGACGAAACATGGCCCCCAGTCCGAGACTGGGGGACCACAGGCCACATCGGACCTGCATGGGCTACCAAATATTGCGCACCAAATTGTATCTCGCTACCGCCGGCCCGCCTGTCCGATATTGTCCCTCTCCTGTGGCTCGAGGGCATCAGGAGTTTTGTTTCCCGCTGTAAGAAAAAGGCCTCGATACCAGTGGGAGGAGTTGAAACCCCTTATAAAGTGGCCTCAATCTCCGACTCCAATCGATGTGGGACAAATCTGGACGCAACAATTTTCTAAGTGAACAATATATTAGTGAGGCAGATTCTCGCTCAAGTGCATGAAGCATGGGTTTGGGATCAAGTTTTGTTTTCTAGTTTCTTTTTTTTTTTTTTTTTTTTTTCTCTTTAGGCCAACTTTCTGGACGACCAAACAAGGGGTCTGGGGTTGTCGGTGGGAAAACATCGACGCAACAGAGCTCTTCCAACAGGATACAACATTACTCTGAAACACGATTCACGTGATTAAACGGCACTGTACGGTATATCTCTACAGGATATGCATATAAATATATTACGAATTTACAGTTCTTCACACACTCGCAGACAGAGTGGTCCTTTGATAGGAATTGAACCCTGCAGAGGCAATTGATGGGTTCAGAAAGCTATTTCCTCTACCTATTGTTAATATTCAATCCCAAAATTGAATGTTTTGGGTTGATTGTCACGAAGATATCAAGCTAACTTTTTTAAAACTTTCTCATTTTACTTGTACGTTTGGTATGGGATTAAAAATGGGTAAATATTACTTTTGTAAAATTTTGTTATTTTAATTATAGTTAATATATTTCATAAAAATTTAAATCAATTAATATTCCACGCTCTTAAGGAGTTAAATGTTAAAATTTTAAAGAATAAAATAAAAAATATAAAAAATTGTTGAGATAAAAAATTAATAATTACATTCTTAACATTTTTTTGAGTAACTTAAAACCCTCACCAATTTATTGTAACGCTCAACGAATCGCGTAATCGATAATTAAATCGAAGAGATGTATGTTACCTTTCACATTCATAACATTTACTTAAACATTTACTTAATTTTTAATTCATACTAAATGTCCTTACTATATTGGTCGTTCTAGTCATAATGGAGCCCATGACTATGGTTCATTAACTTGAATATATACAATAACTTATCTAAAGGCAGAAGCCGACAAGTTTTATGAACTTTTTATAGACGTAGTGTAATTTTATCAAAAAAATTTCAATATCCTTTAAGGATTGTTCCTACTTTTTGGGAAATTATATTTTGCACTATTATATTTATTTTATATTTTATTTTTATCTTTATACTTTTAATTATAATAGTTAAGTCCTTATTTAAGATTTACTTGTTAATTTGACTTTTCTATTATCAGTAGTTAAAAAATGTGGCGAAAATGTCACATGTAATTTTTTGTCAATTTCGGCGTGCCACTCCTTTCGCAATATTCAAAACGAGGTAGTTGTAATTAACGCCCAATTTCCTCATTCGAATGGATCTGACGTCAGTTAACAAATTAATTAAAATTTAAGTAAAATAAAATTAGTTGCACAACCTTTCCAGCAGCCGAGCGCGCTTTTATGCTTTCAGCCCAATCCTAGCAATCAAAAGAATCAAAAGGAAAATATTTTAGAATCTATCCCTTGTTTATCAGTTTTTTGTTTATCAATTTTTCCAAGGAAGAAAAGAAAGGTGAGTATCGAAATTTAAAAAATTTAATCCTCTCTAAAGTAGAAAAAATTGAGAGAAGAGAAAAATAAATTAATAAAATTTTTAAAATGACATATTTACTCATAAAATAAATAATAAGAAAATAAAAATTATAAATATATCCTAGAGTTAAATAAATTAATAACCCAATAACTCTTCAAAAGATCTAATGGTAAAACAATATACATTTTATTTTCCTTTGTTTCTTCTCAACTCACAAAGAGAAAGAAATCAAAGTTATCATCTTTTCTTTTCTAAACTTATAAATAAATAAGAAAAATACTATAATTTCTCTTGTTTTCTTTTCTCTCATGACTAATATTTTCTCTTATTTTCTTTTCTTTTCCTTTTTTTTTTCTCTCTTAAACTCACAAACAGAGTCCAAGGAGGACTCCAAATAAAATCTATGGGGAATGGCTTCCATGACACATTGCTAATTTATTGGCAAGAAGTGTGACTTCACTTTTTTTCTTCAAATCCTAGGTTCTGATACTAATTTGTTACGCCCTAGATCTCGCGACCCGAGGGGTGTGTAGATTATGCCACACACCTTATGCATCAAATATATAATTCCTTAATCAAAGCCATAACCACCTTGGAGTAGACATTCACAATCCAAAATGAAAACATATATGTCGCGACTGGTTTCACATGCCGAGGTCAAGGTGTACAGGTGATGAGTCTTTATTGTGACATAGTGCGTCCAAGATCACCCAAACGTGAAAAAGTATGCTTTTGTGCTGAAATAGGACCTTAATTACATAGATTAGGAGTCGTTACCTGTCACTTTTAAGATGGGTGTGTCCACAAACTTGAGTTTTGATTGTGATTTAAAATGTTATAATTTTACTTTTGACAGATGTGATAAATTGCCCTTTTTAGTGAGTCTCAACTAGTCTGTACAACCAGAGATAGTGGATCTAGGGTTCGACTATGCATAAAAACCGTTATGCCTAGATACCTAAGGATGTCCAATGCCCTTTTCCACTCTCTGCAGTGGTAAACTCATAATATAATACTCCAATTTATAATAATTATAGCATATAACTCATAACATGCAAGTGATGCATGAAATGTGAAGTGGTCGAGCTTAGCTCGTGTGTGCATGTGTAGTGTATGCTAAGAATGAAGTGTGTATTAAAGATGGTCTATGAAGACGAATGTGACTGAACTCAAGCTATATACTTGAGCTGCCTACGTACCCTGTGAAGGAATCAGGTCAATTGTAGTTCAGACCTAAGGTGGCCTGAACTAAGTGTTTATATGATGATAGATGTGTGTAGGAGCCTCACTCCAAGTGTAGGTTATGTCTCGTACAAATGGTTTATGAAAATTTTGAATACTGCACTCAAGCTATCTGCCTAAGCTACCTATGTACCCTATTAAGGGAATCAAGTTAACGTAGCTTAGAGATAGTGCCTAGTGCGGATGTGATGTGCAAACAGGTATAATATGGTTAATGTTGTATATAGGTTTATTATGAAGGAGCCTCGCTCCGGATATGGCATCAAGGAAAGAAAGAGCTTAGCTCTAGTTATAGATTAGGAGTAATCATCTTTGTATTATAAGAGCTTAGCTCTAAGACTAAAATGAAAGTTAGCCTCTTATGTATAACTTGGGAAGAGAATTTTGCTTTAGATGATAAAATGCAATTAGCACCTTGTGCTTAACTGAGAAATGGAGCCTAGCTCCAGATGAGAAAGAATAGTTAGCGCCTAGTGCATGCATAACTAGAGGAAATGAGCCTTGCTCCACTAGAAAAAGACAGTTAGCGTTTAGCGCATAATTGGGAAATGGTTAACTAGAGAAAGGAGCCTTGCTCCAAAGAAGAGAAAGTTAACACCTTGCATCTAACTAGGGAAAGGATCTTAGCTCCAAATCAGCACTTCACGCTGTGATGATCGAACTTGAGTCTTCTACTTGAGCTACCTACGTACCTATTAAGGCATCAGGTCTATGTAGCTCTATACTATGTCTGCGCCTCGCGCATGTGGATGAGGAAGAAAAGTTATTGCCTCATATATAACTATGGAAAGGAGCTTAGCTCCAAATAAGAAGGTACAGTTAGTGCCTTACGCATAATTGGAGATAGAGTTTCATTCCATTAGGGAGTTTAACTCCCAGGAAAGAGACAGTTAATGCCTTGCGCATAACTGTGGAATGGACCTTCACTCCAAATGAGAGAGAAAAGAGGTAGCGCCTAACACATAACTGGAGGAAGCAGTTTTACTCTGATGAGGAGCTTAACTCGTAAAGATGTGTTTAGCACATGTGAGTGAGTATCTATCACTTGGGAAAGGAACTCAGCTTAAATCAAGAGCTCAATTCCAAGAAATGATGATTAGGTCTGTATGAAGGTTTAGGAGCCTAATATGATGTGAGTGATGCAATTTTTATGATTAGATAGGCCATGGACATGTTATATGTGACAACTTCATGGACGACAGTTTAAAGATGTAAGTCAGATATGTCTAAAGGAAGTCATGACTTAGAAACCAACGGCTTAACCAATCTTAAGTCATTCCTAGTCTTTGGAGTCTCACTCACTCAGGTGAATAATCTAGATTGGTATGTATTTGATTTATATGTCTGTATTGACCCTAGCGGGGGTGTGTTTGCATTTTGAAAGTATTATAGCATGTGAACGCATATGCTGGTATGTCAAAACATGGTGAATGGCATGTCAAAGCATGTGCTAGCATAGTAAATGATGTCCTAACATGTTATATCATGATGTGCGATGGTGAATGAGCATGGTAACATGGCCTAGCATGATCATGGCTTGGTATAACGTGACAAGCATGGCAATATGGCATGTTAGCATGGTATATGACGGCAATGACATGGTATAACACGGTAGAGATGACATGACATGGTGAATATGACATCTAGCATGGCCTAGCATGATAATATGATGTTATGACATTATGGCATGGTATGGAATGTTAGCATGATGTGGACATGTTATTTATATAATGTTTGGAATTTTGCAAAGTTTGTCTCGAGTATATCCAATCAATATCATATACTGGGTGCAACCCAGTCTTAAATTATGATCCAGATACCTTTCATTGACAAGGAATTATATTTGCACAATTAAAATTGTTCTATTCTAATTATATAAACAAATTAAATTGAAAGATAAAATAAAATTTCTAGAAAGAAACTTATACTGAATATGAAACTCAAGAGAGAAAAAGTCTCGAATTCTTCTAACGGCCTTGAGAACACCACCTAGTGGCTGACTTTAGGAAAGGAAAAGAGCAGGAGGCGGGTGGGATGGTGTAAATGTGGAGGGAGGCCTCCTATTTATAGACATTTCAAGTGAGCAAAAAGCTTGCAAAGCTTTGAAATGGCAAATAACTTTGTATAACCCAATGAGCGAACAAGTTTGAAATGATAAAAAGAGGCAAACATCTTTGCTAAGCCTGTTTTGCAACCCTTTTTGCTAAATAGGATAAGTACGCAAGTTTACATAACACCCTGAATGAATATGTTTGCAAAAACATGAAGGGCGAGCAAGTTTACAAATCAAAGTAAGCAAAAAAGTTTGCAACACACCTAGTTAGCAAACTTCTTGGCAACTAGGCTAAAAAGAAGGCCAATTTGGCCAGCATACCTAGCTTGAGCCATGTTCGGTGAAGTTCGGGTTTCACCCTCAAAAGTTTAGGCCATTCTAAGATCTTTGGCATAGTTTTCAAGAGCTCTCGGGACCTCCCAAACACTTTTTGGAGCGATTTAGACTAATTAGGTCAAAATTAGACTTAATTTGGGATTTCTAAGGCCAAGTTATGTTCATTTGAAAAATGCTGCATTAAAACGGAATTAAATGAAGACATGGTCAGCCAATCCTTTGACTTAACACCTAGGCACCACTAGGATAACTCCTCCTACCATTTTTAGGTATGAAGAATCCAAAAATGCAATCAATGGGTCTTCGAGACACTTTTATGAACTTATAAAAAATTAACGAATTTTGTAAACAAGTCAGTAGAGAGACCTCCTAAGGTTTGACTTGGTTAGACTTAGCTATGCCATTATCACAGGGAATGAACCCTTAACATTTGTGTGCGATTTGAGGGCATTTCGACTTCATCTAGATGGTCAAATTATATCTGGGGTGCTAGTAGCTTCCTCCTCGTCGATGGGAGCTATTTTGAGTCGACGGAGCCCAAATGATCTCTAGAGTGGCATTCGACTGCTTTGAGCTTGTCTTTATGTCCTGTGATATGTCTTGGGAATTCATATGTATTTTTATACCTTTTTGGCTTGACCTGAGCAGTCCAGTCAATATTTGTCTTCAAGTGCATTGGTAAAGGCCATTCTTGACTTTTGGGCCGAATTGACCCTTGACTTTGGACTTTAACTCTCTTGTTGATGTAAAAGTTGTTTATTTCGTGTCTTAAACATGCTTGTGTAGTCTAGTTGCCTTCTATCATGATTTAGGTCTTTGGCTTGGCTCTTTCTTAACTCCAGGGATACAATCATTATTTTGTTGTTTGTTTACTTTTTGATGAATTCTGGCACTTTGACATACTTACGATTTAAAAAACTTAATCAGTAGAACATTATTCAATTGAAAGCATTAAATGCTATAAATATTAAATGAGGGGGGAAATTAAGGTGTCAACAATATATAATATGCAATAATAACCGAGCAGTTTATAATAATTTAACTCAATGTCGAATAATCATATGTTAAATACATAATTAAACCAATAGACCACATGAAATATCAACAATTATATCATCACATTGTCAATGACCAAATTATCGTATTCTTTGTATTCATTTGTCATTTACTATTCATCTCATTATATCATAGGTTGGATACCAACAACATTGTATTTATGGCTAATACTCAACGAAAATGATTAACCAAACACGTTGTTGTTCAAGCCAACACCATTGGTTATGGTTAGCGAAATAAACGTCGTGTTGTAGGCTATTAATCCACTGGTATAAGTACCAACACTTGCACAAGTTTAGGTTTTTTTCAACTTAAGAGTAATTTTTGTATCTTTCCTATTTTTCTAGTATTCGTCAACCCTACAATTACAACATCAATCACATTTCTTTTATTTCCATTATTATCATGTCAAGGTAACAACTTATTAAAATCAATCATTATCCTCATATTATCACTTCAATGACATTTTCTTCTTAATAAAATAAGTCATTAAAATATTTCAATTTAGGCATTCCAATTCACATATTTTTCATATATTTAGTTATAAGTGTCAAACTGTAATTTTTCACAACTATAAGGGCAAAAGTGTCATTTCACAAATATTAGGCTCACTTTGTAATTATCCAACACTTTACAGGTTAATCTGAAGTTTTCAGTACCTATTAGGGTCAAGCTGAAATTTTCTAAACCCTTTGGGACTAGTTCACAATTACTTAAAATTATTGGGGGGCGAATCAGTGAATATAAAAACAAATTGCAAGACTTAAGGCTTGCTGCAGCATTTAACCATCAGTCTAGAGTACATATTATATATATATTAGTATATGTACTTCAAAACAATACTGGCATATACCTTTTTTTTGGGGGGGGTCAAACAAGGCAAACAAAATGAAGTGCATACATATACAGACACACAATGTCTAGCTCTTAAGTGAGCAAACAAAAATGCATTTTATTATTATTATTATTATTATTATTATTATTATTATTATTATTATTATTATTATTATTCAAACAAAGCCATCAAATGTTTCAGTCCTTGTCAAATCAATTAAAAAGGCATATATATATGCATATTGCACGGTATATAGCCCTTTAAAATTAATATTCTCTGAGAAAAGTAATGATAGTTAAGCTTTCAATGTAGCCTAAAATTTATCACATTTTATACAAAATAAACATATAAAAATTATCACAATATTTTTAATATCATATATGTAAATAAAAAGACATTAAATCTCTGTTTTAAACTTTCAAACAAATGTTTGCTAGTTGCACACAACCTTCTTTTATGCTCAAGTTATTAACCCTAACATCAAAATAATTTACTAATTTTTTTTCAATATATTTTTAACTACAAAGCCTTAAAAAATTTTGAGATTTGGTGGAAGTTTAGTACACTTACTCGATACTATATTATTCTACACTCTCAATTTACTCTCATTTTTGGCTGAACAACTCCCAAAATTTCCCCCTCTCTCTCTCTCTATATATCTTTTATCTTAGTTTTCATTTTCTCTAGCAAATAAATGCTACATATATACACCTACATATGTATCAGATGAAGCTTCGTAACCAAGCAACTCCTTGGCCTATCAGAAGCTACACTCACAGCTCTCTACCTCTTGCAGATTTGTTTTTGGTAAGTACCTCCTGTAGATTTGACTGCACATAAGCATAAGTATGTATCACACATATAGAAATCCAAAGGCTGCATAGGTAGCCTGTACTATTCTGTTTTCATCATTTTGTTTATATATATATATATATATATATATACTTACATATATATATATATATATATATATACTTATATATAGGTGCATGTAGGTTCAAAGGTTGCAAGCACAGCCTATAACCATTCCTTCTTAGGATTACATTTATATATTTAAAATTTCAAAAAGCTAGTTTATTACATTCTTTCCTCCTTATAAACTTCTGTCCTCGAAATTAAGGCAATCAATACAAAACATAACTTTAAGAAAACAAATGTGGGTACTGTCTTCACATTTCGTCTTCGTGTTCCCAAGTAGATTCTTCAATATTATGATGTTTTCACAATACTCTGACCAACAAAATTGTCTTCTCATGAAGTAGTTGTTCTTGGGAATCCATTATCTGAACCGGTCTCATGTCATTTGTCGTATTCGAGTCCATCTCCAACTTAGCCCAATCTAACATGTGTGTAGGGTTTGAAATATACTTCAGAAACATGGAGACGTGAAACATGTCATGAGTTCCTGAATATTGCGGTGGCAATGTCAAATGATAAGCAACATCTCTAACTTTAGCCAAAATGTCAAAAGGCCTAATATACCTAGACGATAGCTTCCCTCATCGACCAAATTGAAACAGTCCCTTCCATGGTAAGACTTTTGAGAACACATATTCCCCCACTTGAAACTCCAAAGGTCTACGTCTCCAATCAGCATAAATCTTTTAGCGACTGCGCTTCGTCTCCAATCAGCATAAATCTTTTAGCGACTGCGCTAATGATTCTAATTCTTTCATTAGTCTCCTGAACTAATTCTGGTCCTACTAATGTTGCCTCTCCAACTTGTGTACAACAGATCGGTGACCTACACAGCCTACCATACAAGGTCTTAAAAGGTGTTGCTCTAATGCTAGCTTAATAACTGTTATTGTAGGTAAATTCTACTAGTGGTAAGTAATCCTCCTAACTATCTCTAAAATTCAACACACAAATTTTAAGCATATCCTCCAGAATCTAAATTGTGCGTTCAGACTGCCCTCAGATTGAGGATTATAAGCAGTACTAAAGTACAACTCTATTCCCATAGCCAACTGAAAACTTTGCCAAAACCTGGAGACTCAGTCTGAAACAATGGATAACGAAGTCCTGTGAAGTCTCACAATTTCATTAACATATATCTTGCCAAAACATCCATTGAATCAGTTATTCAATTCGGTAAGAAATAGGCCAACTTCGTTAAACGATCTACAATCACTCAAATAGTTAAAATCGCTTCTTGTCTTTGGTAAACATGATATAATATCCATGGTTATATTTTCCCACTTCCATTCAGATATCAGTGATAGCTATAACAATCCTACTGACCTTTGATGTTTTGCTTTAACTTGCTAACAAGTTGTCACCTGTTGATACATTTTCCCACATCCTTCTTCATTCTGCCCAATAGACCTGACGCTTCAAACCATGATACATCTTTGTACCTCCTGGATTTACTGCAAATTGGGAATGATGAGACTCTCTCATAGTGTCACCCTGCATAGACAATAGTACCAAGATTCTTCCTTGATATCTCACTATGTCGTCATTATCCATAGTCCATACAGGCATATCCACCAAGCCTCGTACTTTCATCAGAACCTATAATTCCTTCCCATCATTCTTTTATGCTTCAATCACCCTACTGAACAATACTGACTATGCAACTACAGTATACAATGTAGTCTGTTCTCCATTATCTTTAGACTCAAGATCAAACTACTTAATGTCTTTATCATTTCCTATTTCTTAACAGTAATACCTGCTAAAGTGCAACGAGTCGTCCTGCCAAGAGGTGTCAGTAATTATGTTAGCTTTTTCCAGATGGTATTGCAAATCAAAATCATACTCCTTCATATACTCTATGCACCTTCTTACCTCAAGTTTAGACCCTTCTGTGTAAATATATACTTCGAAATTTTATGATTAAAGGACACTTCAAACTTCTTGCCATACAAATAACGTCTCCAACATTTTAGGGCAAAAATCACTACTACTAATTCCAAATCATGAACTAGATAGTTTTATTTATGAGTCTTTAACTGTCTTAACCTATAAGCCAGTACCCTACCACTTTGTATCAAGATGCATCCTAATCCCTCTCTAGAAGTATCACAATATATCGAATAGCCTGGACCCCTCTTTAGGATGATCAGTATTGGTATAGTGGTTAATTTTCTCTTAATTTCTTGAAAAAACTTTTCACAAGCATCATCCACATAAATTTAACTCTCTTTTGGGTCAAGCTAGCCAAAGGAGCAGCCAAACTGGGAAGTTAAGTACAAACCTTTTGTAGTAAGTAGCCAATCCTAATAAACTATGAATTTCAAACACGATCTTTAGTCTTAATCATTCAAGAATAACCTCAACCTTAGACAGATCTATAGCTACTCTTTTTTCAAAAACTACATGGCCTAGAAACTTCACTTCACTTCTTGAAGTTGAAAGTAACACTTGCTTAACTTAGCATACACTTGGTGATTTCTTAAAATTTGCAATACTATTCTTAGATGTTCTTCATATTCTTCTTTAGACATTGAATAAATTAGCACATCATCAATAAATATCACCAGAAACTTATCCAGATAGTCCTTAAACACCCTATTCATTAAATTCATAAATAATGCTGGAGTATACGTCAAACCAAATAGTATTAACCAAGAACTCGTAATGATCAAACCGAGTACTAAACACCATCTGGGCCATGTGGAACCTAATTTGTATAGATTTTGTATATATGTGTTGTCATTGTATAGATTTGTGGATTAAAGAGATGAATTTTTGTAAATTTATATAGATTTGCTTAAGATTTCTATACAACTTATGTTTTGTGATTTGTATGCTAGGAAAAAGGCGAGATGAAATTTAATTTGTTGCAAAAGAGATGAATTTGTGTAGATTTGTATAGGTTTGGTTGAGATTTGCAAAATTATATAGATTGGATTAAGATTTATATAGATTTGTAATTTGTTGTAATCGCTTGAGATTTATATAGATTTGATGAACAGATTATGTGTATATATACATTGTGTAATCTTGGTATATTGGAATTTTTTTTTTTTTACTAACGTCATCATTTTAATAGAAATTCTAATGGTATACTAACGGAAAGAGTCTAAGTGTTACAATTTTTCAAAATAAGGGATGTATCTGTAATTTTTAAATGTTAAGTTGGTCTACATGCATTTACCTAAATATTTAGGGGGTCAGATGTAATTTACCCTTTCTATTATTGTTTTTTCTAGAATGAAAATTGAAACTATGTTTGGAATTGTATTTATGTTTACATTATTAATTTTTTTATTTTAATAAAATATTTAATTTTATTATTATTTTAAAAAATTAATTGAATTTAATAAAATATATTTCATACTAATTTAATTTAATTAATTAGAATTAGTTTAATTATTTATTAATATTCATTTAATTCAATAAATATAGAATATATTAAATTATAATTTAGTTATATTATTTATTAAAATTTTGAATTAAATGTAATTATTAATTGAGTGAATCTAAAATATATTGATTATAATTTAATTATATTATTTATTAAAAATAATTGATTAGTTAAATTAATTAATTATTTTTAATGTAATTAATTTTTGTAATATTTTTATTAAAAATATATTACATATTAATTTAGATATTTATATTAGTTTAATTTAAGTATATTATTTATTAAAAATAATTTTTATTTACTAAAATATTTGAATAAAGTAATTTATTTTAATATGATGCAACAAAAATGAATAAAGAGTTAAATTGACAAAATATTTGTAACTAAAAAAATAGAGTGACAACACTTTTTTTATTTACGTTTTTATGTTTAAGTTTTTACTTTTTAAACAAATATAAATAAATTTAACAAATATGTTTCTATAACCAATTTACAAAATTTTAAAAATATAAACAGAAAAATAAAAAATGAAAACGTGGGCTAACTATTTGATTTTAAATTTTACAAATCAACACATTTTTTAACAATGATTTTGGCCTACATCTACACAGTACAATATTATCCGCTTTAGACTTGGTTAACAAATTTTCAGGTGGTCACTCATCCTAATACTGCTACCATTAGAGTACAGTAAATCCTGAAGTTTCCACTGAATCAAGTGAACTTTAAAACATGTTATACTTTGTAGATTCAAATATTATATATATACCATTTTCTTTCACTATCTAGACGATGTGAGATAGAAGCTATTA
Organism: Vitellaria paradoxa; assembly: GCA_019916065.1. NCBI lineage: Eukaryota > Viridiplantae > Streptophyta > Magnoliopsida > Ericales > Sapotaceae > Vitellaria > Vitellaria paradoxa. Next base: position 35,909,946 of record CM034238.1, read on the forward strand.
TTTTTCTACTTCATCTCCTACTTCACTCTCCTGCAGACAGAATTTCTTGCAAGTAAGTCCCTCATAGTCTTTTACAGATTTGTGATTATTTTAAAAATATTATTAATATTTTGATTTATTTTTATTTAAATTTCTCAAACCAGTTTGTGATTTTAAAAATTGAATATAATTAAAATGAAAATATGTTTATCGTGGCTTTCAAAATGTACGTGGAGAGATATTATAACATTCTCTATCATAAAGATTTATGAAGAAGGCGATGTAATGTAATATTGAATAGAAAATCATTAAAATTATTTTGGACTTTATCTTACCAAATATATTAAGATGTGAGTGTATGTGAATGCCCTAATTTTGAAAGAAATAAATAGATAAATGAAACATATAGACCAAAACAAGGAAATTTCTTTTGCGTGGGAGTGAAAAATTTATTACCGCTAAGGAAATACGAATTTTTGTCAGTAAATTTAATAAAATATTACATTAAAATTTAATTATAATTATAAAAAATTTATTGTTACAATTGAAATTAAAAAAAATCAAAATAAAATTCAATATAAATTAAAAAAGTGCTAAATATAATTTATTTTCTCTTTAATACATAAGATTGCACATCTTTGACAACTTTATGTCTTTTAACAATAACACTAGATATCTTAAAAAAAATTTGACAAAACATTTTTTTTAATGTGTCAGATCATTTTAAAAATAAAATGAATTTTTACTCTGAACAAGATACGACTACAATTTGTGCTTTCGTATTTGAAATTTTGTGCTAAAATTGTGACTTGTTAGTCCTAACATCATGATTGCTATAATTCCATATGCTGGTGAAATAGAATAAATTCTCCATTAAAAGAGTCAATGACTCAATCCTGTAATTGGGAAAGGAAATCAGAATCTCTAATAAAAGAGATCAAATTAGTGGTTGGATAGGATTTTAAGACAAATTAAAGGATAACCTTTTCAATATAAAAATTATAACTAAAAATATAAAACATTTAGAATATATTCAGGAGTTTTAAAGTATAGATTCTGAGGTATTTTTTATTAGTTTTGAAATGATTAGATGATAAACATTATGAGATACTCAGAAATTTGGATTTGAGAATAACAAACCTAATGTGGTAGAAAATAATTCACACTTTTTGCCCCTCTCTTTTTTATCTATCTTTTTTTCGGTAGAATCTTTATGCAAAAAAATAGTGAAATAAAATAGTCAGAGGTAATTCTCGATCGACTAGAGATACTCTGACGTTCAAGTTGGAGTCTTTTAATTTGTATATGTCTTCAATATTTATATCTGTAAAATATCTGGCAAGCATTATTTTGATTTCACTATAGTTGTAGTGGTAAGATAGTATTAATAGTGGTTATGATATAAGTTTTGAGATTGGAGAACGAATGACCTTGAAGTGACAGTTTATATATATATATATATATATTCTTCTGATCATATTTCCTAATATACTTAAGTGCAATGAATCAAGTAATTATATAATGTAAATATTAAACTATTTAGTCCCTATTTGACTAAAATATAATATCTACTCAGGGGTATCATTTATGATCGAGGAGCAAATTATTTTTTGTTCTTACACCTATGTGTGAGAGTTTATTTTTTAATTTGTTCCGAAATGTTTATTAATATTTATAATGATCCATGTACTCTTATTTATTTATTGAGTAGCAAGCCCTAATAATAAAACTCCGAAAAACTTCAAATCTAAAATGTTAAAAAAAAAAGTTGCTAGGATACAACAATGCGAAATGGGAAATATGAATAAAATGGTTTTGTTAAAAATATCAAATTTGAATTTAAATATTTTCATGAGAGTATTACTGTTCAAAATTTTATAAATCGATAAGATCCCCAAATTACTAATGGGTTTTGAAATATTTAACAAATTCATAAGAACACTCCAATACCCGATTACTTAAAAAATCCTAAGCATTATTTCGTATGAACACCTCAGAACTAACACCTTAAAAACACAGTTAAAACACATGAATTTTTTGACTAGTAAAAATCTAAAGATGTTGAAAGATTCACCACTCCTTATAATTTAGGTATCATTTGGAAGTCTGAATTTTAGTAATTTTTGGTATTGTTTTGTTAAAAATTTTTTAGTTGTAAATTTTGATATGTTTGGTGAAACAAATAGCAATTCTTAATAATTTTTAATAACTTTTTACAACTTGTGGGTGTTTGGTAAATTTTTTGATAATTTTTTGTAACTTTTGATAATTTTTAGTAATTTTTGATAACTTTTGAAATGAACAAATTACTGTATATAACTAAAAAAGTGACCAAAATCAGTATTTTATTAAATACCTAAAAAGTAATATTTAATAAATTTTCGTTAAGAATTGAATTGTCAAAAGGTGTTTTTCATATAATTCCGCTCTTGTAATGAATTTTAATTTGTTTAAACTTAAACATCCCCCCCTCCCCAAAAAAAAAGTTCAGATTTATACAAGAGATCGTTCCCACTTTAACATTGCTTAACTTTGAAGTCTCTGTGCCCTAACAACTTTCCCATTAATTCTTGACTTTTAGTTTTGAACCTTTTTTGTATGCAGCACTGACTGACACCTACCGATATCCACTAGAAAAAAAGTCATGGAAGGTTGTTTTATTGGTTGAGGTGCATTTGATTTTTTTTTATTTTTATTTTTATTTTTATTTTTATTTTGAATTCATTTTTTATTTTGTACTTTTGAAAAGAAAGAAAAAAAATTCAAAAATCATTTGCTTACTTGTATTTTTAAAATTTGTTTTAGAAAATAAAAAATAAGTTAACGCATGAAATGAAAAACAGTAAAAAATTATTTTGAGAGTTTTTAGCCTAAAATAAAAAAAAATCTAAGAATAAGAAAAAATAAAGTATTTTCTATTTACTTGTTTTGGCACTTTTAACATATAAAACAAAAATAAAAAATAAAAAAAATAAATTAAATAGCACCTAATTTATTTAATTTCAACTGTCAATTAATTAAGTTTCATAATGCGTCCTCGATGTCGTTACTCTTGGCCATGATTTCATTATTACCTTCTTCGCATTTTCAAACCAATGCAAAGCGAAACACCTACTTACGCTTCGTTTAGTTACGAAAAAAGTTTTAATTACTTTTTTATTTCTTGTAATTTTTTCATTTTAGATGGCTTTTTTTCATCAAAATTTATTTTATCTTAAAAAATTGTAATTTCTAAATTTCTAAGAGTATTAATTACATTTGTAAAAAAAAAATAAAAATCAAAAAGTTCACATCCATTTGAGTGAAAAATAAAAAAACAGTGTTTTAATTTTGTTATTTTTTATCTAAATGGATAATTTTTTACTCACAAACGTAAATTTTTCAAATTGTTTTTACAAATGTGATTAGCATACTTAAAAATTACAAATTTTGAAAAAAAAATAATAAATTTTGGTAAAAAAATGATATAAGATGAAAAAAACTCTAAAAAAAAAAAAAATTGTTTCTTACTTTTTTTTTTAGCCAAACAAAGTTTTAGTGATCCACCAAGAAGTGAATTAAGGTGCCAATTTCACGCACCCTGGCAACTTAGTATATGCATGCAATCATGCACCCTGAGACGGGATGAAAAGAAAAAAAGAAAAAGGCAATCGCCGTTAGGTGTTGTTTTACACTAGCAGTAAGTTTTAGTCTTCTCGACCAACACGAGAGAAAATGGCATTGATTAATGAATATATTATGGAGTAATCAAAAATTAAGAAAATTAAATCTCATCCAAAGTTCAAGTCAACAGAACCACTTTCAAAACTCAACTGATAATGTTTAAACCCGGACAAATACATCAAACTAAAAACATCATTAGAATATTCAGTGGCGTACGTAGGAATTTGGGTTAATATAGGTCAAATTATGTGTAAAATTTTAAATTATAAATAAATATATAAAATACGATAAAATATAAAATACTATGGGCTCGTTTGGAGTCCCAAAAAAAACCAAAAAAAAAAAACTAATGGATGGGTTGATGTGATGTAAAAATGATAGGTGGTAAAATGTGATTGGAGGGATTTGAAAACTTTTGAAGTTTTTTGGTTTTTTTTGGGACTCCAAACGAGCCCTATATATTGATATCAAATACATTACTACTTTTCTACTCTATTATAATAATTTGCTCTATTCAAAAGTTACCAAACATACAAAAGTTGTTAAAAATTACTAAAAATTGTTAAAAGTTGTCAAAAATTACTAAAATTGCTAAAAGTTGTCAAAAATTTTACCAAATACTCAAAAATTGTAAAAAAATGCTAAAAACTTTTTGGTAAAAAAATACCAAAAGTTACTAAAAGATATGTATTCAAAAATTTCTTATAAATATTTATAATTTTTTATGTCAAATAATTTAAAAAAAAAAAATTAGCGTAAGCCTTCACTTACACTGGACATCATGTGACTCTGCCACTGAAAACATTGGTATATAGTCCATCATTGTAATCTAAGAAAATTACTAATAATATCAAGTACAGTAATAATAAGATAAAATGACAAGAACAATTTAACAGTGGTAAAGATGAATTTCGGAAAAGCAACACATGTATAGTATTTTAACGAAGTATGGTGCAATTTGACTTGATATATCCAAATCATCGAATCTACCCTAAGCTTTGAGCGCTAACTTATTTTGGGTGCGTTAAGAGTGATAAAAAATAAATAAATTATAAGTTCATAATTCGTATAATAAAATAAAAATAAAATAAATAATAAATAATTTTTAAAATTTTTTATTATTTTTTAATATTTTTTAAAATTTTTTATCATTTCAATCGAAACCTTTGTCCATAAATTACGGATCCGTAATTTCCCATAGTGAATTTTGATTGTCATTATGGGTCCACGACGCTTTGAAACCTTCACTGTCTCTTGCCAAGGGCCTGCCGCATCCACGCCAGAGAGCTACCGGCTCGATGACTAATTAACCAAGTCAGGGAACGGGGCATTAATTTCAGCCAAGATACAACATCAGCAGGGATAAAAAATACACTTGCGCGTTGTCACTGCGTCACTTGAACTCGCCTGAAAAAGTCTGTCGGGGAAGGAAATGAACGAAAAATAGGCGGAGAGGGTTTTCGACCAAGTACAGGCTCAAGAGAATAATTGCTATGAAATAATAGAATTTAATTGACAATAATGAGTGCACATCACTTAGTGTATCATGTGAATTATTTAAAAGATGAGAGAATGAATAAAATAAAAAAAAATAATTAGAAAAATAATATTTTTATATTCCTTTAATAGATAATAACAATTTTCTTTACATTTAATATTTATTACCTAACATTTAATGCACGTGATAAATTTCAAAATGATAAGTATGGTATAACATTAGAATATTTCAAATGTCACTTTCCGTCTATTAATTGTTGTGTAACAAACTAACTGAACGAATAATATTATAATAAATGAATTAAATTTATTATAATACTACTTTTATAGTTAACATTTAAACTAATATTTATGCATTTCACTGTAGAACCAAATTGATTAGGCCACGAACGAGATATATTCAGGGCAGAACTCTTATTTACTTAGCGCGTCTGTGCTAAGAAATGACGTCACGTGTTTAATATATATATTTATATCTATATTTTTGTACCATATTTACTTTTCAATTCCCATGGACGTGCATATGAAAATAATATACAGATGTATTTGGTTGGTAAAAATTTTGTTAAAAGGTATGGTAAAAGTATAAAAATTTGATATAAAAGTAATTTGTAATAAAATGTGCATTTGGCGCATCAAATTTTGACGAAAATTTCTGAAAATTTTTAAAAACCTATGAAAATCTCTGAAAATTTCTATACATTTTTATACATTCCCGCTTTCTCAAAATTCAAAAAAAGTTCGATACCTTTCAAAAAAAAGTTAATAACTAGAATTCGGTTAATCAAATAGTAAAAAATTTTTTACCATTCTCACCATGGATTCTCAAGCTATCAAATGATACTCGCTTTGACTACTTTTTGTGGGGTCGTAGAAACTGTTCTGACAAATTTACGAAACCAACTTCCGTCCAAACGATTTCTGTAATCTGTTTAGACGGATTATAGTGTAAAGAAGTCATAACTGACCAAAATTTTGAATCCGTCTAAACAGAAATCTAATCCGTCAGAACGAAAATCTTACTATTCATCTCTAAAAAACGTGATTTAAGATGTATGTACCAAATGTAAAATATTTTTTTTAAATCATATTTTATCTCACTTTTTATCACTCTAAATTCACTCAAAATTTAATTAGAAAAAAATAGAAAATTGATAAAAATTAATTAATTTTGATTTATTCCACTCAATTAAACACCCTTTTTCGGTTTTCTTTTGCGTAATCCTTTGAGGCGTAAACATTGTTGATCTTTGGAAGATGTTTCCTGATAAGGCTATCCATGCCGATGTGACCATTTTCATTGAGTGGCCAGCGTTTAAGGGTATTTAAATGGTTAAAAAATATAAGAAAAATAAAAAAATAATTTAATATAAATATGACGAAATTTAATTTAAAAAAATTAATAATTTTTATAATTTTTAAGTAAATTTTGGTAAACTAAAAGTCACTTAAATTAATCTGGTGTGGCGTTCATCAATGATCTCGTTCGAAGTTAGGGTAAGAAGTTACTTTTGGGTTGTACCTCGGACGTAGTGAGAGAAATTACGGTTGCCAAGGCGTGTTGAGGGTAGGCTTGGTGTTCAGGCTGCTTCTTTGGGAGTCTGGTGGTATTCATGGGAAGTATCAACGTGAATCGAACTTTGATGATGTCACTGTTATGCCAAGTCAACATAGTCTAACGAGGGAATGTAATATTCAGTATTTTATTTTTAGTTATCTATTTAGTTATATATATATATATATATTTTTTTTTTGCACATAGGTTTTGATCAGAGGATAATAATGACTCATTTTATTTATTTATTTATTTATTTTTAGTTGAGTTGGTCCCAAATTCTGTATTGTGAGCTTGTAGGCCAATTTTCTTTCCTTTTTTATTTCTATTTATTCATTTATTCCTCCTTTTTCCCGTTTTTATCTAATGATGCCCGCTCGGTGCCGTTGGTGACCTGGCGCATGGGTAGGAACAAAAACGAAATAAGAGACTTGGGGGAACCTCGAATTTTAGCGGGGAGAAAATAAGAAAGAGAGAGAAAATAAAGAGTGGAAGGGGGTGAGAGGCGGGAGGGCTCGGATATAGGAGTTTTGATCGTGGCGGTGCACTCATAAATTTTATACCGCAAATTTTGATGATTTTGGTAGCCATGGGAGAAAATTCGAGCTACCAAATGTTTAGGTCCTAAAATTTATAATTATTAATTATTTATTCTCCTTTTTTTTTATTCAAATTACAGGTGGGTGGAACTCTATTATATGTGTTTGTGCTTGTTCTGGTTATAAAATCGTAAATTTATTCTTGGATTTGCATGATTTAAAATATTTTTCTTTTTTAAATTGGAAGGAACACAAACCCAAGTTATAAACGGACGATATAAGACTATTAACCAATTGAGATATAAGTCTCGCTTATGATTCAAAATGTTATACAGATATACATAGAAAATGGAGATTTGGAGGCTCACTAAACGAGTGACCTCTTTGGAGCCGCCACTGAAATTGTTATATAAAATATCTTAAAATGACAAGTTTTAAAATATTTTTAAAAGATAAGTTTGCTGGAAACATTAACCCAACCCATCCACAACTTTTGATCAAATCCCTGCTGGCTTTGTGGACGTTACAATCTGAACGATTCCTTCGCCTTCACAATTGCTGCACTACGTGGCCACTACTAATTGAGGGAATTAATTGGTTTCCTTTGCCTATAAATTGTTACCGGCAGTAAACTGCACATGTACACAACTATTCTCTCTCCTCTCCATTTCTCTTTTCTCAATTGTTCTCTCGGTTGCATCTCTTTAAACTTCCAATTTATAAATCCATCAGTGGGTGTATTATAAAATTTCTGTTTTTCTTGTATCCCTCTCATCAGAGGGAGCGTTCGCTGAATCCACTACTAGGAACATTGGTTTTCTCGGCCGCTTCAAGCAGTCGAGAAAAGTACACTAAGCGGTCGAAAAATGTTTTCTCGACCGCTAAACGACCGCTTAATAGCGGTCATATCCGCTAAGGTCGAGAAAAAAAATATTCGACCGCCTCAAAGCGGTCGACAAAGGTTTCGTCCGACAAAACCGGTCGACAAAAGATCGCGACTAAAGGATTTCTCATCCGCTTCTAGGTAGTCAGCTAAAGTTTTTCTCGGCCGCTGCCAGGCGGTCGACCAAAGGCATATTACTTAAAAAAAAAGGCTACTTTTATTTCAAACTAAAGGAATAACCTGTACATTTATATAGCAAAACCTGTACATTGTATATACTAAGATGAAATCAAAATTAGCTAAACAAAATTATAAATTTTCATAAAATATATAGCAAAAAATACATATAACATTAAAGAGTTTTACTACAAATACTTTAAAAACAAAACAACATTCCCTTGCATCTGTTGCAGTTGACCTCAAAACAATTTGAGCGTCCATCTAAGCTGAAAAACACAAAACAATTAAATTAAAAATGTCATATGTTTTTTGAATATAAAATCAAACTCATAAAATAATTTAAAGTGTGAATATTTAATTATATTCAAACTTAAGTGTCAAGTTGATCCTACACGTGAAGTTCGGTTTGCAGTGGACCCTGCTTCCTTGGTTTGAGAAGTCGAAACCAAAGTAACATTATTCCTATAAACTTTAAGTGTCAACTTGATCCTACCCGATGCCATCCCGGGCTTGTCGTCACTCGGATTCAAGCCCGGTCCATTTACAGTTTCTAAATGACCTAGACTCGCAACACGCAAAATTTGGTTTGCAACGGACCACATTTCCTCAGTTTGACGAGTTGAAACCTACGTAGTTGACACTAAAGTCTTAAGTGCTAATTTGATACTACTTGGGTCCATCCTGCGCCCGCCATGACTTGGATTCAAGCCCAGTTAGTTCCCACAGTTTCTAAATGATTAAGACTCACTACACGTGAATTTTGGTTTGCAACGGACCCCGTTTCCTCAGTTTGAGGAGTCAAAACATAAGTACAGGACGTTATAAAACTTAATTGTTAACTCGATCCTACCTGGGCCCATCCCGGGCCCACTGTGACTCCCATTCAAGCCCGGGACTACCCGAGGTTTCTAAATGACCTAGACTCGCTACACATGAAGTTTAGTTTGCAACGGATCCCTTTTACTAGGTTTGAGGAGTCGAAACCTAAGTAGTAGGCACTTAACGCTTAAGTGCCAACTCGATCCTACCCGAGGCCATCCCGGGACTGTCATGCCTAATATTTCAATCCCAGTCAATTCCTACAGTTTTTAAATGACTTAAATGACTTAGACTCACTGCACATGAGATTTGGTTGAAAACGAATCCCATTTCCTCGGTTTGAGAAGTTGAAACCTAAATAATTGACACTTAGTGCTTAAGTGTCAACTCGATCCTACCCAAGGCCATCGTGGGCCTGCCGTGAGTCAAATTCAAGCCCAGTCAGTTCCTACAATTTTTTATGACTTAGACTCACTACACGTGAAATTTGGTTTCCAATGGACCCCGTTTCTTTGGTCTGAAGAGTTGAAACCTAAATAATCACCACTTAGCACTTAAGTGCCAACTCGATCCTACTCGGGGCCATCCTGGGCCCGCCATGACTCGGATTCAAACCCAGTTAATTTTTACAATTTCAAAGTGACTTAGACTCACTACACGTGAAATTTGGTTTGCAACGGACCCCGTTTCCTTAGTTTGAGGAGTCGAAACCTAAGTGCGGGAAGTGTTAACTCGATCCTACCCGGGGCCATCCTGGGCCCGCTGTGACTTTGATTTAAGCTCAGTTAGTTCCTACAGTTTGTAAGTGACCTAGACTCACTACACTTGAATTTTGGTTTGCAATGGATCCCATTTACTCGGTTTGAGTAGTCGAAACCTAAGTAGTTGACACTTAATGCTTAAGTGCCAACTCAATCCTACCTGGGGCCATCCCGGGACTGTCGCGCCTCAAATTCAAGTTTGGTCAATTTCTACAGTTTCTAAATGACTTAGACTCACTACACATGAGATTTGGTTTGCAACAAACCTCGTTTCCGCGGTTTGAGTTATCGAAATCTAAATACTTGACACTTAACACTTAAGTGCCAACTCGATCCTACCCGAGGCCATCCTGGGCCCGCTGTGATTCAGATTCAAACCCAGTTAATTTCTACAATTTATAAGTGACTTAGACTCATTACACATGAATTTTGATTTCCAACGGGCCCCGTTTTCTCAGTTTGCTTTTATCGAAACCTAAGTAAGGGACGTTATAAAACTTAACTGTTAACTCTATCCTACTTGGGGCCATCCCGGGCCCGCAGTGACTCCGATTCAAGCCCGGTCAGTTCCTACGGTTTCTAAGTGATATAGAATCACTACATATGAGTTTTGGTTTGCAATGGATCCTGTTTCCTCAGTTTGACGAGTCAAAACCTAAGTATGGGACACTTAACGCTTAAGTGCCAACTCGATCCTACCCGGGGCCATCCCGGGACTGTCGTGCCTCAAATTCAAACCCAGTTAATTCCTACAGTTTCTAAATGACTTAGACTCACTACACGTGAATTTTGGTTTGCAACGGATCCCGTTTCCTCGGTTTGAGGAGTCAAAATCTAATTATGGGACACTTAACGCTGAAGTGCCAACTCGATCCTGCCCGGGGCAATCCCAGGACTGTCGTGCCTCAGATTCAAACCCGGTTAATTCCTACAGTTTCTAAATGAGTTAGACTCACTACGTGTGAAATTTGGTTTGCAACGAACCCTGTTTCCTTGGTTTGAGAAGTCAGAAGCTAAGTATGGGACGCTATCAACCTTAACTGTTAACTCAATAAGTACCCGGGCCCATCCTGGGCCCGCTGTGACTCCGATTCAAGGCCCGTCAGCTCCTGTGGATTCTAAATGACCTAGACTTGCTACACGTGTATTTGGTTTGCAACGGATCCCGTTTTGGAAAAGATTGAGGGGTTTATAGTTTCTAAATTACATGAATTCGGCGTAAACCTTAAGTGTCAACTCTATATCATAAATTATACATAGCGATAAAACTTAAAATTTTGTAAATAGTTTTTTACCTAATAATGATAGTATCTACATCCCAGAGGCCGGCCCAGTGTCATCATCTCCATCCTACAAGTAGTAGCTTACAATTTTAGTTATCATTTATTGTAAGGAGAATACAGTCATGACATAATTGAACCATTGAAACTCATATTTTGTTACTTGAGCTTGGTGTTGACTACCATGAAATTCTGCCCGCAGCTGCTCCCGCAGATGATCAATGCGGTCCTCCATCTCTGTACAAAACTCTACACGTACCTCCTGGAGCACCTCAGCTCGAACCTCAGCCCAAACCTCGGTCTGGACCTCAGCACGAATACTAGCAAGAATCTCTACCTGGATCTCCTCCTGAAGCTCAGCTCGGATCTCCTCTCGAATCTCTGCACACAATTCCTCACGCACGTCCGATCGAAATGTGTCCAAGCGCTCAGCTAGAAGCCGCTCGATCTCTGCCTCTATGCGTCTCTGCGATGCTGCACTAGACGCTGCCGCAACCACTTGCCGAACCACAGATCGGGGTATACTGGAGCCCACATTGTGTGTGTAGCCATGACCATCCCGGCCTATAACCTCTCCATAAATCCTATCCCGAACCTCCGACAAGTCACGCTCGGACTCCGGGAGCTCTGCTAGGCGTGCCTGGATCCGTTCGATCATGGCCCGAACATCGGGGTGTGCGGGGTTGCGTATTCTCTCGAATACGCGAACTCGGTCGGTGGGAATCCCTTCTGCCCGCATCTGCACAAAATGTGAATTACATTAGCTAGCAAAATACATAATTACACTTAAAAATGCAGGATATACAAAGATAAGTTACAATGAACTACGAAATAACTACATACCTCATAAATTATATCCTGAGTGTGCCTCCGACCTGACATGTGCGGTGCGCCAAGGTTGGCCCGATTGGCTGAGTTCGTAGCCGCCTCAACCTGCGTTCGAATTAGTAGCAACAATAAAACAGATTTATCACCCTAACAAACACGAAGGAAATAAATTCTATAGTTTTATTAAATTATACCTGGGCTGAGCCACTCGACCAGTACGCTACGAGGTCCGGCCACTGCTCTGGAACCACGCAAGGAGGATAACGTTGCAAAATGTCGGGGGATCCAACAAAAGGTGTGAAGTATTTCCTCTTCACAATACACTTGTGGTCCCTCCAAATCTTTTGGCACTTTGCCATACAAACAGGTCGAAATTCTGGAGGACACTCAACTACATTATCCTGGTCACACAATTTATATTATATATTAGCAATGATAAAATGTAAAAATAATTTCAAATGGAAACATGTTAACGTAGCTTACCATGACCTCCTGCCATATGCGGTCTAATGTCTCGACGGGCACAGCTGCCCAATCATGATAGACAACGACACGAGACGTCCATCGCGGACCATCACACCTAACTGCCTAATGAGGCAGCTACCCGACTTCCCTACAGGGTGATAGTAGCTACTAAACTCGACCTGACGAGGCTGGCCACTACCCCAACCCTGTAAGGGAGCGGTTGGACTTCTCGTAGCACGAGAAGCTGCTGTGGTACTCCCAGACCCTGCTAAGTGTCAATACCATATGTTAGTGCACCGCAAAACGTAAAATTAACCAACATCATTCGTCATTTATATAAAAAAAACATATACCTAATGGATTCGACGAACCAAGGCACGTGGTACGTGGCTGAGTAACATATGAGGTAGACATTGCGGCTGTCTAAGAAAGTCATACTCGTCGAGACGACAATGTATCCCAACGCCCGTGGGTAGGGATAGGTATCGGAGCTTGAGAGGAATTGGACAGCTCGGTAGGGGACATGGGATAAGTAGTGTCGATAATGGGTGGCCTGAGTAGCGAACAAGATGAATGCAATGGCGATATGATGGGTGGCACCATAGGTGCTAGGGGCCTATGTTGCTGACGAATGGGGACTGTAGGATCTGATCGAGTAGGCGCGAGTATGGGAATAGGTGGTTGTGGAGTCTGCAGATGAGGTGTAGAGGCATATATGGTGGTGGACTGAGCGGTATCGGGTGCCTGAGTAAGATCGGAGTCAAACTGTATATGTATGTCGTCGGGAGGCTGAGTGGCATCAGTATCTCTTACATCATCTGAACCAACTACATCATCAGCTGCATCACGTGCACGGGCAGCACAGAGTGCCTCACCCATAGTGCGTGGACGACCTATCTTTCTGCCTCGTGCCATCTACCAAATCCCTAAAGTGATGACATCTCAACATTAGCAAAAAATATATATATATATATTAAGTAACAATGTTCAGCCTACATATTAATGCCATTTATTTTTCAGATGAACTATGACTAGAAAAAATGAATAATCAATACCCAATAATGTCATGAACCTAAAATTTCGACTGTATCTCCTTCAACCATCTCTCTAACCCAATTTACATCCTGTTCGCGGGCCGGGACCACACTGTCGCTCAGATCTTGTTGTGCATAACCCTCCACCTCCGAAACGTCACAATCAACTTCAAATACTCCCTTCTTGATATTTTGACTGCAACATGCCAGTCTGGATTAATGGGATCCCCCACGAAATAAACTTTTTCAGCTTGAGATGCTAAAATATATGGTTCATTGCTGATTCGATCATCCGTGTACATTAGGCTGTTAAAGTTGACTAATGTGAATTTATAATCATTGGTTTTCACACCATGCCTGGGATCTATCCAATCACACTTAAACAGTATAGTTTTGAATTTGGTGGTGTATCTAACTTCAATTACATCTGTAAGCAACCCGTAATAGAACACAGCTCCTACACGGGGATTATTGTCTTTCCGGCTAGAAAAACTTAGGGTATCAGCATTGAGCGCTACCCCACAGTTCTGGGTTAACCGTCTATCATCCAACTCTTTCGTACGAAATTGAAACCCGTTGACATCATATGCTTTATAGCAGCGTGTCGCTGTAAAGGGGCCGTTCGACAAAGCATTAATTTCCGAAGAGAAAGTTTCACCAACCCTTCGCATGTTGTGCACCTGAGTAGAAGTTTATCTATAGTTAGAAATGCAGATAATAAACAAAAACGTATGAACCTGAACTATTCAGAAGATGGTGTGGCCCTTACATGCTCTTTGAACCATATATGAAATGAGTTGAAATGTTCAGTATAAATTACATGATCGGACATACGGGGCAACCTCTGTCTTAATTCAATCAAGTGTTTCCTATAAAAACAACAGTGTGACCAACTTTTCAACTCTAAATGATATAGACTGATAAATGTGTAGAAGTACAGTTGAGATATGTTTAGTTTGTAAAATCTTACTGGATGAATGGTCGAAGCGATGCCGTGTTAAACAATACATATCGGTGAGCTTGTACCCACGAGTTGTTGGTGAGATTGACAAATGTTCCATCCCCTACTGGGCCGTCGTGAACTTGCTGTGGACGAGTCAGTTTTGTTTCAATGTGACCCATATACATGGCGCAGAAATTGGTACACTCTTCCATCAAATACCCCTTAGCCATTGAAGCCTCGGGACGAGCCCTGTTGTGAACATATTGTTTCAAGGTCTTAAGATATCTTTCAATCGGGTACATCCATCGAAATTGACTTGGCCCACACAATATAGCTTCGTCGGTCAAATGTACTATGAGGTGCACCATTACATCAAAAAAAGCAGGTGAAAATATTATCTCAAGATGACAAAGTGTCAGTGCCACGCGATTCTTGAGATTTTGTAACTCGTCTAGGTGGTAAACTTTTGAACACAATAGTCGGAAGAAGTTACTAAGCTCTATCAAAGGTTCAACAACCTTCTTTGACAAGCATCGACGAATAGCAATAGGAATCAGTTGTTGCATAAGGATATGACCATCATGACTTTTTTAAACCGGATAAAGTTCTCTCTTGCATATTCACCTGTCTCGAGATATTAGAACAATACCCATCGGGCACCCTAACACTTTGGAGGACGCTGAGGAATAACTCTTTCATATCACGGCTCATTGTGAATTGTGCTGGTGGTACATATACCCTATTTGCTCATCTCAACTGCAAATGCAATGGTTGTCGTAATCCCATATCTTCCAAATCACACCTAGCATTAGTAGTGTCTTTCGATTTTATTTTGTCACCCAATATTGTCCACAATAGGTTGTCACACACATTCTTCTCAATGTGCATGCCGTCAAAGTTATGCATTACCAAGTTGTCCTTCCAATAGGGTAACTCAAAAAATATGCTTTTTTTCTTCCAACTATGGCAGCGAGGCTCAGTTGATCTAGGTAATCCAAGCCTTAAGTCAGTTGGCTTGTAGACAGTTCGTATACCATTTGCCTCAAGCTGTGTCAATAATTCATGCCCAGTTAATCTTTGCGGGGCTAGGCCAAACTCACGGTTCCCATCAAAGGCAGTTCTGTTCCTCCTAAACCTATGTGTGCTGGGCAGTAATTGTCTGTGACCCATTTAACTAAACTTCTAACTATGACGCAACCACCGTGATGGTGTGCTTTTATTGTAAGGAGGACAAGCGAACTTCCCTTTCGTACTCCAACCGGATAAATTGCCATATGCTGGGAAGTCGTTAAGTGTCCACAACAAGCTTGCACGAAGGTTGAACATTTCATTGGGTGCAGCATCAAAATCTATCACACCTTCAGTCCACAATTCCTGCAACTCTTCGATCAACGGTTGCAAGTAGACATCGATTTTATTTCCCGGCCCTTTCGGCCTATCAATTAGAGTTGACAAAATTAAAAATGGTTGCTTCATGCACAGCCACGGTGGAAGGTTATAAGGAACCAGGGCAACCAGCCATGTACTGTGTGAAATATTCATCGCTTCAAAAGGATTTACCCCGTCTACAGCCAAACCAAGCCGGACACTCCGATAGTCGGAGGAGAAGTCTGAATGACGCTGATCAAAATCTTTCGAGGCCGGGGTGTCCGACGGATGAGTTATTTCTCCATTATCATGGTTGTTCTCTGCATGCCATCTCATTAACTTAGCCGTCTTTGATGATATAAACAACTTTTTCAACCTCGGCTTTAAGGGAAAGTATCGAACTTGCTTTGCAGCGACTAGTTTTGCACTCTTTCTCCATTGAACATTGGTACTCTGAGCTAGAATGCCTCGCTTCCATCTAGAACTATTGCATACAAGGTATTTGTCAAGGGTTGCATGCTCATTCCGAAACAACATATAACTATTCAGGCACGCATCCCATGTCTCATATGTGAAACCTAAATTTTCGGTCAACTTACAAGCATGATAGTAGGACTCACAAACTCTTGCACCATCCAGCAGGACCTTTCTCAACAACTCTAATAACATGTCGAATGAGCTATTGGTCCACTGGTTAAGAACTTTCAGGTGCAACAACTCAACTATGAAAGACAATTGACTGTAATTCTGGCATCCGGGATATAACTCAGTGTTTGCATCATCTGAAATTTTAAAAAATCGTAATGCATCATCGTTAGCACCAGACCTTGGATTACACGCACCCGTGTCATCCGTCGCAGTACTTAGTTCAAGGGCAGGCATCCCAGCCATGATATCTTGAATCATTTCTATCATTTGATCACCAGGCACCACATCATTATATAGATCTACTCTTTCCTCAGTGCGCCGTGAAAAGTAAGACTCCCCATGTTTTGTCCAATTCTTATAAGTTTTTAAGAACCTGTGCCTCAACAGATGGTCCCTTACTGCATCCCGGGGTGAAATGATATCGATTGATACACTTTTTGCACGGCAATTGATTGATTGCTGAGCAGTCAACTGGTAGGTGTACGCAATGAAGTCATCAATCCCTTGGACATATCGAGAGGACAACCTATTCGGCAAGTCAATCCAGCTTTTGTCCATCGCTTCAAGCACAACGTCATCAAACGTGCTGAACAGGTGGATGATATATGTTTCAATAACTTTGCAGCTAACACCTCCATGTTTGCTCATTTGTAAAATAACCTAAATGCTTCTCACTACAAGGTAGTTGGTCCTATCCCATTCGAGAATGCACGATCCACCTCTTACTCAACACGACATTTCCTTGTTCTATTGTCAGACGAAATTTCGGCAGCATCTCCACGTAGTTCTCCAAGCACACGACATAAAAGCAGTGTTTCACGCATTTATGTATGTACCTAAAGAACAATGGGAGTAGCTACACAAAACCTCGCCTAACATTGAACTCATATATTCAGTGTTGAGTACAAGATGGATAATTGCATTCCCAAACTGTCCAAATTGGACAATTCAAGAATCTTATATGTCGGTTTGAGCATCCATGCAATGAAAACGAAGTAGGCATTAAAAAAACCCACATTGTTGCATCGAGCGTGACCAATCGATAGTCATGATACGATTCTCGAACGGGTCTAAGTTTATTTAGAAAAATGAATGTATGAATATGCATGGACATAAATATACTATTACTATTGTAATAGGGGATGTCTGGCATGTTAAGTTAGAAATTGTTTTGATAATTAAACCATGAAAGACAGATTTTAAGAGATTTAATATCGAATCTAGATATTCAATATTTGTAAAGAGATGTATATTCACATACATGAAGATTATCTCAATATAATATTTTTAAAAATAAACGCAACCACATTGCATGAAGATAGTACCTTGAAGTTTCAAATTACTAATCGCTTCTATTCACACTCATTGCTGTAGAATGTCATTAATTTTATATGAACCCACGTTTACTATCGTGAATTTCATAAGATAACCTAGTTCAAGCGAATTTTAATAAAAACTTAAGGGGCCATTTGGTAACACGTGAAGTTTGGTTTACATTTATATGTTTTTTTTTATAAATAAGTTTCCATATAAAAGATGTTAAATTCATATTTAAAAACTGCTATAATATTCATAATAAATAATAAAATTTCATACCTTAATCTGTTTTGATTAATCATTTTTTTTATACATTATTTAGACGAAATTAGTTATGTAAGTTTGCTTTATAAAGTTAAATTTACATCATTTTTTAGCCAAATTATATTTACGCGAAATTTGGTGCAAGCTATTGCTAGTTAATTTGTAAGATTTATTATAACTAACTACCTTAACTGACTACCATAATTAACTAACTCCCATAATTAAATTTGTCTAATTAATTCAATTTGTAAGATTAGTATTATATTTTTCTAATGTTGTCTAATCAATAGAATTAATTTGTGTTTAATTAAATTATTAAATTATTTGTCTTAATTGGTTAAAAGTTATTTTTTTATTTATTTAGTAAAGTTGTTGTCTTATTTGCCTAAATGTTTGTTTAAATACATTTTGTCCTAATTAATGGGCATTCTCTTATTTGTTTAACTTAAATAATTGTCCCGCTGTTTACTATATTCGATATAAATTACATTTTGTTTATGGGAATGAGACTTTTCAGTTTAGACTTTTCTTACACTCATTTTATTTACTAACCAATTTATTTAAGACTTGTTTTTAAGTACTTATAAGATTTTTGAGTATTTTTTAGATTTCTTAATACATTAAAAATAGTGAAATATACTAACCAATGACCTTACCAAAAATATTTAAACCAAACTACAGAAATCATGAAAAGGCAAGCAAATAAATAATGGAGTAAGCATATTTACTTCAAACAACTAACAATTTTGTTTGAAATACATTAACAATTAACAATTTATTTAGGATTAATTAACAATTCACAAGTAAATAGTTAATAGTCTTTAATTACGTGAATTATCTAACAAAATAATATAAGCAATATACAAAATAGATAACATTACAAAATATATTCCATGGACTGATAATTATATATTAAATTAAACATTCAATTAAAAATGAAGGTTTACAAATTTAATCAACTTTCAAAATTGATTAATTTTTCATAAAATTTTTAAAATACCTATAAAGTGCCAGCACATTCAAGCTTCCTAAACACCTTTACAAATAACCAATTAAATTCACAACCCATTTCAAACAATGGTAAAGAGAACACTGAAATTACAACCCATTTTGAAAGTTGTTTGGCAACCCATTTTGAATGTGCTAACACATTCACTGCCAACACATTTGGGTTTCCAAACAACTTTACAAATTCACAATCAAATCTACAAATTCAAAAAAATAAAAAAAAAATCAAATATACACACACTAAAATGGCAAAACAAAAAATGAAAAAAAAAATCAGTGGCCCTTGCATGGTAGAGGAGTGAAGTATGAATCCAACCTATGATAAAAAGAAATTAGGGTGAGAAGAGCAGGAGAGAAGGATAGAGGGAGACATCACTCGGGTAGCCAGCGTGCACCGAGAGAAAGAGAGAGTAAATGTTTTATTAGAAAATAAACATTTAAATTAAAATTTTAATTTTAATTTTAATTTGCTTAAGTCTTAAATTTAAAATATATACACTATTATACTATATGTCATTTATATCATAAGAAAATTTAAAATTTTGAAGTTGAGATATTTTTTACTGTCAAATTTGCTAAATGGCTGGGATAATTTTTATTCTTCTCTCACTCTTCCCATATTTTTTGAATACTTTTTATATAAAAGATTTTAACTCAATATTTTAAAAAATGTAATATTATTTTTGTAATAAATAATAAAACTTTATACCTTAATCTATTCTAATTAATAATTTTTATTTTTATAGGTTATTTTTCAGTTTATTTTATCTAAGTTTGCTTTATAAATTTAGATTTAAGTCATTTACACACTTTAATTATATTTTTGTGCCTTCTGGCACGGACAATTACTAGTGAATATATATTTTAACAAAATTAACTAATCAATAGCATTTCAACCAACCAAAAGATGTAAATTATGTAAAAAATTAACAAATTAATAAATTTAACCATAAATTAAAAATATTTCAACCAAAATAACAATTTAAGAATATATCAATCAAACAAATAAATTGTACTCAATTAACAATTTAATAACACAATTTAAAAAGAAAAAAAAAACAAAGGGCATAGAATAGTGGGAATATTGAATGTATCACGAGTAATAAAAAATATTATAAGAAGAAGTTTTCATATTAAACTCAGAATAAACTTCAGCCCGAGAGAGGACTTCCATTATAATTATGAAATGTTGGGTAATCTGGCCTTTGTCTAACCCACATAAAAACTTGCCTTGGCCCTCAAAAATGTATTATAAATTTATATAAATTTCAGGAAACACGAGGTGAAAAAATGTATTAGAGAATTTTAGTGATTTTCAAAAGTTTTTCAAAGATTTTTTAGCCTTTTTAGCAAACCAAACCCACCCATTATTTATTGGACAATGAATATCTTATATTTGAGTTTTGGTCAATTTTTTTTAGAGTTAGTCAAGAATTGTCGCAATTAAATTTTCAACAACAGTATAATGCTTCATTAGTATTCCAAGGGGTTCCTTTTTCAGGGGAAAAAATCCTTAAAATCATAAAAATCCATAAATGCTACTGTATATCTTTCTTTCTAAGGAAAATAATTTTTATGCAATTTAAAAATATTTTAATTTTATGATGATGTTTTCAAAAAGAAAAAAATGGACTTAAAATTTCAATTATATTTTTGACCAAGCCACATATTAATTGGGGAAATTTTGTCTCACAAAAATTGAATCCTCAAAAACTTCATTTTTTCCCTGCAGTGATCATTGCCATCATATAATCCATGCAATAAATTACATTACTTCCAACCAATAATTTTCAATAATTAAAGGGAAATAAAAAAAATTTACAACTAGCCTAATAATCACAACAAAATACCCAAACACAACAAAATTATCATAAAATGTAACGAACCTAACAATTTATCAAAAAAAAATCTAAATTCCAACAAATTATCCATAAATATACGAAATCCAACTTCTATAAATATCCATGCTTGTCTTGTATATAAATTAACCCAAAAAAATTACCTAAAATTTTATTTATAAAACCCAAAAAATACTTATAATACAACAATGAGAGTGACTAATTAACTAGTAACTGCAAAAAAATGGGAGAACCTACAAATAATTTTTTAGAATTTCTTAAATTTGGTTAGAGTTCTAGACGGTCCCTTAATGTTTAAAAATTATTTAATACTTTTAAAATATATGCTCCAAGCTACTAAAAACATTCCACATAAACATATTTTAATTATATAATCTTAACGTCTTGCTGCAGGAGAACCAAATAGTTTCCCCTTGACACCATTAATCTGTGTTGAAAGATAAAGTAAACGTGGTTGCTATTTTGTAACTTTCTAATTACATTCGATGACAAATTTTGCAACTGAGACGAACAGAGAGAGAGATAGAATAAGACTGTGAAGCACACGAGCCTGCCTACCGGCGTTCACCAGCGGTGGAGAACGCGGGGCAAGCTCAGCAATGATGTGAATGGCTGCATCGCGCGTGTGTACGAGACAGAGAGAGAGAGGGAGGGAGAGAGAGAGAGAGGGGTAGTCTAGCATACCTAAGTTCACTGGTGGTGGAGCGGCGGCAGGCGGCACAGTGGCTTCGTCGCTGGGTGTTGTGGAGAGAGAATTTGTGGGAGAGTAGAGAGATGACGTGAAGCAGAAAGCTGAGCGTGGAACATGAAGAAGAAACTGTGCGCGGCAATTTTGGGGGAAAATGGGCAGATTTCTCGACCGCCTAACAACGGTCGTCTGTGGATTATAAACGGACAGTTTTGGTGGATTTCTCAACCGCTTACACACAGTCGAGCGTGTCTTCGTTGCGCAAACCTAGCTTTCTGCTAGTGATCTTAGGGATAACCGATTGTGTCAGAATTATCCTTGTCCTCTATTGCTAGAATTAAGAACACAACGAAATTGGTTTTTAAATTTTTTTTTTTGTTCAAATTGATCATGCATGAAAGATTGTAAACTTTTTATGTCATTGAATTTGAAATACAATGACGAATTCAAATCAATAAATAGAAATCTAACATTTCGTTATTTCTTGATTTGATGTTAATTTCTTAAAATTCTTCAGTTTCCGTTTTCGACTGTTAAGACTCCTAAATTTTCTATTCTTTGTCCTATCAGGATCCTCTTAGAATCTTCTTCTGACATTTAAGGTTGTGTGAGCAATCTAATAGACTAATCCTTTATATAGGCAATAATACAAGATCTAACACAAATAAACTTAAGTTAGCTAATTGAAAAATTACCTATAATTATGAGATAATTATAGATACACGTGACATCCTAAATTTTTATTATTTTTAAATGCATTATTAATTTAATTTCTATTTTATGGTTAGAAATTTTAATTGTCTTAATTTGTTATTATTTTAAATTTTTATTAATCTTAGTTGGATGATTTGCATATTATTATAATATTTTTTGAGATTTATTTAGTTTTAATCTAAAATTAATTAGCATATTAATGTTAGTTAATTAATTAGTTAAATCAAAGTTAGTAGATTAGTGTTGGTGTGACGTGGATAGGGATAGCCCATCAATGTAGAAAACTACTAAAAGAAATGATTGGACTTAACTTGTTACACATTTCTTTACTTAATTACACCTTTATACAAGATATAAATGACATAAAACATGTGTTTCACGCAGATTTTATCTACAACCTTAAAAATATGGAACATGTATTGAATTATGTCACAAGGAGAAGCAATTTGAGTATTATTAAGGATGCAAAGGAAGATTTGCTGAAACACATTTGTTGAGTAACGCCATTGGAGCAGATGAAGAATTTCCATGTGAATTCAATACGAGAAAGGAAAAATCAGCAATCTGGAAGTTCCTGAAGCAGAAAGTCCCATTCGAATATGGGAATTGGCCCATTCGAATACAATTGCTAAGTGAACCAATTTCTGAAGCGGATGGCATATTCGAATACAACTGAAAAGCATTCGAATGGTGGGTTGTTCCCAGTAAAGAATTCCATGTGACCTCAACTGTTCCATGTGACGAGATTCTGAAAGACAGTGAGGGGCAAGATCTGTAATTAAGGGTGAATTGGATAATGGAATGAGGATTTTTGGCAGAAAGAATGAGTAGAGAGAGAAGGGGGAGAGGTTGGCATTACATGACCCACCCGTGGAGGTTATACATATACATTCGGTGGGGGAATGATTGGGAGGAGGGAGAACTGTAGAGAGAGAGAGAGAGTTACGTTCTTCTGGAATTTTTTGGTCACTGTTTTGAAATTTTCTGAGCTTTCAATTTGAATTGGCAAGTTCTTCATTACTGTAATTAGTTTTTAGTCACAATTTCAAATTCAATTCCAGATTTCTGTACTTGACTTTCAATCTTAAAGTAATTCACATTTTTTGATGTCAATGATCCCATCTCAATTTTCTGTTTTAGTTCTTGAATTTTTCATCATAATTGGCTAAATTAATCTTGGGCCAAGGCAAGGATAATGTTCTTCCAATGACTCTCAAGATGCCGTTCATCATGGATTTATTTTGAGTCTTGTTATTGCCATTCATAGTTGTATCTTCTTGCTTTAGAAACCAATGGTTCAAGATCTGATTTACATTAATTTGTATAATCTATCAATGAGTTCATAGAGGTTGCTTAACTTAGAACTCTCATTGCAAATATGCATGGGAGTTGCTAGACTTAGAACTTTTATTGTTCTTAAGATAGATTATGCATATCACTTGTTTGATCTATGGCTTGTGCCATTTGAAATTAATTTTCTCCAAAAAAAAAAAAAATTAGAACAACTAGGATTCGTGATTCATCTACTCTTGGCATTTTGAGAATGATTTGGATGAACATTGGAATTGCTTTGACCCGTCTTTCTCATATCAGATTTTAATTAAATTTAGTTCATATTTCAAAACTCATTTCCAAAACAACAAACATTTTCAAATCAGATTTTCATTTTCATTTTACATTCATATGAGTAATGTTGTGATTTTTTAAACCATTTGATTCAGCCACTCTTTTGTTCCTTAGATCTCTGTGGAAATGACCTAGTATTTACTAGTATTTTGTGCTACAATTACACCTTGCACTTGGGGAGTTTTGTCTTGATTTTCTGCACTCAAAACACTTAGTTAAAATATAGAATCAAGTGTGAGGAAATTAAGCAAACACAAGCAAGAAAAGAAAAAAATTAAATAGTGAGGTGGTGGCCATTTGCTTGGCAGTGTGAGGGTACACACTCAACTTACATAAAGATATTTAAAAAAAAAAGTAAGGAAGAATCGGAAAGAGGGCTAATTGTGAGAAAGAAAGGACTAGGAGAGAGGGAAAATTTAGGGATTTTGGTTTCACTGTAAAGGTAAGTTATTTTATTTTATTAGTTTAAAATTAAATTTATAGAAGATTTAAATAAATTAAGTGTATTAAAAATAGAGTGGTTGTATTCTATTTATAAATTAACTACTTGTGCTGAGAAGAAATATTGATTATTTATGATTATTTGCGTTAATAGTGAATTGTGATTAATTATGGAATGATATACTTGAGAAATAATATTTATTTGAGGAAAAAATAAATAAATAAATATTATTGTATATTGGCATGAATTGTGTGCATTACACTTGTATTATGGCTAGATGGGGTCAGAAACTAGAAAAATTTGAGGCCAGATTGGGATAGAAAAAAATAATAATATAGCTAGATGGAGGTAATGGGACATACTAATTAAAGCAATTGTCCATAGTTAAACGCTTAACTCATAGGTCAGATGAGGCCAAACATGTGTTGCATTATTATTTAAATTGATTATCATGCAAATGTGTCATGAAACGGCCAGTTGGGCTTAATGATGATGATGATGGTTGATAAATAAAAAGTGGCGATGAACTATGTTTTGAGATATTTTTATCACTATTAGTTATGATACATTTAAATTCATTATTACTTATTTGTGGGACATTTGATTATATAATTATTTATGAATTATTTTTGGTGGATATTTACCATCTTTTATTTTAAGTATAATACCTCCACTGAATGTGTGACACTTATACCTAATTTTACATATTTCAGGTTAAGGTTAGAAGTGACTGCAAGTGCCTAGAGGAAAACCTGAGTTATTTATTTTCCTATTTTAATCCTATGTTAGTATTTGGAGTTTCTATTAATAAACCTAGAGTGTTAATAGTATTACATTGATGTTTTGTTTAATAGGTTTTACAAGTTATAAGTTTGTGTGTATTGAAGTACTTGTGAAGTTTCTGTTTATTTTATCTACAATTTAATATAAAATTTGACAGGTTGTGTTTTCTTTTAATGTGGATATTTATATACATTGTGATTTTGGTAGAGGATTTAACGGTGTCCACTCTATTTAAGGAATTAAATAAGTATCCTAAAATAGAGGTGCGACAATTCCTCTCCTAATAATTATCGCTTACTCCTCTAAAAATATATAATTGAACTCTAACCCTGTTTTATTGAAATAATTTCATAAAGCACCTTGTTCACCCATTAAGTTTGCAATTAACCCCTCCACAAGATACTGACTCAATTAAAATTAAGAAGCTATCTAATTCTAATTGATATATCCCTCCATATTCTAATCATTTTGTGTTAGTCACCATCTCAATAATATATTATTAAGACGACCGGATCTAGATTTAATGATTAGTTAATATTCATAATATAGATAATATCCCTATCTCAAATAAGACTACGGACTCCTTAATAGTGTATGTTCCCTAGTTTTATGCAATAACTTCCTGAAACACTAAGGTGTTGGCCTAATGATAATTTACCCACTCCTGATGAATTTAAGTCATCATTATATAAAATAGTATCTATCACTATCTCAAGATTTAGAGTAATTACTTAGAGTGAACATAAGAAATACATCAATACGAATAGTATAACTTAGATGTGTTTTTTATTATTGTTCTGTTTAGTGCCTTCCACACCAACACATTAGATTCAGAGTTCACTACTTTAATGATTAAGATAAATCATTCTATCATATAGAAATTTAAAATATTATAATCTTTCAGTTAAGATGTTTCCATCTTATTACTGACTGTGAACAAATCTAGATTGATCAATACTTAGACTAATATCTCTTGTGTATAAAACACTTTCATGCATATGAATAAAATCCATTAATCAATCAAGGATTACATTCATCACATGAAATACATGCATCTATAAGTTATAAAGAAACTTTAGATAAACTAAATAATAATTCTTTATTAAAATTGAGTCAGTTCATCATTTAATAAATGACTTTAGGGCGTACATCCTAACATCTATACCTTGAACTGATTGATCCAATTTCATCTCTTATATTTATCTTATATTTACAACAATCTTAAACATAATGGCTTCCAACGACAACACCACCTCAAGTACATCTCCCACTATTTTCACAGCTAAGAATGGTCAGTCATTGTCTGTGCCAATTGCAGATTCTATGGCACTGTTGTTTGCCAAACCATTCCCAGACATCTCAAAAATTAAAGCATTTTCCAATGAGAATTTAAGAGATGGCAAGAACGTATCTTTTCCTTGCTTGATATACATGAAGTAGCATTCAAAGAACATATCTTTTCCTTGCTTGATATACATGAAGTAGCATTCACACTTAACAAGCCAAAACCCTCATCAAATTCTGAGGCTTACATCAAAGAAGCTTGGGTCCCCAACAAGGCTTGTTAATACACTATTTTACAAATTCTATGTAATGATTTATTTGATGTATATTGTAGCTATAAGGAAGCAAAAACAATCTAGAAGCACTAATTAAGAAGTTTATTGTTGAGGATGCAATGAAACAAAACTTCATTGAGGGAAAATACTACCGATGGGAGATGATAGAAGATAAGGACATCAAAGCTCAGATCAACAAGTCCCAAAAATAAATTATAGATTTGCAGGTAGAGGATATTGAGCTACTAGAGAAGTTTCTCGCAGGAGCCTTAATTGAGAAATTGTCGGAATTGTGGAATGACTACGAAAACAACTTGAAGCACAAGCCAAAGCTTCTTACCATGGACAACCTCATCACACACATCCTTATTGTGCTTGTTTTTGCTTAATTACCTCACTCTCAAATGTAAATAAAGATGGAAATTCAGCTTTCAAAGGTGTTGAGTAAGGAAAATCAAGACAAACTCCCCCAAGTGCAAGGTTTCATTGTAGCACAATTAACTGGTGAAAACCAGGTCATGTCCACAGGGATCTAGGGAGCAAAATCATGTTTGAATCAAATGCATTAAAGAGGCAAAACATGGCTCACATGAATGGTAAACAAAATTGAAAATCTGGTTTGGAATTTTTGATGGTTTTGGAAATGGGTTTTGAAACGAAAACTAAACTTAACTAAAACTTGATATTAAAAAGATGGGCAAGACAATTCCAATGCCTATCCAAATCAATCTCAAAATACCAAGAGTGAATAGATCATCAATTCTAGTTGCTCTAATGTTTGGAGAAAATTAATTTCAAATGATACAAGCCATGGATCAAACAAGTGATGTGCATAAGCTATCATGAAAACTATAGAAGATCTAACTCTAGCAACTCCCATACATATTTGCAATAAGAGTTCTGAATTCAGCAACTTCTATGAACTCATTGATAGAATATGTAAACAAGTGTTAATCGGACATTGAACCATTGATTTCGAGAGTAATGAGATACAACTAAGATTGATAACCAAAGAACTCAAAATTAATCCATGAAGAACGGCATCTTGGAAATCATTGGACAGGACATTATCCTTGCCTTGGCCCAAGAAAAACTAGCCGATCATCTTAAGAAAATGAAGAACAGAAATGAAAAACAGAGACATAACCTTCAAAGCTGAAAAATGTAATTTTCTCTTTAACTCCAATTGAAATCTAATTACAAGAATGAAATTGTAATGTGCTGTAGAATTCAAATCTAATTACAATAAACTGAAATAAAAATCAGATTTGAAAATAGAAATTGCAGAATCCCAAAACCAGAGAATGAAGAAGGAAGAAGATGAAGTTCCCTAGCTACTCTCCCTCTCTAAATTTTCTTTTTTTTTTTTCTCGTATATCCCCTACTTTTTTTTTATCTCTCGTGGGTGTGGGTCGTGCGATGCCATCATTCCCCAGTCTTTCTCTCTCCTCCAGATTGCATTCCCCCCGAATCTGTAAAATCACGTGGAGTCTGTTTTCTGCCAACGGTCCTAGTATTCGAATACTGCTTGGCTGTATTCGAATATGCATTTCCTCCATAAATTCTCTGAGCTCTTTTTGACAGCATTCGAATGCTTTGGCACTATATTCGAATGTTCTCCTCCTTCTAGAATTCAACTTGTTCAGCAACTGGAAATTCTTCTTCTGCTCCCATGACTTTACTCAACCAATCCATTTCAACAGATGTGCTTCAGCATCTCCTTTTTTTGCATCCTTAATTTAGCTCAAATTGCTTCTCTTTATGGCACAATTCAACACATGTTCCATATTCTAAAGATGTGGATAAATTCTGCACAAAACACCTGTCTTATATCAATTATGTCATGTATAAAAGTGTATTTAAGTGAACAAATGTGTAACAACTCAAGCCCAATCACCATGGACAACCTCATCACACACATCCTTATTGAGGACACAAACATGAGGAAATCAAAAGCTACGAAAGCAAAGGAGATGGCAACAAAGGCACACCTAATGCAAGGAAAATGCAACAAAAAAGGTATTATAATAAAAAAAAAAATTGATTACATCCCTAAAGCCACCAAACCCACCTTTAAGAAAAGTGGCAATTGCTTTGTCTATGGAAAGTCAAGTCACCATACACCCCAATGCCGAAAGAGGGTGAGAAATGACAATCCTCTAAACCAAAAGCAAATTTGGTTGAAGGAGAAAACATAATTATTGCAGTTATTTCACAAACTTACCTTGTAGTTAATGTGAAACGATAGGTGGTAGACCCAGGTTCTACTAGGTATATCTATCCAAACAAAGATGCCTTTTCCTCCTACACCCCTATAGGGGATGGAGAAGAACATGTTTATCTTGGTGATTCTTGAATTGTGAAAGTTCTTGGTAAAGGCAAAGTTCTTCTCAAACTCACATATGGCAAGACCTTAGCTCTTAGTGAAGTATTACATACACTTGATATTAGAGAAAAATTAATTTCTGTGGCTCTTTTGGGAAAGGTTAGGATTAAGGTGTCATTTGAATCTAATAAAATGGTAATGATAAGGAATAATGTTTTTATGGGCAAAGGCTATTGTAATCAGGGACTTTTTATGCTCAATATTTATGAAATGAATGAAAATACATCTTCTTCTACTTACTTGATTGATTCTATTGACATTTGACATACTAGATTAGGACATGTTAGTATTTCATATATTTCGAAAATACAATCTCTTGGCTTAATCGCTGGCATTAGAAATGCATGCTTAAATAAATGTGAAATTTATGCTTCTGTTAAACAAACTAAGAAAACTTGCTCTTCTGTACTTAGGGAGGTTAGGAGTTTGACTCTAAGGTGTAACAAACCATAAAGGTTCCCACACAAGGTGTAAGCTCCAGATTTAACCGATTCGTGTGGTTTTTGGTATGTTGCGCAGGCCCTCAGTTTATCCATTGACTATGTAGTGGTTAAGGGTTGTAATAAATTAGTAGGGTTCCGGGTCACAAAAAAAAAAAAAAAAAAAACTGAATTGCTTAGCTTAATTCATACTGACTTAGGAGATTTAAAACAAACTATGATTAGAGGTAGTAAAAATTACTTTATATAACTTTTATAGATAATTATTCTAGATATACTAAGGTATATTTACTTAGAAATAAAGATGAGGCTTTTAATATGTTTCCTTTGTATAAAGTTGAGTTGAGAACCAGTAGAATAAGAAGATTAAGAGAATTAGATCAGATAGAGGTGGTAAGTATATTTTGATTAATGACTTTGTGAAAATGAAAGAATAATTCATGAAATTACTCTTCCTTACTCACCTGAGTCCAATGAAATAGCTAAAAGAAAAAATAGAACATTGAAAGAAATGATAAATGCAATAGTTGTTAGTTTGTTTGCATGTGATAATCTTTGGAGTGAAGCTATTTTATCTACATGTCATTTACAAAATAGAATTCTCTATAAGAAAGTTGGCAAGACACCTTATTAGTTATGGAACGACTATCTGCCTAACCTTAAATACCTAAAAGTAGAGGAGTGTCTTGGTAAGGTTATGCTTCCTAACCCTAAGAAAAGAAAAAAATGTTCAAAGACCTCTGAATGTATGTTTATTAGGTATGCTAATTATAGTGTTACATATAGGTTTCTTGTTTTGAAAAGTGATGTGCTTGATTGTAACACCATTATTTCAATAATACAAGATGAAATAGGCTCATCATCCAAATCAGCCAGAATCCTTTTCTGATGAATCCTTTTTTGATGACTCATAAAACTAAAAACCAAACTTTCAAATTTGCGAAATAAGAGTCTTGGCTTCCTCTATTTCCTTAAGGAGTTTGGCCCATGATTCTTTGAAATCCTCCAAGTCCTTATCATCCATCAAATTATCATACTCATCTTTATCATCATCAATCACTTTTTTTTTTTTTTTTTGCCCTTCCAACTCTTGTTTGGTCTTCTTGTATTCACCTTATTGATCTTGACCAAAGCTTAAAATGGCTTTTTATTGACCCTTATTAGTTCTCTGTCAACCATTTTGAATAAATCGGTGTTAATATGTTCCTGCACGATATTTCAAAAATAAGCAGAATTATTAGTTGAATGGCTTCATGAATTGTGCTATTTGCAATAACTTCAGCCTTTAATTTCATTGATCGGTAGGATTTTATGTCCATTTGGTAGCTGAATTATTTTATCGGACAAAGGATGATCAAATTTTTGATCAAACATCGAGATATCAAAAGAATATTTTCTAACTCGTTCTTCTGCTTTAACTTTACTTGAACCATTACCCTTTTTTGATTTTAGGTTTTGCCAATGCTTTGCAAAAATATGTTGTTTTAGAAATAATCTCGATCATTCCAACATCGGCCTATACATTGTAATTGACCTGCCTTTCATATATATGGGCTAATGCAATGTCGTCATTCAAGTTTCTATAAAATGTACCCCTAGAGGAATTTTTCCTATCTTATTCCTCTTATAGGATCCTTTCATATCTGGTAGCCTTTGCCCCCAATTCGAAAAGGTCCTTGAACTCTATTTCTTTGAATTTCTTTCAGAGTTCAAATTCAAGGCCATTTAAGGCCAACTTAACATACTTAGTCTCAAGTAATGACACATTGCACTTATACCTAGCCTTCTTGAACCGAGTAATATACATGTCGACAGATTCACTTACTAATTGTCACATCTTGGCCAAATTGACCATAGTGACATTTAGGTTGCTCCTATAGAATTGGTTGTAAAACATTTCTGCTAACTGAGTATAACTATGCACTAAACTGGGAGTTAAATTCACATACCATATGAAGGCAGTGGCAATTAAAGAATTTACAAATAGTCTTAAGTTATAAATATCTAAATGGCTAACCATACCACAATGGACCGTAAATCGGCCTATATGTTCTACTGTAGATTGTTTATCCTTATCAATGAATAAAGAAAAGTCAGGAACTTTGAAACTTTTTGGTAGCCCATCTGGTCTATCCATTCAGGATATGGCTTTCTATACGTTGGCCTTCCCAAAGCTCTAATGGTTGGACCTAACCTCTCCTGAATTAAATCAGCCAATTGGTTAGAATTTACAATAAACATTTGTTATTCACCTAATACTACTAGTTCTTATCGATCATGTACTATTGGCTGATTATCCTAAATCGACCTACTGCTTGATGCTGGCCAAGTATCTATTGGCCTACTAGATATACTATTCCCCATAGTCTAATTAGCAAACTAATTCTGACTTCTGCATATCGGTGATACAGGTGTTGTACCAATATTGCTTGAATGATTTTAAACACTACTCTGACTCCTAGGACATTGGTATGATGTTTAAGTCGAATTCACACAAGGCTTGTTTTAGGTCTGCCCTATCTCCAACATGAACTGCAAATCTTGGGAGCGCTAAACATGCCCCCTCAGTATCGAAGTCACCTACATCTTGATCGATTGCCCCTTAAGAGATAACAAGTGTTTGGTCGATATTATGTTGCATCGGCCCAATCGGTCTCTCAAACTAATTTGCGATTGGGTTCTGAAATTGGTGTAACTAGCCTGAAGGCCAGTTTGTCCAATTTATCTAGAATTTGTTTCATAAGTGAAACAAGTAGATAAAGGTTGGCTAGTAGTTGGCCCTCTCGCCCCTAACGAATTGTTTTTTTTTTTGGTAATTCTCCTAACAAATTGTTATGTTGAGATTCACACATTTGTTACCCCCAGCCATGAAAGAATTTCTATCTGTTCAAGGCTAATTGGTGGCCTAGCCAGCCAACCTCCTATTAATTAACTGCAATATGTGAACTATTACTGTTAGAGTGTTCATTATCTTAGAATTTTCTTCTCTTATGGACTAATAAAGTGAAGTAACGTCATTCACTTTCAAATTAGACTCATTAGATGATGGACTTACATTTTTGTGGCCTTTTCATCGGTCATGATTGCCTTTTTTTTTCTCTCTCTCTCTCTCTCTCTCTCTTTGTTTGAATTCTAAGCTTTGCTGTCATGTGATTATCATATACCTAGCTCTGTGGTCTCACTAGGCATGCCAAAAATTATTTACACTCAAAATTGAATTAAACAAATACACGTTTTTTCACGATTTCTGGCTTAGAGTGTGATTGTGTGGTTGTATGTGAGCGTACCAGAATCCAGAGATTCAAAAGATGAAAAGGTTAAGTATAGAATTGGGCAAATTGAGAATATGGGATCTTACCTTATCAGGAGTTTTAAACATAAATATATGATAAAACACAAACTAACAACACATGAACACCCAAGAGAAGTAACTTTAATAAAAAAAAGATGACAAATACTTGCATTCTTGCCTCTGTAACCTTAATTTTGTCTTTTTGATTCCAGAAAATCCCAAATGCAAGTGAGAAGAGCGCACAGATCGCGTCTTTGCCAATGATATAAAGGGAATGAAACTACTCTAAGATGCTGGAAAGTAAATGCAAAAAAGTATAATTGCAGAGGAAATGAAGGTGCGGGTAAATTGATGGAGTCTCGCAGGGAGAATGTGGTTGAGAAACCACTTCAAAACCTTCCATTCCTTCTTTAATAGCACGACAATTTCATAACTACCTACCCACATTTCATACTACTACTCGTCCTGCGATTCTGAAATTATCCTTTTAAGTGCAACTATATCCTTCTTAAATATTCGTTTATATCAACTGATTATGAAGGCCGATTTGCGTATTTCATCTTGATCAATACAACTTATTGAAGATTGTTGATTGTGCTTCTTGCGGCTTATTTAAATCCAGACTTCTCTTGTATTCTTTGAATATTACAAATTTGATTAAACTCAACGTATAATTATGAGCTCCTTTTTATCTTAGCTTCTTTGAACCATATAAATGTTAAACATCGACCTAGCTTGGCCGATAAAATTTTTAACTTCAAATCTTTAGTTATCACGGCAATCAAGGAATGTAACATCGATTGCTCATATTTTGACTAACTTATCCTTGTTTCATATTTAACTAGCTATGATGGAAAAGAACATGTGACAGTCCAACACTGGTTAAGATTTATGGAATAAATATATATATATATATATAATTTTTGTTTTTTAAATTTGGGAAATCAATAATTCAATCTGAATATCCAATTAAATCCAAATTATGAAATAAAATTCAAGAATTAATGAAATTACATTTTACGAGTATTGCTACTGCTCCGATATCTTTCAACTGATCCTTCCTCGTCTCTGAGCTGGTACCTTTCAACCGATTCTTCCTCGTCTGTGGCTTAATCTTTATCCATTCGATGTCTTTAATAATGGCATTGACATGAAAATAATAATAATAATAATAATAATGCCGCAAATAGTAGTTGTTTTAGCAATTTAATTACCAATTAAATGGTTAAATTTCTTTTTAGCAAACCGAGATTACTTATGAAATTTTGCTAGGCTCATTAAAACTAAATTTTCCAAAAATAAGATTAAAATTAATTTTAACAGCATTTAATTGTACACTCTTTGATTCCCTTGTTCCGTCTCATTTTTCTACACAACCTAAAAGCCATAATATTCTGTCTCTCGCAGAGCGGAGTACGTAACCAAATGCCGGTCGGGTCGCAGGGGATGAGGCGGCGGCTGCGGCCGCGGAGGCGCGTGAGTGTGATACGGCGGAAGCTTACAGGGAATGAAATTGTACGACGCGATGTACGGACAGTACCTGGGGTACCCAAAGAACATCACACATTCGAATGGTGATCTCTGATTGGGAAGAAAATGAATGCAGTTCTTCCTCAGATCAAGAACCCCACTCTTGATCAGCTTCCAACAGAGTGGGCCCACTCCCGTGAAATAGTTATACGATAGAGATAAGTTTACCAAGCTCCTCAGAGCACACACCGCCTCCGGAACCTGGCCGAAGAGGAGGTTTCGGGCGAAGTTCAGCTGCTCAACGCTGTCCAAACACCCCAGCGAGCACGGCAGCGGACCGGTCAAGTGGTTGTTTCCGGCGTCAATGACGGTGGCTTTCAGGAGAAATCCCAATTCGTAGGGAATACAGCCGCTGAGCTGGTTGTTCAAGAAGAGGACCTCGATCAACGTCGACGAGGCGTTACCGATGCTCCGGGGAATCGGGCCGTAGAACTTGTTGTTGGCGAAGGTCAGGTACGCCGCCGGCGAGGAGCCGAGGTCGTCCGGTAGCTTCTGGATGAAGTTGTTGTTGTTGATGAAGAGAACGTCGAGGCTTTGCTTAAAGATCTGAGGCGGGACCAACCCGGTGAAGAAGTTGAACCGGATGTCCAAGAAGGTCAGTCCGGAGATACGGAGAACCGACACCGGAAACACGCCGGAGAACTTGTTATTACTTATGTCAAGCTCGTAGAGAAATGGCAGTTTCGAAATAGTGGGGGAAATCGTGCCGGAAAAGTTGTTGGTGTTGGCATGGAAGAGGGCGAGATCCGGAAGTTGGTCGATGAAGCCTTCGAGGGTCGGAGCTCCAAGTTGAAACCCGTTGAAATCTATGGAGGCGAGTGCAATGGCGGTAGAGTTGTCGGGCGGTTTATCGCAATAGAATCCTCTGTAATTGCATATATCGGAGCCGACCCAGGACTGGGTGACTCCGAGTGGGTCGGCAGTGATGGTGTTCTTGAAGCGTTGGATGACGGGGAAAACGACGGCCAGCCTCTGGTCTAGGAAGGCCAGGGGCGGTGGTTCCGGTGGCGGCGGCGATGGTGGTTCGCACCCGCCTTTTAGTGAAACCACTGGGCGGAGCAAATAGGGCACGAGGGTGGTGGTGATGATGAGATTGACGATTAGATACCTTATAGATGATGAGATGATTCCCATTAGATGAATGAATGTGCTTGTGAGAGAGAGAGAGAGAGAGAGAGGGGATGAACATTAGGGGGTTAATGGTGTTGGGTTTTATAGTGGGTTGATATGGACATGGTCACTGGATTTCCTTTTCATATTCACTGACTCATTGATGCATGCTTCCTCGTTTAATTTTTTCTTTTTCTTTTTCTTTTTTATGATTCCACCTTTGAAAAAAATAAAAAATAAAAAACAAAATCTATGATTCTAAACATTTGAGATGACTTTGGCCATGTGTTCATCCTACAAGAGACATGGTGTTTGTGTCACTTGCAATCATATATTTTTCTGTCTACTCCCATTTTGGATGATTTGTGTGGAGGTGAGAGGGTTGACGGAAGAGCTATTGAATATGCTTCCCTAACCTAAAATAGTAATAATAATAATAATAAATTACAAAAAAAAAAAAAGAAACTACAAGAATTGCACGGGGGGACTTTGTTGCCCGCGCATAAGCGAAACTGATCACAGTCTCTTTCGCCTCTCAAAGCTCCACAAAACAGCGCTATTGGTCGAGTAGGCTCCGAGTGACGTTTTTATGAGAATTGAGAGAAATTAAAATAGGGAGTTACGTAGATGTGAAAAGCATATATACCTTAGGATGCATTTGTTTACGAAATGTAAATGGATGCAACTCACTTTTTTTTTTTTCTTTTTTTTTTTAATTCTGTATTTTACTTGCATTATTATATATCCGGATTAGGCCATATATCTTCAAAACGAGAGTTATGCTATTCTATAAAAGTGAAATGACATATCCTCACTCTCATTTTTTTTTTTTTGTTTAATTTGTTTGATTTTAATTTTATATTTTATTTGCATTATTATATATTCGGGTTAGGCTATATATCTTCAAAACGAGAGATATGGTATTCTATAAAGGTGAAATGACATATCCTCACTCTCTTTTTTTTTTTTTTAATGTTTGATTTGTTTGATTTTAAGTCTTTTATTATTCTGTATTTTATTTACATCATTATATATTCGGATTACGCTATCTATATTCAAAACGAGTGATATGCTATTCTATAAGGGTGAAATGATATATTCTCACTCTCGAATTTATTTTTTTATCAAAATTTAAAAATTTTAAATTATTTTCTGTTACATCTCATATCAAATCATATATTTTATCGCACTTTATATTTCATCAATCAGACACTCAACTTTATATTTAACCAACCAAACATATATATTATTCATACTATTACTTATTCTCCATCATCCAATCTTTTGCATCAAACTTTTACTTTTACCAAATGGAGATTACTTTTTAAATAGACCTTCTCACTTCCGTTTGCGATTTAAATCCATTAGCTGATTTGAGGGATTGACCCCAATCCTCTCATAATTCAAGAGCGCCAAAGGATATTAAGGTTTATTTAAAAAAAAATATTAACTTTTTAATAATTAATTTTTTGATTTTTTATTAATTTAATATTTTTATTCTTTAAAATTTTTAAAAATCAAAATATAAGAGAATAAATTTAATCATTTAAAAAATTTAAAAATTAAATAACCAAAAGTTGAAAAATCATTTAAGTTTCCCAAATGAAGCCTAAAATTAGCATATGGCTGGCTTGATTGACAATTGCAGTTTTTATTTCCTTGCCACTCGGTCAAATGGAGAGTGACACGTCTCCTTAATAATTTACCCACATTTAATGCCACGTCATTTTATTATATTTTTTCAGTAAGCATTTTATTTTTGTCATATAGTGTTACAACTATGACAGAACGGATTATGAACCAAAGGACGCGGTTGATCCAACTCGCATTTTGCGCAAATTTCGACGAGTGTACAAGGTTTGCAGAACATTATTACAAGGTTCTGATGGTTTGTTTAGAGTTGTATAAAAGTGTATAAAATAAAATAAAATTGTAAAAGTAAATATCTCGTAATTCGTGTAGTGAGTGAAAAATTTAAATTTGGTTATCTCATAATTCGTATTTGTAAAAATTTGTAAGATTTTATTTTATTTTGTTTAATTCCAAACAGAGCCCTATTAGATTTATTTATAGTATTTTAATTAAAAAATTATAAATTTATCTAAATCAATAAATTTTAATTTAAAGATTTTAATTGTAAGTTACAGAACTGAAATAATAAACATTTGTTCCAATATGAGTTTCAGATTAGACTTGAAATTGGAATCATACGTTAGGTCCTACTCCAATTCAATTTAATAAACTTGAAATTTTAAATTTTTTAATTAAAATTAAAATATATTTTTATGTAAAAAGTTAGACTTGAATAAAATTATAAATCCGAATAATCGGATCATGCTAGGTTTCAGTCTGACTAAAATACGTTATAGCGTCATAACTTAGCCTAACGAGGGATCAACTCTCCCCCAGAGTGAAGAAACACGTACACAATTGCACACATTGAGGACAAGAGCAAGTGCATG
Source organism: Vitellaria paradoxa (assembly GCA_019916065.1). NCBI lineage: Eukaryota > Viridiplantae > Streptophyta > Magnoliopsida > Ericales > Sapotaceae > Vitellaria > Vitellaria paradoxa. Next base: position 35,947,868 of record CM034238.1, read on the forward strand.
TACAAATATTAATAAATGGGATTTAATTTGGTTTATTTTTTATGTTTTGTTTTTTATTTTTATTTTATGTTTTAAAATTTTTCAAATAAAGAAACATAAAATGTTCTATTTTTATTATTTTAGAGTAAACACGCTCAAAACGACTTTTTATCATTTTTTATTTTATGTATAGATTTATTTTTTGTTTTCTAAAACAAATTTTAAAAATACAGGTAACTAAATACGTTTTAAGTTTTTTTTTTATTTTAAAAAGCATAAAATAAAAAATAAGTTTAAAACAGAAAATAAAAAAACAAAAAGAGAAAACAAAAAATAAAAAAATAAACTAAATGAGCCCTAAATAATTAAAATTTGATCAAACTTGAGATGGGTTAAATTTGTATAGTTAGGCCTTTTACTTTCAACTTGGGATGGGTTAAATTTAAATTTATTTCAAGGAATATGCGACATCAAAGCACATAAATTAATCTAAAATCTTCCCTTTAATTGCCCCACACAAATGGTGGCTTGGCAACAAGGCAAGAAAACGGTCCCCATGGGTATTTTTGAGGTCCGTCCTAGGTTTAATGACATTCTTTCACAATTCAAAAGGGTTATTGATTGGTCATCGCCGGGGGGATTAGTGCGCTAACCAATAAGAGGTGGTGGGGATAAAAGAATAGCGTTATAATTTGCGATTTCATTGTGGGCTTGCTTTATACCATCTCATGATTGTGAAAATGAAAACCACGCCCTTGGATGTATAGTTAGTTTTAAACTTACTGACATCATGTTAAGCTTAATATGATGGCTTTATTACGTGCGCAATCTTAATTATTTTTGGTGGTGTTTTTGGGTAGAAAAATTATTTTATATAACCGTCGTTTAGAATAATTTCGTCTTACAGAGCGTTCTGATGTACATTTGCTGCTAAGACCGCCCGTTCCAATTTGTTGTTATATATGTATATATTAGCAATTCTTCTTACTTGAAGGTACAAGAATATATTTGAATTTAAATTTACAAAACAAATTTATGTAAAAAAAAAACTTATAAAAATATAAAGAGATTAAGGTATAAAATTTTATTATTTATTGTAAATATTATCACATTCTTTAAAATATCAATTTAAAATCTTTTATATAAAAAGTATTCAAAAAAATATGAAAAGAGTGAGAGAAAAATAAAAATAATCTTAGTCATTCAGCAAATTTAAAAGTTAAAAATATCTAAGATTAAAAATTTTAAATTTCTTATTATATAAATGACACAGAATGTAAAAGTGTATACATTTAAAACTTAAGTTTTAGGTACATTAAAATTGAAATTTTAATTTTAATGTTTATTTTTTAATAAAATTTTAAAAAATTAAAGTTTGAATATATTTTTTTAAATAAAAAATTTAGTTGACTTTGTTTAATAGGTATCTACTGTCTATTAAATGTGTACAATTTTATTATTCTTGTTGTATAGCTCTCCATCACATTTGTAAATAATGTAAGTAAAATATAATTTATATAATTTTACAAAATATAATATACATTTATATATATTTATTTGAATTTAAAATTTTAAAATTTGTATGTATTCTTTGACTTCTTCTAGAAGGATATACAAACATACCATTGTACTAAATCCCAAAATAAGTCAGAGTGCATAACCACACCTCCGTAGGCCAGTCACATAAGACAATAATGGAACCCAATAATACATTCCAACCAACCACACCCCAAGTCTCTCTTTCTCTCATGCCATATAAGACAAACATCATATCAAATAATATGTTTATTATATAGATATATGGATTCAATCAAATAGGCCTAATCTTATAAAAGCCCATGATGGCCATGTTACGATTAACTACTATATCTTTTTTGTGTTTATTTTCAAATATTTAGGATCAATGATTATGTTTTTTCTGTTAATGTTGCACTCCTAACTTCCTAATGTGGGACAGATGGTATAGGAATATAAGAACAAAACCAAATAAATAAAAACTTGATCTAAGGTCATATCATAATAAATGATAATAATCAAAACGTCTAACATTATCTCTCATTCCCATATTAAAATAATAGAAATGATATCTTCCAAATAAAATCCAATATCATACCCCAGTGATACAATTTAAGACTTACGTAACAATAATAATATCATCATAATACAATCTCAAACTGTAAATGAGTTTTCGATCGTCGATCACATAAATAAGAATACAATAATCCATCATTGAAATAAAATAACAATTAGGTCATATCCACAAGTCTTAGCAAAGCTGTAGGTGGCTATTTCTTGGCATTGTGGAGTCACTTGTAATAAGAATAGGGTGAGCACCACCGCCCCTTAAATAGGACCTTGCAAGTGTGCACAAGTATACAATAATAAAATATATAATATAATTCACAATAATATCAACAAAATATAATATAACGGTTCATTTGTGATGCAATGACTAATGCATTCTCTAATCTCCATTTACCCCTAACATTCCTAGAATGGGTGATACTTAGTAGAGCACGCGGGGCCACTAACCGCACTGTTTATACTTCCAAGAAACATCTATCTCAATATATATTATAAGTGGAGAACCGAGTTACACCCACACAAATGTAAGACTCAAGGAAACTGAGTTACACTCTCTAACCCTTCTGTTAGGGAACCAAGTTAAACTTCTAGTTAAACATCTGCTTATCTCAAGCGAGGTCTAATTGTAGTTTGGAGAAAATCTAATAACAATATCTCAATATTAACATCTCAACTCTAATAACTAATCTCTAGTCATATATATCAACTAGAGATAATCTGATATTTTCAAAATCTTACTTCATCATTTTTTTCAAAATTAAGAATCCCATCCATGTACATGAATAATGCTTCAGCATGTCAATAATATCAATATGACATTCTTGATCAATCAATAATCATAGTAGCAAACTGGAGGATGCAACTTTAACCCCATACCCATGATATATTCAATTATGTACAATCAACAATAATATTTGAATATTATAATAAGGCATGATATGCTTAATCATCCATAATAATATCTTATAGTCTCAGAATGAGCATAATCACAACATATATCTATCATATATGACATATCATCCAAACAGGTCAAACAAACATTAAATCAAGACTTACTAGGCCTTCCCGCGAGAGGAGTACTGGAAGGGCTCTTGAACATCCAAGCCATGCAGGAAGCCCGCGAAAATGGCGCTCCTGCGACCTGTAATCTACGACTCAAATTCGATTTGCCACGAGCTCGATTTGCCTCTCTCAATCCTAAATCCAAACATCCCGAGTCCAAAAATGGAATCACAACCAAAATAACAGTATATATCTCAAGATTATATAATAAAACTCAAAAATGAACAAGATTTAATATGTATATACGAACCTACAAACATGTGTATACACATATATATGCACATGTGTTATCATCAACCAAAATCATCACATATATACATCAAACTACTCTAAATCATGCCAATAATCTTAAAACAAACATATAATCACCCCATCTACCTTGGATCCGAAGAAAAGAAAAAGAAAATGTGGAGAAATCCTAAAATTTCAAAACTTCTATCTTTCGTATCTCTCATCTCAAGTGTAATCACCACGATTTAACACTACCACAAAAATCATAACGCTGAAAATACCAAGGTTAGCCTATCCTCGATCCCCAGCTCTCACTTTCTCTCTCTTCTTTCTCTCTTTTCTCTCTCTTCTCTCTCTATCTTCCTCACTCCTCCAGCTATTGTGGGAGATTGAAAGACAGAAAAAGAAAAGAAAGAAAAAGGGGAAAAAAAAAAAGAAAGGAAAAGGAAAAAGAAAAAGAGTTAGGCCCCAAGTCCACCGACCACTCTAGGTCAAACTTGACCTAGGAAAGTAAAATAAATCTAATAAATCGGACCAAACGTTAGGTCCAAATATTTAATTAATCCAAAATCTCCAATAAATGGTCAAAAATAAATATCAAATGTTATAGTTTATTTTCAAATATTTCAAAATCTAGTAAATAATTAATTTATTTTAAAATTATATCAATTTGTATCAATTTTAAATTAACATATTTATCTCATGTTGTTTACGTATTCTCTCTCAATAGTTTTTAGTGGTGTAATAACTCCATACCATTTTTGGCAGCTACTTTTTGTATTTCTTTAATTTTTAATTCAAGTATTTTTTTTTAAGGGATATGAAAATTAGGGAGTTACAAATCAAGTTTAACTCGAACTTAACTCGTGGCTTAAATAAGCCAAATTAGAGCATTTTTAAAACTCGAGTTCGAGCCATTAAGGGTTCATTTGGTTTATTTTTCTATTTTTTGTTTTCTGTTTTTGTTTTCTATTTTCTGTTTTAAACTCATTTTTCATTTTACGCTTTAAAAAAAAAAGAAAAAGCTTGAAATGTATTTGGTCACTTATTTTTTAAAATTTATTTTAGAAAATAGAAAATGAGTTTACACATAAAATGAAAAATGACAAAAAGTTATTTTGAGCGTTTTTAATTCAAAATAAGAAAAATTTCAAAATGATGAAAATAGTATATTTTCTATTTTTTTATTTTGAGATTTTTAAAACATAAAATGAAAAGAAAAAAAACAAACAAACCAAATGCCACCTAAGTATTTTGCTTGAAAATACAGTGCATGTGTTTATATTTCTAAATAACATTATTTTAATTTATTGAAACAATATTAATTTAATTTACTTGAGTTCTCCGTTTTAGTTTATAATAATTTTAGATCAAAAAGATATCATCTTAATTAATCAAATTATTTACAAATTTTTTTTTTGATAAGTAAAATTATTCACAAGTTGAGATGGAGTTTAAATAATTTTTTGAAACTGAGCTCGTGGTAGCTGAAGTTTGAATTCCGCTCCCAGTGAAAATTATTATTGTTTTTATTTCTAATGTTTGAGAAAGAAAAAAAAAATGTTTAATTTTCTGCTTAGCATTCTTGGCACAAAATTGTGGGACCCTGTTCCAGGATTTTGTTTTGCTTTCCATATGCAGTATGCATTCATTGAACATATAAAATTTGTCTCCCATCTGCCGTTTGCATTCACTGGGACTCACGTCGGAGTATTTGAAATTGTATAAATGAGTATGAATTTGTAAAAAATATAATATTATAATTTTGTATAATAAATAAAAAATTTAAATTTTATAAAATTTTATAGACTCCCAAGCGGGAACTATACTACCCCTGAAGCACAAAGAAATAAAGAATTGTCTACTCTCCCACCCAATCATTTGAGAGAGAGAGAGACAGAAAAAGAACGTGTTTTTCTCATTTTTCTATTTCGTTATCGCTCCGATCTCTTGGCGTTGGGTTTCATTTTGGAACATCCTAAAAATATAAACTTTTAATAGGTAAAACTATTAAAATTAATAAATAATTTAAAATAAAAAAGAGTTTAAGTGGGTTAAGTAAGTTTGTGATTTAATATATTTTAAAATAAATTTCAATTCTTAAAATTGAGTCAGATTGAGATTTGATAAAATATAAATTTTTGATGACTCAATTTTGATCAATTTTATTGGTTTACTAACATTGATACAAATAAAAATATAAATATAAAAATAACTAATAACTATTTTATAAAATTATATAATTTTATTAAAATATTTTTGAATATATTTAAAAATTATATTTTATTCATAAAAATATCATACAATTTCGTGCATTAGATGGGTTAAAATTAGTATGTAATATACATATGACCCAGCATACTTTTCCAAATCTAGCCATGAATCACATCCCCAAATCTGGCCATGAATCACATCCCCAGTGTTAGAATATTTTTTGTTTAGGTTATGATATATTATTTATATATATTATCTATATTAAAATATTTTATATTTTAATATTTGGTAATTAGTTATCTTTATTTTGATATGTAAATTATTACTACATATATCACTCATTATAAACGTATTCAAAAGTCACTTCTTTATCTTTATATAATATATGATAAGATGTAAATATTATATTATCTCTCTAATTTTATTATTTTTTGTCTTTTATTTTTTATTTTAATATGGTATCAGAGTTAGATTCGTAATCTTTGGGGATGTAATTTATACTTCGCCCAAAGGGGTGTGTTAACTTCCATATTGTTCCACATTGTTTGTGTTAAAAGATTCTATTTTTCTTATAAAATCTTGGACATCCTTACCTCATAAATGCAGTTTTGGAGTTAAATTTTACTCACGATTCTAACATAACTAATATATATAAATAATACAACATAATTTAATATAAAATATTCTAACACCCAACATTGATTTAAATTTCTAATATCATACAAAATGTTACAATTAGACCTGTTAATAGGACATATCTGGATCTGATCTGTACCAAATCTGTCAAATCTAAATCTAATTATAATGGATCTGATTCAAATCTAAAAGTAATCGGATCTAATTTGTAAGATTTAGTCTGGATCCACGTATCCACGGACCAACCTACTTTGAAAAATGATTTTTTTTAAATCATCATTTCATAAAAATAAAAAATATATTTTATTCAAAAATATATATTATATTTGCACAAGAAGCAAAAAAAAAAAAAAGTTTAATATGTAAATTTTAACATTTTGTTAATGCAGTTAACACAATTAATTTTGATGTCAACAAAGCAGAGCTGCAAGTTACCGAAATATTTGGAGTAGTAAAAAAAAAAAGATAAATTGAGATAAGACGTTATTTTAGATTAATTTTGGTGTCTTTTTTAGAGATAAATAATAGCAAACCGTGAGAACGGTTTCCCCAAATCATTCTCACGGATTCAAAAAATCAACACTCAATGTTCTGCTTTATATACGCACAGCGCCAAAACTATGGGAACGGTTTCCCAAATCTGTTCTCACGAATTTAAAAAAATTTATATAAAATAACGATAATGATACTCGTTTAAAAGTTTTCAATCTGAAGAATATGATTGTAAAAAAAAAAAAATTACGCATATGGTTAATCTCCTTCCGAATTTTTTGTTTTTTCAAGTGAAATATTGAAATTTTTTAAAATTAATAAAGGTGAAAATTTGAGTGATTTATAGAGGTTATTGGAGATTTATTTTATTTGTTAAAGTTTGTTGTTAGACCAAACGCACACTAAGTAAAAGAACTGTGGACAAAAAGTCTTGTCAATGGGGTATTTTTTTTCATTAAAAAATACAAAAATTACCAAAAAATAATCCAAATAGAAAAATTTGTCTCCGGCTGAGAGAAAGATTCCCTGGTATATGATTCTTTTTATTTTTAAGTATTTTTTTTTACGTACATACGCATAATATGCCAAAAAAATTATTAAAAAATTAAATATTAGTAAAAATTTATATAAAACGAGAAAGAAACTGGTTAACGATTTCAAAACCAGCCTAACAAAAATTTTTAGCCATTAGTTGTTGAAAAAAAGTTAAATTCTAAAACAAGATTTTGGATAAAATTTTTAGCCATTAATTTTGTGCTTGCGCGGGCATTGTTTTTCACAAAATATTAAATATTAAAAAGTAAGACAGTATTGTTAATACTTTTGGATAAATGTTTTCGTTACTTTCATGGGCAATTAACGTCATAATTTGTAGAAAAAATCATTGAAGTAAATAAATTTTAAATTTGATTAACTTAGAAAATAAAATAAAATAAAAATTACTCTTAATAAAAAATAAAAAAATTTAAATATTTTTAAAAATTTTTATTTTTAATTTTTAAATATTTTAATTTGAAAAATAATAGGTTTGACAGATCATCAGAATTTACATCCAGTAATTCTTGAATTAATTGGATGGATCTGATCTATTATTATTGAATCTGATTTAGATCAGATCTGGATCAAAATCAATCCATTGACAGGCGTAGTTACAATTTTTCAATGAGGTGTAAGAGCTCCATAAGATATCATCGGTGCAGGTGCGTCACTCGCAGCCGTCGATCCATCATCAGACTTTCCCTGCGAATTCGGCTCAACACGGCTGCCACACGGGATCAAGGTCAACAACCTCTCGTCCGGACACCTCCTGGGCCAACGAAAGAATGCTTCACAATCGGCCGCCGATCTCTGCATCGGAAGGCCCAAAATGCAGTTCATCTTGACATCGAGGACATTCCTCTCGATCAACTTCCTGCATTCTGGGCCCACGTCGGAGAAGTAGTTGTAAGACAGAGACAATTTCACCAAATTGGGCAGCTTGCAAATGGCCTCCGGGACTGGCCCGTAGAACTGGTTTTGGCCCAAGTTCAGTATCTGAAGTTTTGATAGACAGCAGAACGAGTGCGGTATTGGGCCCGTTAACAGGTTCCGGCTCGCGTCGAATATAGTGGCCTTCTTCAAGAGCCCAATCTCGTAGGGTAAGCAACCTGAAATTTGCCAAATCCTCAACAGTCGATTATAGTACAAGAGAAGAATTAAAGGCTCCATTTGGGAAAAAAAAGTAACTAACTTATTTTTAACTAGTTACTGTAGTAGTTAAAAATAAGCCAGCTATTTTTATATTTGAGAAAGAAAAAAAGGTAACTTTTTTTAAGATAGATTTTTAGTATTAACTAATTTGACATTTTAGCCTTTGAAAGTTTAAAAGAAGGTTAAAATGTAAGAGAGTAAATTTGGTCGGTCACTGTAGCAGTTAACCACTATAGCAGCTATATATAAAATAAGTTATATTTTATATGAATTTATTAATTCTAATTAATTTATAAAATAAGTTATATTTGGTAGTATAGTCCAAATTTTACTACAAAAAATTTGGGCAAATTTGGGCTATACTACCAAATATTTTCTTTCAGCAAGATGCACCACTCTCAAAATTATGTGGTAGGGGCCTATTACTTCATAAAAATGAAAATGATATTACAAAAGGAAAGATTTGATAGAAGAAGCTATCAAAATGGCACAAAGACTTAAATTTATTACTTAAATAAAAATATACATAAGATGTACTCTGATTATAAAATTTTGAATTGGCGCATTATTTTAATGATCTATTTTTGGGTAAAGTATACCTTGCGTTCCATAACATTTAAGTAATTATACTTATCATATTTCAACATTTAAAAATTTTCCTTACCCTTTTTATTTTGATATGTTGTTAATATTTAACCTCTTCCATTAGATCAAATGTTAAAACTTAGTAGAAAATATCAAAATAGTCAAAATTTTAAATGTTTTCTTATTTTACCCATTATCTTTTTGTGTATTCATCAATTTTTTTTTATAAAAATTTCTAAAAATAAGCAAAAAAATGTAAAAATAAAAAAAAATTAAAATTTTTGCAAAAAGAACTAACTAAGATTTTAGATAGAAAAAAGTAAAATATAATATCTAAAGTTTTTATTATTTTAATATTTTTTGCCAAGTTTTAACAGTTGGTTTAATAAAAGTGGTTAAAGTAATAATATTTCAAAATAAGAGAATAAGTGTAATTTTTTAATATTAAAAGATAATAAGTATAATTACTAAAAGTTAAAGGGAGATGATGTAATTAATCCATTCTTTTTTAATAAATCATTCCGTCCTAGTAGGTTCAGTCGTTAAAAAGTAACAATCGACCAAAAAAGTTCATTTGGTGCGTAAATGCATTGCCATGTCTCTGAACAATTTCAAGTAGAATAGCATTTATTATGGCATTCATCACTTGCACTGATAATAGTTTTTACTACTAATTTTAGAAGATTTGCAATTCACCTGAGAGTTGGTTGTTGAGGAAGAGCACCTCAAGTAGGGTTTCCGAAGCTCTGCCAATGCTCCGAGGGATCGAACCACTGAATTTGTTGTTGGCTAGGGTAAGATAGAGGACCGGGGTCGAGCCCAGATCGTCGGGAAGCTTCTGAACGAAGTTGTTGTCGTTAATGAAGAGGACGTCGAGGTCCAGCATGAACACCTGAGGTGGCACCACACCGGCAAATGAGTTGAACCTGAGGTCCAAGAAGGTTAGGTTGGTGGCGCCAAGAACTTCCATTGGGAAGCCACCAGAGAGGCCGTTATTACTGAGGTCGAGCTCATACAAGTATCGGAGGTTGGCGACTTTTCTAGGGACTGTGCCAGTGAAGTTGTTGGAGTTCGCATGGAAGATGGCTATGTCAGGTAACTCTTCGATGAAGCCGGCGAGTGAGAGGTCAGGTCCGGCGAAGTTAAAGCCGTTGAAGTCTACTCCGGCCAGTGCCCGGACTTTGTAGCTAGGGACAACATCACAATAGAAGCCCTTGTAACTGCACACGTTAGGTCCAACCCATGTTCTGATAATGCCCTTGGGGTCATTCTTTATCCTTGTTTTGAATTTTTGGATTACCGGGTAGACTAACTCGATGCGCTTGCTCGGAAACGGTGACGATGGCGGTGGCGGTGACGGGCAGAGTGTTTGTTCAGGAGGGGGAGGAGAATTGCTTCCACCACCACCACCAATGCCTATAACTATTTCCAATGCTTCTCTGTTCACCACATCAGTTGCAGCTGCATGCTGATGCAAAGTTGTAAGAAAAAGGAAGCTGAGTACTAGCAGAGCAACAGCAAGGAAAGAGACCGTTCCCATCTCTCTCTTTCTCTGTCCAGCTGTCTATTTCTCTCTCCATCACTCTGTATATACATACATATACAAATATAGATGGATAGAAGAGCAGTGACAGACGTGAAATAATTGAGGGAATGAGCTGTGGATGGATGAGCAGTGACGGCTAAAGTCACGAGCAAAACAGATGGATATATAAAATGTCAGGGACGTTTGTCTGGAGTGAGAAGTTGTTGCGCTCTCGTTTTCAGAGCGTGACTCTTTTCGTTCACTACTGACTTGTCAAACCGATTCCCTGCATTATTTATGATTGAACTTCCCCGGGCAAGTGGTGTTTCAATGGTTCATTTATTCAGGGCTGGAAAGCAATTGGTAGCTTCGGCTTATTAGAGTATCATTCACCACCATGGTCCAAAGAACTTGAAACTGTAGTCGGGTAATGGATTTGGTGTAGATATTACATATATGGACTAAGGAACAACTTTATTCACTTTCCATACTTGTGCGAATATACTACTGGGTGGCCATGTGCATTGCTCGTGAAAATTAAAATAACAATACAGAATAAAATAGGATAACACATAACATTGAGTTAAATAGGATCACAAAGTAGTGTTCATGCATGGATAACAAAAGGGCACCATAGTGAAAAGCTAGAAAATTCTGGGATTGACAATCAACTATGTAATTCGAACTCAGCAAAATTCCAGTCAACAATTACTCATAATTCAATTAGGAGATTAACATAAAGTTATAATGAATCGGTGAGAGTTTTGAATTATCAAAAAAAAAAAAAAAAAGGAGATTAACTAAATTAATAATATAATAAATCTAACTATTGGATTTTGTGCAATAACCCACAAACTACGCAAGTCAATAATATATGGTGTGGGCTCAACCCTAAAAGAAGCACTTAGGGTTTGAACTCCTCGTGACCACAAGCCCAAATCAATTGTCCTAACTAGCTGGTTAAATATTAGCTACTTAGTGCACACAATATCTTTTGAAAAACAATATATTTAGAAGAAGAAAAACTGCCAATTTCGAGCATTTTTTAACTCAACAGCAAACAGATTGATCAAAAGATTTTAATTCAAGCGAAAAGGAAGAGCATATTAGTTTCACAAAATTCACTTTTTTTGCATAGTTGCAACAACTATCCTCAAGATGCTAATAGTAAAAGAACGGAAGATTGTCTCAAAGAGGAAAGTGCCAAAAAAAAAAAAAAAGAACTTGGGTTCTAATTTTTCTCATTAAAAAAGAGCAAGAGGAGAAACACCAAACAACTTCACAACCTTAAATCTAACTTTAGGAAAAGAATATGATTAGCATATAATAATTACACTTTTGTACATTTTTAATGTACTAATTGTATAAATATATTCACTTAAAACTTAGTTTTATTACATATTTCTCATATACGTGTGTTTTGTTTTATTGCAATTTTTGAGAATTAATTCTAGGCGCTTAGAGCCCTAAACAACATAAGAATGCAAGTGAAAAAATCTCATATGAATGTGAGACAACGAGAAGAAGAAATGGCTAGCTGAAAAAGAAGGAAAAGCAGGAGGTCCAGACCCATGTTCAGACAGGGTATGGTGAGAACATAAGTTGGATTAATAAAAGGCTTACAAAGAAAAAAAGAGAAAATTCTTAATGTGGATGCCTTGTTCGGACCCTTGTCATTACAACAATTCACACTTTTTGCAACCACTTTTTTTGACCAAATATAAATTTGGTCACTAAAAGGTAACTTTTCCTGACCAAATCAAGATTAGTAGCTAATAGTAATTTTTTTCCAACTAAATAAAAGTTGGTCACTAAAGGATAATTTTTTTCAACCAATTGATCGCTAAAAGTTTATCTTTTAACGACCAAATTTAATCTGGTCACTAAAGCTTTATTGTTTTCGACCAATTGGTCGCTAAACATTTGAATAAAAAATAACAAGATATTTATTACCTTTGTCGATCATTTGGTCTTTAAAGGTGTGAGTTACTAGTTAGAATTTTCATGCACAACCTTAACGATTTTGTATGAAAATTGTGACATAGAACTTTCATGTTCGCCATATGAATTATGTACTCTAAGTGTTTGATCTAGAGACTCAACCAAGTGAATTTACATTTACAACACTACAACAAAAATGAGATCTAGTGACACTAATTTAATGACATTTTGTGAATAAATGACATGTTATTTTATATTTATGGCATTTTTTAAAAAGTGTTATTGAAACATAAGTAAATTAGAGTGATTTAATGATATTTTATACGAGAATGTCACCATTCACTTATTAACCGTAGCATTTTTTAAGTAATTTCATTAAATAACAATTAAATTGTAATGATTTAATGATACTTTATTTAGAAAATGCCATTATTTATTCAATGGTTGTGGCATTTTTTAAAATGTTATTGAATCGCAAGTAAATTTCATGACACTTTATGAGAGAATTAATGTCACCATTTACCTATTAACAATGACATTTTTAAGAAGTGTCATTAAATAACAAATAAATTATAATGGTTTAATTACTTTAGTAAAGAATACCACTCTTAGTTGTACAATAATTATGACACTTTTAAAAAAAATGTCATTGAATTTCAAATAAAATCCAGTTATTTAATGGCACTTCATTAGAGAATGTCACTATTTTTAGCAATTGTGGCATTTTCTCCTTCATTCTACCCTATTCTCCAATCTTTTTTTCATTCACAAAGTTTTTCTTTTTGTCTCTCACATTGGAAAGCACTACGACTTCACTCTTTTTTTTTTTTTTTTTGGGCATATAAAACCACTAGGTTGTGGCATATAATTTTAAATGATGTGAATGAACTTATGGGTTTCTAAAAGGAATCCACGTACTTATAAATTTAATATAGTTATAAACTTTACTTATTTCAAATACATTAGGTATTAAATAAAAAATAGAAATTCAATTCAATTCAATTAAAAAATTAATATAAAAATACTTAAATAATAATTAGGTTATTTCTTTTATAATAATTAGATTCTACTGGCATTTATTAGTACCACAAAAACACTTAACTATGATACTCATAATGCCACTAAAGGATCATATGAAAATACTTTTAAAGTAGTAAAGTTTATATAATGGTATTTCAAGATGTAGGATCATATGAAAACACTTTCAAAGTAGTAAAGTTTATATAATGGCATTTCAAGGTGTCTCTAGTGAATATATTTAATGACATTTAAAAATATCGAAAATAATGTATATTTTGGCATTTAAAGTATCATAAAAAAAAATAAAATCATTTTGTTAGAATGACACTTTTAAGTGTCACGAAGAGTGCCACTAACACCTAGTATGGCACAGGCATCCTTTGCATTTCCTAAAAATGTCATTAGTTAAAAAATGTCATCTCAAAAGAAATTTGTAGTGACAATTATGATTGTCATTAAATCTATATTTTTGTTATAGTGCAACCAAATTAATTAGTTATTGTTCTTATTTGGGCTTTAGTGACAGATATCTTCCGATCTGCTTTTATATAAGGATTAGATGGAGTTATAATTGATTCTTGAGATTCTATAGAAATCACTACTTGAATTGGTTTGATACAAAACCTTTTTATATCTTTTTTTAGTTTAATCAATCTCAATCTTCAAGTTGGATCTAATTGTCATCTCAAAGGTGTAGGTAGGTTTTATTTACAAAATTTCAATCCAATTTTCCTTGATTTCTATTGTGTGACACCTACTAAGTAAGAGAAGAAGTATTGTGAGTTCACAATGCCTTTCCTTGTGGGTACAACTAGTACTTCACCGTTTTACAAATTTAAATTGAGGTGACACAAGCAAAATATCTCCAGCAGCATGTCTTTTTCATCCAAATCTTGAAATCAAAAATTCATCTTGTGCCGAACATAAAATCCTAACAATACAAAATATATTAATTCACATTTCAACCCAACTAACATCAAAACCACTAATATGGAAAAAAAGCCATAATCCCAAAACTATAGGAATAAACATAATAATAATGATAGCTGGTGGCTTGTGGGTAGTAATCTCTGGACAATTTCATATTCCTTATAGCGAGAAAAAAATAAGTTGACCATTTCTTTACAGGCGATTAAAATCGATAAGATGAAAATTTTTGTAAGTTCAAGATATTCAATAATTTTAAAAAGATCCATAGAAATTCCCAGAAGCAACATATGTTCCAAGAACATACAAATCATAACAATTTACCATTTATATCCAGAAAACTTACATTCTCCTTAATGCAGTCTAAGCAACCACCATTAGGTACAAATGTAACAATCTTCCTGCTATTCTTAATTAGCTACTGTCACGCCCCGAGTCTCGCGACCCAAGGGGTGAGTGATAAACGCACATAACATGCACTAACACTACCATCCCATGATCAGAGCAGGGCAACAACTCCTGGGTGAGCCATGACATGCATTTAAGTATAATAACATTAGCCTTGGTTAGTGCCAGGCCACACACACACTACAACACATCCTTCCCCTTTAAGCATTACATAGGCCTTAAGGCCTTTACAACCAAATCGAAATAGACTCCCAATATATTAATATTATAACCTTCACATAGACATTCAATGTAAAGTAACCAAAAATTTTACTAAGTTTGGAATGGCTCATGCAAATGCACTTCTAGTCCAGCCACATTAGCCTACTTGGTTATTATGTTCCGTTCCTGCATCAAAATCTGTAGGGACATAAGCACGGGGTCCACTTGTGCCCACGATGCCTCAAACAAACATATATGATATGTAATCTAAACATGCATGCTATTCATAGTATATTTAGTTAATTCAACATTTTCTAGAACTATAACAATCATCAACACAACAAGTAACCAATTTAGGTAAAAACACATCATCATTCAACAATACCATACTATAAAATTTAGTTCCAGTTAATACTCATCTTTTGAAATCTCAATCATTAATTCAAATCACATTTCATCTTCACTTTATCATTTAATCATCATTCAATTATATAACCATTTCCGCACAAGTCACCGGGGGTTGGGTGCTTACATAATATTGTCTTTCATGGGTCCAAACCTAACAGAAATGATAAACCGAACACCATCATTTAGGATCGCAGTCCAGGGCCAAAGGTAGCTAATACACACACCATGTTGTGGGCTACTAACCCACCGGCATGGACACCAAACCCTGCGCAGGTTCCGGGTCTTTCAACCCAAGGGTAATCTCAGAACCCTTCCTATTTTCACACCCCACCACGGCCCTCGGCATATCATCAATCACATTTCAATTCATTCAATCATTTATTAACATTCATCATCACTTACTTTTCAACAACACATAATCACAATCCACTTAATCACATATCTTATCTCATGGTATCCTTACATTTCACTTTATTTAAAGTCTCTTTTATTCACCATTACATGTCAATTTCCACTATCATAAGTTAATCAACTCTTAACAACTTTTTAAAACATAATTCCCTTTCTCTATTCATGCAATTAAACAAATAAAGTGTCATGCAAAAACATGTTACTAAACTCTTCTATAAACCTAGGGTAGAAGGTCAAAATAAACAAAGTCAGTAAATTAAACTGGCCTCGGTGGGCACCCAAACTAACACTCAGTCGTGCACCCAAGGGGTTGGGCGCCCATGTCTTGTGCACCCAAGAGGGCGGGCGCTCAACTGATTCCTACCTTGTGTGCCCACAGTTTGGTAGTTTTATGCTCTGTTTTCCGGGTTCTTGGTTCTCCACTCTTGGGACCTTAAATTGACTAAGTTCAAGATAAAATATCTAAAGTATCATGTTTCTAACATCACCACAAGACTTATAGGCACCAAAGGAAACCAACAATTTGAGTTTTCATCAACTATGGGCCAATTTATGGATTAAACAACATTTTCACTCTCTCAACCTATATATATATATATGTGTGTGTGTGTGTGTGTATAACTTCTAGTTTCTTCCATAGATGTAATCAACACTTGAAAAGGCTTCTCTAATGGTATTCTAGTCTTTGTTACACATCACATATGTAAGAATGAAGCATTAAATCCCTACCTCAAGTTGAAATAAGAATGGAGCAACAAGGTGATATTTTCCAGTTCCAAGCTCTTAAACTTTGATAGGTTCAATCCTTTCACTCTTGGATCCAAACTACAAATAAATCACATAAAATGGTTCTTTGAGTGTCCAATTACACCATTGCAAAGCTAATTTGATTTAAATCAAGGCTAGAAGGACTTACCCTTAAGAACTCCACCCGGTTCCTCCTACTTCTTCTTCCCGATTCCTCTCTTCCAACCAATATTTCTCTCTCTCTCTTGCACCATACACACATATATTTATATAATTTAGCTAGTATTTTAATCTCCTACAGTATTTTTTAGGCTCCCCTACTCTCCCTAGTTAGATATAGGTATATAAGTGTGAGGGCTCAGCTCACAATTCAAAGCAACCCATTCCTATCACTTTTGCTATAGCTCGGGCGCCCAACCCTTTTTGATCGTGCGCTCAAGCCTTGGGCGTCCACATTCCGTGCGCCCAAGGTGCCTCCTTCCTACATTCTTGCTAGAATGCCAACTTTTGAAAGTTTGGCTTACCTTTATCAAAGTTCTCAACTCTAAGGTACCATAAATGATCCATACTACTAAATCAACATATCATTACTTCCAAAATGTATCAAAAACCATATATTCATGTTAACACAAAAGTCTGAGGTATTACAGCTACACACGAGCACACTTTCGAATGGTAAAGTTTTCCATGTAAGTCATTCATTAGCAACCCTAAGATTCTAAAATAACTATAAAAACAAAGCATGTGACATGAGATGACTCAGAATTTTAATGCTTTGGCTATTTTTTAATTAATAATTAATTCAGGCAAAATAAAATTTTTATTGATTTAAATTATTGATGCACAAATTAAATTCGATTTTATTGTGGACGCACTTATTATGTGATAATTTTTTTAGTATTTAAATAATTTTGTGAATTATAAAATTATGGTTTAATTTTGATAAATTATTAATTTAACGAAATATAATTTTTTTATGAAGTTCACAATGCTATGTGTATATATATTCATATATATATATATATATATGTTTATTAAATACTAATATTATATATTTTTGGTGGCTAATTGGATTAACGGGTGATAGATTGAAAAGTAGAGTTGAGATTCTAATTCCATTTGGATTCTAGCATGCAATCCAACAGCTTTTAATATAATATGATAATATATATATGGATATTACATTGAATGGTTACAATAATAATAATAATAATAATAATAATAATAATAATAATAATAGTAAATGGCAGTTAATTTCAGTGTAGATTGGAGAAAGTGATTAAGTTAGTATTTTATTACTATTTAAAATCTCTAACCAACAAGTTGATAATATATTCACGTATATTATATATATATATTTACATAGCTGATACATGCGAAAAAAATAATATATAATTAATATAACATAGTTAAGACCGTGCAGGTTGGAAACGTGAAGGCTATGTATCCTATGCCCATTCGAATAGTTAGTAGCCTAATTCCATGTGAATTCTTAATGTCGCCCGATAGACAATTTATGTGTATGTACATATATATAAACTCATACATGTAACCTGCAAGTTAAAAAAAAAAAAAAAAAAGCAAACCAAGAATGCAGATATTGTGTTTTGGTTTGATTGGAAGTGGTAGGTCCAGATTGAAGGCACACTTTTCGTTCTTTTGTAACAAATTTAATTTGTTGAGGCAGGGGGTAAACTTAAATAAAAATTAAATTTATTATGTGTGGTTTAAATTGATGAACTTCTGTGATTATTTGAGTTATTGTTGTATGATTAATTGAATGAATGTGGTTGTCTTATGAATTGAAAAAGCATGTCTAAATTGATTTGATTTTGAGAAATTGAAATTAAGTTGATACAAAATTTTTAATTTTTAAAATTTGTGTTTTATTTTAGAACCTTGAATAAAGAAGAAAAAAATATTATTAAAGAATGATTTGGATTTGAATAAATAAATTATTTATTTATTCATCTATTTTATGATTTTGATTTTGGGTTGAGAGAGTTACCGATACTGAAAGTTTCGCTAGTTAATGGACTAGGAACCCGCACAGGATTGGTTATCGTATCCAATAAACTAGTAACTTATGAACCGTAGTTGAGTTGATATTTTTGGTATCCTATGGCTGAGGCGTAAATTGATCATGTAGCGGTACGTTACCTAGTGGATTAAGATTGTGGTTTGTTTAAATAATTTATTTTACTTTTTATTTCAAGTTCAAATTATTTAAATTTAAGAGAATTGCGACATGTAATGCATATTCGCATGGCATGTTAGAATACCTGTGTATAATTTATTTCATTTTTTTTTTGTTCGAGCACCAGTGGATTTTTTTATATTATGCTCAGCCCTTACAACTATAGATGTAAGTGCGAGTATTGAACTGGATGGTGGTCATAATGGAACTGGTTAGGAGGAGTGGAATGCTTGAGTAGTTTATTAATTATATTTTAAAAAGAGAAGTGTAAAATTACTTGATTTATTTATTTTTTTATTATTTGTTGGTTGGATTAGTTATATATTGTATAAGTATCGGTTTGAGAGACTATGATGAATTTTTATTTTATATCTAAATTTAAAGGTTTTTAGTTATTTATTATTAAACATGTTTGGCTCTTACTTGGGAATTGGTGGAGTACTGTGACAAAGTCTCGTGGGGCATCTCTACTTAATTTGGATGCTTTTAAAAAGCATTTCAGAGACTACTTTTTCCCACAGTTTCTGAGAGATGCCAAGCTTGATAAGTTTTTGAATTTGACTCAAGGGCCGATGTCTGTATTAGATTATGGACGTAAGTTTACGTTATTGGCCAAATACGCTAAGTAGTTAATGTCCACTGAACGCACCAAATGTAGGCAGTTTGAGAATAGATTGAGGCCAGCTGTCAGGGATTGGATAGTGCCATTAAGGTTGAACGAATATGAGGTTCTAGTTGATCGAGTGATGGCGGTGGAAAAGAAATTGGTAGATACTAGAGCACAGAATGAAGCTAGACACGGTAAGGCTCAATAGCAGAAGGGCAGACCTACAAAAAGACAGAGAGAAAATATATATAGGGCACAGACTCAGCAATACCAGCAAGGGAGTATAGCCCCAAGTCAGTCAACAACAACAAGGGTTCCTGCACAAAGTCCTGTTATTTGTCATAACTATAGACAACCCGGAAAAGTAGAACTGAGGTAAAAGTTTGTTATACTTGTGGCCAATCGGGCCATGTGTAGAGGCGTTGCCCACAGAGGCAAGGTAATGTTAATGCTATGAGACCTCCATAACCAGCTCAATCAGTAAGGAGTAATAGGCCAACAAGGTCACAATTAATGCAGACTCAAAGTGGGACGCAGTACTACCAGATGGGCATTCCAGGTGGGGTTCAATAGCATCAAGGTGTTCAAGGTAGATCCCAGCAGGGCCAAAAAGAGATAGGCCACCAACAGCACTAGCTCAGGGGCACGTTTTCACTATGGCCCAGAGTGATGGATGAGCAGAGCCTATAGTGACTAGAGGTACCTTTCTCATCCATGCTACTAAATCCATAGTTCTTGTAGACACGGGAACATCTCACTCATTTATTGCCAAACCATTTATATTGACATTGAAATCATCTATGGATGAGCTGATTTTACTATTATAAGTTGAAACACCAATAGGGAGTCATTCTGTGTTGAATCGAGTATGTAAGGGTTGTGAGATCACTATTAGGGATGAGGCTTCTGGTCGTTATCACTTGTCAATTTTTAATCCGATTGTGTTAGACATGGGAAGCTTTGATTTAATTCTTGGCATGAATTGGTTGTCAGTTTATCAGACGATGATAGATTGTTCTAAGGGTCAGGTGACTCTATTTACTCCTGGGGGAGATCGAGTACAATTTTCTGGTGATCGCTGTAGTCCTCAGATCTTACCTTCTCTTGATAGGCATGGACAAGTTGACTTGTGCAACTTATTTGCTTGTATGGCTTTGAAAGATGAGGATAATGACAAAGTTGAGTTACCACAGGTTATTTGTGAATTTTCAGATGTGTTTTCGAATGATGTGTCTAGATTACCACCTGAGCAGAAGGTTGAATTTGGGATTGATCTAGTTCCTGGCACAGAACCTATTTTTGTAGCTCCGTACAAATTGGCACCTGCAGAGTTGGTGGAATTAAAATCCCAGATAAAAGAGTTAAACTCAAAGGGATTTATCCGCCCTAGCACTTCTTCTCAGGGTCACCAGTACTATTTGCAACTAAAAATGATGAAACTCTCAGAATGTGTATAGATTATCGAAGGTTAAATTGGGTTACAATCAATAATCAATATCTCTTACTGAGGATTGATGATCTGTTTGATCAACTAAAGGGCTTAGTCATTTTTTCCAAAGATTGATTTGAGATCCAGTTACCACCAGTTGAGGGTGAAGAAGGAAGACATTTCTAAGACGGCATTCAAGACTCGGTATGGTAACTATGAGTTCCTGGTGATGCCATTTGCACTGACCAATGCTCCTACCGTGTTTATGGACTTGATGAACCGGGTGTTCAGTAGATTTTTGGACAAGTTTGTAGTCATGTTTATTAATGACATTCTGGTTTATTCCCGGTCAGAGGAGGAACATAAGGAGCATCTGAGAGTTATACTTCAGACCTTGAGAGGCCACAAACTTTATGCTAAATTGAGCAAGTATGAGTTCTGACTCAAGGAAGTGAAATGCCTAAGGCATGTTTTTTTTAGTGACAGAGTTGCAGTTGATCCATTTAAAATTGAGGCCGTCATGGATTGGCCAAGACCGAGGATAGTTTTTGAGACTAGAGGTTTTCTAGGCTTCGTAGGGTACTACCAACGATTCGTCCGTGACTTCTCGAGGTTAGCTGGGCTGTTGACTAGGCTGACTCAAAAAGAGGTTAAGTTTGTTTGGGATGAGAAGTGTGAGCAGTCTTTTCAGGAGCTAAAAAAGAGGTTAACTTCTACACCTATGCTTGTGATCTTGGAGAGGGGATTGGGTTACTAAGTTTATTGTGATGCATCCAGGGAAGGGTTAGGCTATGTGCTAATGCAGGGTAATAGAGTGGTAGCTTATGGATCTAAACAACTGAAGACTCATGAGCATAACTACCCAGTACATGATTTAGAATTGGTAGCAATCATATATGCTCTGAAAAATTGGAGACACTATTTGTATGGTGAGAAATTTGAGGTCTTCTCCGATCACAAGAGCCTAAAATATCTTTTCACTCAAAAGGACTTGAATCTGAGACAGAGAAGATAGATGGAGTATGTGGAAGATTATGATTTTGAGCTTCAGTATCAACCTGATAAGGTGAATGTGGTTGCTGACGTACTTAGTTGAAAGACTCATGGTACTTTAGTGGGTCTTGCTGTACGAGAGTGGGAAATGATAAGGAGACTTGGTGAGTTTGATTTGGAGCTTTAGGAAGATGAGGGTCACACCGTATTATATACCATAGCTACTCAGCCAATTCTGTTGAGTCAGGTAATTGAGGCTCAAGGAACTCATGCTGAATCTGAGGCTATTCAAGCTAAGTTACTAAGTTCTGATGAGATGCCAGGATGGTTGATTGGTGTGGATAACAGTTTGAGGTATTTGGGGAGACTTTTTGTGCCATTGCTATTCAAAATATTGTTCTAAGGGAGTTTCATCACTCAAAATTTGCAATACAGCCTGGAGGTACTAAAATGTACCACAATCTGCGCCGCCAATTATTTTGGGCAGGTATGAAGAAAGATGTGGTAGTGTTTGTGAGTAGGTGTCTCACTTGTCAACAAGTTAAGGCCAAGCATCAGAGACCAACGGGTCTTTTGCAGCCTTTACCAGTGTCAGAATGGAAGTGGAAGAACAATATGATGGACTTTATTTTTGGCTTGCCAAGATCTCTAAAGGGCTATGATACTATTTGCGTAATAGTGGATAGGTTGACGAAGTCTGCTCACTTCTTGCTAATTCGTTTGACCGACTCTATGGATGTTTTAGTTAAATTATATGATAAAATTGTGAGACTTCATGGAACTCATGTATTCATTGTCTTAGACAGAGACCCGCATTTTGCGTCTCTATTTTAACAGAGTCTCCAGGTGGCCATGGGGACAGAGTTGTTGTTTAGTATTATTTTTCATCCTCAGATTGATAGGCAATCAGAACCACAATTCAGACTTTGGAGGTCATGCTTAGGGCATGCATGCTTGATTTTCGTGGTAGTTGGGGGAATAACCTTTCTCTTATTGAATTTGCTTATAACAATAGCTATCAGTCAAGTATTGAGATGGCTTTTTTTGAACCTTTATATGGTAAGCTGTGCAGATCTCCTATTTGTTGGACTGACGTTGGAGAAACTGCAATTACTAGGCCTAAGTTTGTGCAGGAAACAACTGAGAAGATCAAGGTGATTCGGTAGAGGCTCAAGACGTCACGGAGCCGCCAGAAGAGTTATGCTGACAAGAGACGAAGACCATTGGAATTTGAAGTAAGAGACCGTGTGTTCTTAAAAGTTTCACCTCAGAAGGGTTAGTTTCATTTTGGGTGCAGGGGGAAGTTGTCTCTAAGGTATATTGGGCCATTTGAAATTTTGGCTAGGGTTAGAGACGTAGCAAACTGTCTTGCCTAGCCACTGTAACTTTCTATAGTGCATGAGGTGTTTCATGTTTCTATGCTCTAGAAGTATAACCCAGACCCTTCGCATGTGCTGGACTGGATTGAGCTTGAGGTTGACTCAGATGTGACTTATAAGGTGAAACCAGTGGATATCCTAGATTCTAGAGAACAAATGCTTCGAGGGAAGACTATTCGCTTGGTTAGAGTGTTATGGAAGCACCATGGCGTTGAGGAGTCACCTTGGGAGCGAGAGACAAATATGAAGAGTAGGTATCCTATGTTGTTTCCTTAAATTTTTCTTTTGTTTACCTCCTAAATTTCGAGGACGAAATTTTTGTAAGGGCGTAGGATGTAATGACCTGAGTTTGATTTAATTTAATTTATATATATGTATATATGTGTATTTTTTATTATTATTTAGTAAATTTAATTTGTTATTTAAATTTAATAATTTAAAATTTTGCTATTTAACTTTGAATTGTATTTAAAAAGGTTAATTTTTGGTTACCTTTGAAAAGATTTTAAAAATTTTAGGGACAAAATATAATTTTCTTAAAGCTTAGGGGAGAGTATGTAATTATTAAAAATATATAAAAAACCTGCCGTATATATATAAATTGATATGTTTATTTCAAAAATGTATATATATATATATATAGAAACCCTAACATTGATTTGGGCGACCGCGCTGTGTTTCTTCTCATGAATTACTAAGTTACGTTGGCTTCGTATTGTCGAATTAGCCATGTAAGGGGCGGAATCCCACTTACAATTTGTAAATATATATATATATACATATATAACTTTGGTTGTTTGACAATGCATGTTGAAATTGTTAGATGCTAAAGAGTTTTTTTTTTTGTCTTTATATGTATAAGTGTGTGGTTTAATATTGGTGGCTAGAAGATTGATTTATATATATAAATATATATATGTACTGTATATATATTTTCTTGCATAAATTGAATGTTCTCAAGATGCTTTTGGGTCAAACGGTTGATTGTATTTTTTTTATTTTATTATTATTTGTTAATCCTTAAAATGTGATTGATTGACGTGATTTTAAGACTTGAAGCATTAATTGAATAATCTACACATATATATACAGGCATTGTGAACATTATCTGTGAGGTAGAACTGTTAATGGGATTAAAGTCTATATTTTTAATGTGTTGGTGAATTGATGGTTAATAAGGTTTAAAACTTAAATTTAAGGAGAAATTATTTATGTGAATATAAAATAAAATTTAATGTTGTGTTCTATTTGGGTTGAGGGGTACTGAAAATATTGGGTATATGTACCCAAAGGTTGAAAGTCCCAAAACCCGCGCAGGAGTGGTAATCGAGTCCAATAGGTTAATAACCAACGAACGATACAGATGCCTAAGGGTGGCATATTATATTCTTAAGGCTTCCTAAGGCTTCGCCTTAGGAAACAGATACTGAAGGATGGTGTATATTAGTAGGATCCTGTTTTTACAAGACACTAAGCAGACACTGAAGAACGGTGTATATTGGTTGGATCCTATTTCTACAAGACAACCAAGCAGCAGTACCTTAAAACTAATTGATTTTCTTTTGATATGTTTTGTGGTGTTAATACATGATTAAATTGTAAAGAGATAAATTAATTAATAAATGAATTAAATTTTGTTTTTTTTATTTGGGATTACTGTTTGTGCAATGATGCTTCAGTTAGTAGCATGCTAGGACATTATTACATTTATATTATTATTAAGATTCCGAGCATATGTGGCATTAGTGCTCACCCCCTTACAACTTATGATGTAGGTAATAATTCCGAGTCACGTGCTGGACCTACTTAATGTGAAAATTAGAAATTTATCTATTTTTATTTAATTACATTATAATTTTTTTTAGAAAAATTATTTTGATGAAATGTAATAAACCTATGTTTGCGAGGTGAACATTTATTTACTTTTACTTAGTTTTTTTGGAAAATATTTGGTTAAATTTTAGAGGTTTGTGGTTATGGTTTGGAGCTTTGTTGCCTAGTTGGTTTAACTAAGGCATATATTTAGATTTAAGTATGAGTTTATTTATTTATTTATTTTTATTGCTCTAGAAGGTGTGTGTATGGCTCTGATGTGTAGCAAGGAAAATTGTTAGATGCTGTATAATGTACTCTTTTATTCACATGTTCGGATTATAAAATCTGGGGTGTGACACTCTTACTAGTTCAAATTGCTAATTTTGGTGATTTATTATTGTTTGTTCACGCTCCCAAATTTGTGAAAAATTTAGAGTGTGACATTACATTTGGTTAATTTCTTTTGTGTAATATGTATGTTATAATTTGTTCTTCATCTTTCTTCTTTGGATCAAAGTTCAGACAACACTGATAATCATCAAGTTTAATATCATTCGAAAATAAATAGAAGGTACTATAAAAAAAATGTGCTTAACCCATAAACAAAATTAAATATGATAAAGAAGATCCACCAAACTCATAAGTAAAATTGATTTTTGTCATAAGCCTGTGATTAAAAGTTTAAAATTGAACCTTAAGGCTAAGATAATGATGCGAAACTAGCTTAAAAGTATCTTCCTCTAAAGCTTTCCAAAGTTTCCTAACACATGTTCTCACCTAATTAAGAAAAAAAAAAAGTAAAAAGCAATTCAATCAGTTGCAAGCCTCTAGAGAGCTTACAAAATTGAAGTATTCGGATTTATATTACCTTATCAAAGAACCTTGATTCTCTTTTACATTTTTTTATCTACCCAAATAGTTAGATCAATTTTAGAACTGCCAAAATTCAATGCATGTATTATTTCCAAATATAAAGTTTTCAAGTTCAATAGATTTTACCAATCAAAACTTGAAAGAAAGCAAAATAACTAAAAATTTTAATTGCTTCATACTACATTAATAGTCTCAAGTGTTGTAGAACAAATGAATATCGTATTCAACCAAAACTTTGCAACAAACCTAAAAAAAGCCATGCAATTGAAGAGTAGTATAATTATAGATAAACAAAGGTAAGCCTAGACTTATTTCTCAAACATAGTTTTTGTGTCTTCATATCAAACCTACAAAATGAGCAGTTGTCAAGAAGCAATAATAAATTATAAAATTTATATAATTCTTATGAAAAGAAAAGCAAATATATGGTGGTAACCAGAAGTTATTTACATACAAAAGCTACAAAATAGCTTGAAAATACAGTTGCAATAAAATTTCTCCATCTGCCCCAATTCTTCTACATATGAACAAAGATGGTGTAACAAATAACCCATAGTTAAAGAGAGAGAGAGAGAGAGAGAGAGAAGAAAACACAAGGAGGGATTAGGAAAGGACCACCACATGTTAGCTTTTTTAGAATAGTCTCATTCCATCAAACTTAAAATACTTTTGGTTTTGTCAAGACCAACAACAAGTTATATATTCAAAATCAATGCATGAACTCAGAGGTAATACATTTATTTTTGGTTTTGCCAAGACTAACAAGTAGTTGTTCAAAATCTATGCATACACTCAAAGGTAAACACCTGTAGTTTGTATGCATAAATATATATATCTAGAGAGATTTTTGACATACCTTGGACAATTTGAGACCTAACAATTACCCCCCCCAAAAAAAAATTTGAGACCTATCAATTGTTGTGACAAATGAAGAAGTTATTATTCCTTCAAAAAAAATTTTTTGCCTCATTAAGGAAAACCCAACTCATATTAAAAGAAAAAGATATTTATTTATAAAATAAAATATAAAATAAACAAGTTTCGCAACGCCTTAGTCCTTAAACAATCCATGAACAATGAACAAAGAAAAAAATAAACTATGACTTTATTTGACTGGTATGGTGCATTCTAATTCAATAACAATATTTTCATAGATATTCAAATTAAAGATTTTCCAAATTACAACATGCGGGCCTATTGGTTAGGAAATGGAATTATTTATTTTAATCAGCTAGCAAATCCTAACAACTCTAAAATTGCACCAAAATTAAAAAAAATTAAAAAATCTTATTTCATATAAATAAAGTAGTACTACTCAATATTGAGCAAGACTACCATAAATTTAGTCCTTAGCTAGAGCCAAGGACATTTATTAAGTAAAGATTTGGCATAGACAGAGATAGAGAGAGTTCATAATATAAATTGATCTGAGACTGATAAAACTCATGGCATATAGGTATTTACAATTCAATCATCATTTAACTATGCAATCATTTTGTTCAAAGAAAGAAAAAAGACAATTCCATCTTAAAACAAAATGTTTACCTTTATTATACGGAAGAATAGTGGTTTTACATTTTACTAATGATGTGTGGCCCCCTTACAGTCACGTTTTTCCTGTTATCATCAACAAGGTAATCACCAACCAAGTAGGACGCAAGCTGGATCAACTCTACTTGGAATTCTAATAGTCAAATTTTCCCTAGGTCCCCTGGACCTAAAAGGCATTTTAACTTTTAGCACCATTATTGTGTATGGTCAACAACTTTCAATCTTCATGCAGATTAAATTCAAAGGAGGAATGAGATAACTTGGACAAGAACACCATATTAAAGCCCCTATTTCTCAAGAGACAAAGAAATGTAGATTATACCAATCTAAACCTATATTATCATCAACTGAGTGCAATTAAGGGCTCTGTATGAGGTGATTTTGTTTCAAAGACTTCCCCAGACCCACTACATAAACATGTTTAGGGGGAACCCTCTAGATAATCAGAATACAAACTTATGATTTAAATCTACATGTTATGGAAAATTGAGGTGCCATGAAAGCATAAAATTTAAACATTATGGAAGTTCAAGAAACTGGCCAAATGAGATGGACGCAACATTGATTAAAAAGAACTCCAACAATGGGCCTTCATTGGTCAATAAATACCACTACTTATAGAACAAGAGATTACTAATATGTGTTATGTAGGAGCAGATTTTGTGTGTTTATGTGCGCGTGCTTGTGTTTTATCGATAAATGAAATTAGCATACATGAATATGTCAATATAAAGGGCAATTGGTTAGTGAAACTGCAATCTTGTATGTCAAGTGCAAGAAGACAAATGTAATCATAGTAGAGAGATAGGTATCGAGTGGAAATCTACACAATTATATAGGCTATATAGTCACAAAGCTTTCGTTAATCAACTATATATGGAAAATTTATCAAGATTCATGCTAAGAAGTATCTAGACATAACATGGCAGGGACACCATAAAAATAAATATTTATTTTTTAATATATACGCAAAAAATAATTACTTAATTCAATTTTATATTTAAAATAAATTTATCTTTTATTTTTTAATATATCTAATTTTTGAATGAACTGTTACATTAAAAAAAAATAACACTCTAGACATATAATTTGTAATTTTCAGATAATAGATATAGACTTAAATGGCCTGAATGAATGTCCTTTAGGTTGCAGGGGTGTTTAAACGCTTGTTTATAGTCCAAAAATGAGATTCATTATATGATTTACTTCTACAGAGTTATGAAAATTTTAAGGAATCTAGTAAGAAATAAGCTCATGCAAAAAGATGATAGACAAGCAAACAAAAAGGATGATAGGCAAGCAAATAACATAAAAATTTCTAAAGCTTAACAATTATTAGACCAAACACAAAGGAAGAGTTAGTTGTGTAACTCAAGAAAACTTTACTAAATGAATAATCCTATTTTCTTAACATTTTCATGGTTTGGAGGGTTGAAATTTTATAATTAATTTATGAAGGGTTTCAACTCAATCCTTCATGAGAAAGCCGCAAAACTATGACTTTTTTCTTATATTTCACTACCATGAAAAAACATGAGCTTAATAAGGGTTCTGTTCATATTCTATAACTTTCCCAATATCCCTTAAAGATGGTCTTAGTCCATGATACACATCAAATATATTGCACTTTGTATTATAACATCAAATTGTTGGCACCTTGTGTATGTACCAAATGCAGCCATGCCGGACCAAGACAAAAAAGATATATTTAATAAAATTAAAATTGGCTAAATGGAATTCATTTTCTCCCATATACTAATAAGACAAGGGATGGGTACCAAGAGAGAAAATTAATCAAAAGATATTGAGAAAATTAGAAACCACATACTTGCTACAATGATATGTTTTCATGTTTTAATAATATCCTTCCTCCTATCAACAATTTCAATGCATTTGGTAATTCTAATAGTACCTTTTTCATCCTTAACCATTCCATTAGTTAATTTTCTTATTGATCACTTCCATCTCCTCCATAAGTTTTATTCTTTTTTATACCATTTCTACAAATATAGCTAAACAAAGTAAAAAAAAAATAGAAAATAAGTCATACATATCATAAAACTATTAAAGTGAAAATTACTTGGTTTAAATTTAAAAATAAGTTATAATTGCTCTATAGTAATAAATGGAAACTTACTTTGTAATGAATTAGTCGAAGAATAGTTACTTCCTTGGATAGTTATTTGACAATTTGATTAATTATTAGAATAGGATGCAAATTAATTATTCCGAAAATAAAAATTTTTGTTCCATAGCAAATCAATAAATTCATTCATACCACTGTTAAATGGCCTTGCTAAAACGAATAGCATACCTATTGAGAACTAACAAATGTTTTACTAAAAGATTAGGCATAAAACATTAGAAATAAAAGAGCCTAAAATGAAACAAATTCTTGACAATAATATGTTTAGTCCAATGCTAGTGTTTACAAGACTCTCTATGAACACCACACACAAATAGAGCTAGCAATAAAACAAGCTTTCAATCTAGTTTTGAAACATCCACGATACCACAATTGTCGTTGCGGAAACCCTAGATCACTTTCTGGTAACACCTTGATAAATAATGGCAAACTTGCAAATGAACATACGAAAAATCACACATTGGAAGAACACAAGATTTACATGACTCGGCAATTTGCCTACGTTCACAGGCACGGTGAAACTGATTTTCAACTATAAGAAACTTGAACAATGGAGTAAAGAATTATAAGAGAGATATGAGAGAACTTTAAAGAAAGTTAGACAACTTTATCACTTGTTCTTAGCTATTCTCTCAATCTTAAATAACCCAACACAATCCTATCACTTGTTCTTCACTTTGCTCTCAACTCTAACCTTTGAAAACATAACCTAAACTTAGCCTAGATATATAACATGTCTCAGATATATAGGAATGAGAAATCTAATCACAGCTGGACTTAGAAACATACGTGGAATAGAATTCCTAAACTGGCATTTTTATACCATGTGTTAAACCTTGTAACCCCCAACCTTATATGTTCCCATGAGTCAATACGAGCCACAGCTCTAACAATCTCTACCTTGATGAATGCTCACTCCTTAGGAAGCAAAACATTGGTAACTATACCTTGAACAACATATGCTGGCATCATCTCCCATTTAGCGACTGGACACATAAATCCAGCCCAAGTAATGCTTAATCCTTTCACCTTTCATCTCTGATTTATTTTCAGATCAGACTCTATTGCAATAACTCCACCTACAACTATACTCTCTAACAGTTTGTAGGTGTTCCTAGAAATTTTATGCCATTTCATCACTATAATCACCCCTTTCGTAACCTTTATTGCCTCGCCATCAGATATGAAACTGAACCTGTTCAAATCGAAGGCACCTGATGAAATAAGATTCTCTCTAAGATCAGGAATATGTCTTACATCATAAATTGTCTATGGCACACCATCAAACATGTGGATTTTGATATTCCTAATCCCAACAACTTTGCATGTAGCATTGTTACCCATTAGAACTAAACTAGAATCTACTAACTATAGGTGTCGAACTAAGTGCTGTTTGACGTCATGTGAAAAAAAAAAAAAAACAAGTTGAATCTAGTATCTAAGAATCCATGAGATGATCTAAACTAGATAAAACTAAAATCATGTTGCTATTCTATGAGTTCACCTCTATAACATTTATAGACTTTAAATCAACTTTATTCTCATTGCCCTTATTTTTGCCCTAGTCCAGGGAATCCCACTTGAAATGGCCCTTCTTGCTACACTTGAAGCATCGAAAATTCTTCTTCTTATTGGACTTAGACCGAGAATTTTTATTCCCCTTCAATTCCCTTTGCCGGCTCCTTCTTCTCTCTTGTTTTTTTCTACAACCAGACCTTCTCTCCCTGAGGATTCCCATCAGCATGCTTCCATCTCTATTGAAAATCTAACAAAGTCATTGTGATGTCCTCATATACGAGTCTCTTTACTGTATGTAAGGGTTATGATTAGATTCTTATATACCAACGAACCTGGTAGTGAGTGTAGTAACATAAGAGCCTTGCCTTCATCTTCAAACTTGACTTCCACCTTTTTTAAATCCCTGATGATTTGATTGAATGCATTGATGTGAAGTTCTAGGTCTTTACCCTCCTCTATCTTTAAGTGATTTAATTTTCGCTTAAGATAAAGCTTGTTCATGAAAGACTTAGACATGTATCACACTTCAAGTTTATACCATATCTTTACCCGCGATTCCTTCTCAATAACATATTGCATCATATCATCATCTAGGCACAATCTAAACATAGCCACAGCCCTTGCTTGAAGTTCAAGCCAACCTGCTTCTTCTACTTTTTCAAGTTTCATCGTTGACAACGCCTCACCATTCCCTATTGCACAAACAGATCTTTCACCCTTCTTTGCCGGAATTCAAAATTTTATGTTCCCTTAAACTTGTAATATTGAACTTTGCAAATGAAAAGATTCCTTTAGACATATTGAATATCTAGCTTCTGATACCAATTATTGTTGTAAAAGCCCTAGATCACCTTCTGGTAACACTTTGATAGATAATGAAAAACGAACAAACGAACAAAAGAAAAATTACACAATGGAAGAACACAAGATTTACATGGTTCGATAATTTGCCTATGTCCGCGGGCACAGTAAAACTTGATTTCAATTATAGGAAACTTTAACAACGTAGCAAAAGATTATGGGAGAGATATGAGAGAACCTTAAAAAACCCTAGACAATCATGTCACTTGTTCTTAATTTTTTTCTCATTCATAAAGAAACTTAGACAATCCTGTCACTTGTTCTTAATTTTTCTCTCAACCTTTACCTTTGAAAACCTAACCTGAACTTAGCCTTGATGTACAACACGTTCCAAATATATAGGAACAAGAAACCTAATTGGAACTGGACTTAGAAACTAGACTGGAATAGAATCCTAAACTGACAGTTTTGTACTACAGTTTAAACCCTACAACCCCCAACTTTCTGTGTTTCTGTGAGCTAATGTGAGTCACAATTCTAATAACAATCATTATTCTACTAACAAACACAATATGAATAATAATCATAATTATTATTGCACCCTGTAAAATAATAATAAGTCTTGCACTTAGAAATATAGATTAAATTAATTAAATACTAATATAAATATAGCAATTGAAACATACAACAATGGAAACAACCATTACAAACCAACGCATAAGAATTAAAAAAAATAATGCAATTATTTTTTCTCCAAACACTATTAAAATAAATACATTACAGTTTTACTTCCATCAAACTTGTGTTGGAGAAACACCCTCTAGTAGTGCATATCTAGTTCCAACCTAAATATCACCTGAAATGCCACTAATTTTAAAACATATCTTTAATGAATCCCTATTTTTATACACACATGCATGTATGAGGGGTAATTTGTGATAGAAAAGCAAAAAAATGCACAATAATTTTCCAAAGCCAAATGAGACTCAGAGTTAGCATCGAAACAAATAACCTAGCATAAGATTCATTACGTGCCAAATTTTGATATTTTTTATCACTTGGATGGTTTTTCATTTGTTTATTTTTTTTTATTTTTTTATATAATATATTTCTTTTTTTCTTCTTTTGGGTAAATTGAGGAGAACTCCATAATAAGGTATAGACTATAGTGTTTCAACCTATGAAGCTAAAACCAAAATAGCATAATAGAAGGAGTAAATGTTAATTTCATCATAGAATTTATATTTCTTTTTCCATCAAGAACATTGAAAATTAATAATTGCATACTTTTAAGTCAATTCAATATTATAAAGTTTAATGGAGTATAGATAAAATCAAAGAATGAGAACTCATCCAAATTTTAAAAGGAGCAATATGCTATTTATCAAGAAAAGAAAATTAAAAAATTACAATGTTAACTTGACAGACCACATTTGAATCATTCGAATCATAAGGTCCCACGAATTAAATCAAAGAATAAAATCTCATTTCAATCTAAAATGATGCAATACATAATTCATCAATTTATCAAAAAGATAAAATATATAATAAAGTCATTATGTGAACCTAGCAAATTATTTTTGAATCAATTCAAAATTATAAAGTCCAATAGCTAAAATCATATAATGAAAACCCATTCAATTTAAAGAGGAGCAATATGCAATTTATCAAGAAAATAAAAATTAAAAAAAAAAATCACAATGTGAACCTGATGAACTTCGTATGAAGAAGCTAATGAAAAGAAATACAATAGTTCACATTCAAAGACCTGCTAGATAGTGTATTTACGTTCGATTTTAGTACATTTGACAATTGTTGGAGTGTGATTGTTTTTTTCTATTTTTTTTTTTTCTATTTTCTAGTGAAATCTGTGTAGTTAGTGTTACAAAAATTTGGGGCTTTCATGGTTTGCATTTGGAATAGTTTGATACCTCAAGTTTTTACTTCAGTGGTGTTAGATTTTAGAAATGTTTTAAATTCTCTCATGTTTTTTTGCATTCTCAGAGGTTAGGGTTTTGGAAAATTGGGGATTTTGAATTCTTACTTAAAATAGAAAATTGAGATTTTTTTTTTTTGGCATTCTCAAAAGTTATAAGGATTTTTTTTCAATCAATTATTAAACTAATTGGTCAAGTACAGTTGAAACAAAAACAAATTGTTAAAATGTTACATTTTCACAAAAGATAAAAATGCAATCACGTAGTGCTATTCAACTTAAAATAAAAACTTGTATAAAAGAATATTCAACAAAATATGGGAAGAGTGAGAGAGTTCGTTTTCACATGAAATGATGGGAAAAACAACTAAATAGGAAAAAAAATAAAAAATGATCTTGACCATTTAGCAAATCCAATTGTTAAAAATATTTCAAATTTAAATTCTTTAACTTCTTTATTATATAAATGACACAAAAAGTGTAAAAGTGTATGTATTTAAAATTTTACGTTGTAAGTACCTAAAAATTAAAATTTTAATTTAAATGTTTATTTTTTAAGAAATTTTTAAATAAAATAAAATTATAAATATTATTTTTATAAAATAAAAAAACTTAATTAACTTTGTCTAATAGGAATTCATATTAAAAACATTTTAAAAAACATTTATAAAAAAATAATAAAATATGGTAAGAGTAAGCGAGTGTATTTTCATATAAAGTAACAAAAAAGACAACTAAAGTAGAGATGAAAAGAAAAATAATCCTAACCATAAATTATAAATCCAACGGTTAAAAATATACAAAATTCAAATTATTTAGGTAGCATTGTTTTACCTTTTTGTTTTCTATTTTCTATTTTTATTTTATGCTTTAAAAGTCCCAAATAAGGAAACATAAAATGTTTTGTCTTCATTATTTTGAGATTTTCCTTGTTTTGAATTCAAAATGCTCAAAACGACTTTTTGTTATTTTTCATGTTATGTGTAAACTCGTTTTCTATTTTCTAAAACAAGTTTCGAAAATACAAGTGACCAAATGCGTTTTAAACTATTTTTCTTATTTTCAAAAGTACAAAATGGAAAATAAGTTCAAAATAGAAAATAGAAAATAAAAACATAAAACGAAAAATTGAAAAACAAACCAAATAAGCTCTTAACTTTCTTATTATATGGATGACACAAATAGTGTAAAGTGTATGTATTTAAAATTAATTATTATATAATAAATTTATTTATAAAAATCAATTATTCTTATTTATTTATTTTTATTTGTTTCAAAAATATTAGCTTGCCTCGAGAAAAATCAAAAAAAGGCCAATCTTTCCGTCCAGCAGACCGAGCCCCCTCTCTTCTCTTTTCTTCTCATTTTGCCCAGCCACATAGTCCTACCACCCATCCTCCCTCTTCCTCTTAATGCCACGTAAGACATATGTCTAATCAACTACTCTATTTTGTAAAATAGATTTAGTCATGATTTCTATGCAAATGGATAGATTAGCCTTTATGACAGGACTAGCCCAACCCCTAGGCAAAAGGTGGCTTTTGCCTTAAGCTTCACATTGAGTAAATCTCCTGGTCACATGCCTTTGAAGGGCAAATTTCACTAACCTCCCCAGAGATTTTTGACATTGGAAAAAAACCCCTCCTGAGGTTTCTGAATTAACACTGCCATCCCCTTCTTTACCTGACGTTACCAAAAGACCCTCGCGATGCCAAAAATGGGGGGGCAACGATGTTAATTTCACGGTTAGATGACATGAAAAGACAAAATTACCCCAAGGTATATAAACAAATACTTCGAGATTTTTATCACCATTTCACTCATGTCCCTCTTTAACCCAGACACAGAGAGAGAGAGAGTAGACGATGGGGAAAATCTTGATTAGATGACATAAGAGGACGACAAAGGGATAATGCTCGCGATTCACTTTAGCAATTCATAATTTTGAAGAAGAAGAAGAAGCACTGTTATTCTTTATCATAATTCGCTACAGGTAACCACGTAAACCCTACATAGCATATTTACGTTCAATTTTGGTACATTTGGCAACTGTTGGAGTGTGATATTTTTTTTGTTTTCTAGTGAAATATGTGCAGTTAGGGTTACAAAATTTTGGGGATTTCATGTTTGCATTTGGAATAGTATGATACCTCAAGTTTTAGTTCAGTGGTGTTAGATTTTGGAAATCTCTGAAATTCTATCATGTTTTTTTTTTTTTTTTCTTTGCATTCTCAGAGGTTTAGGTTTTTGGAAAATTTGGGATTTTGAATTTTTCCTTAAAATGGAAACTTGAGATCTTTTTTTTTTTTTTTTTTTTGGCATTCTCAAAAGTTATATGGATTTTTTTTCAATTAATTACTAAACTAATTGGTCAAGTACAGTTGGAATTGTTAAAATGTTGCATTTTCACAAAAGATAAAAATGCAATCACATAGTGCGTATTCAACTTAAAATAAAAACTTTTATAAGAAAAGTATTCAACAAAATACGAGAAGAGTAAGAGATTATGTTTTTCATGTAAAGTGACTTGGAAGGACAATTAAAT
The DNA here is from genome assembly GCA_019916065.1 of Vitellaria paradoxa. Taxonomy (NCBI): domain Eukaryota; kingdom Viridiplantae; phylum Streptophyta; class Magnoliopsida; order Ericales; family Sapotaceae; genus Vitellaria; species Vitellaria paradoxa. Next base: position 35,984,219 of record CM034238.1, read on the forward strand.
TAGAAAAAATAAAAAATAATCTTGACCATTAAGCAAATCCAATAGCTAAAAATATTCCAAATTTAAATTCTTTAATTTATTTATTATATAGGTGACATAAAAAGTGTAAAAGTGCATGTATTTAAAATTTTAAATTTTAAGAACATTAAAATTAGATTTTTAATTTAAATGTTTATTTTTAAGAAAATTTTTAAAGAAAATTAAAAAAATAGATTATTTTTTTAAATAAAAAAACTTAGTTAACTTTGTCCGATAGGCATTCATATAAAAAGAATTTATAAAAACATATTTAATAAAATATGATAAGAGTAAACGAGTTTATTTTCATGTAAAATGACTGAAAAGACAACTAAAGTGGAGATAAAAAGAAAAATAATTATGACCAGTAAGTAAGTCCAACAATTAAAAATATGCTAAATTCAAATTTTTTAACTTTCTTATTATATAGATGACACAAATAGTGTAAAATTGCATACATTTAAAATTAATTATTAATTATTATATAGTGAATTTATTTATAAAATTAATTATTCTTATTTATTTATTTATTTTTATTTGTTTTAAATAAAAAAAAATTAGCTTGACTTAGGAAAAACAAAAAAAGGTGAATCTTTCCATCTAGCAGACCGACCCCCTCCATTTTCTTTTCCTCTCATTCTACCCAACCCCCTCTTCCTCTCAAAGCCACGTAAGACAAATATCTCTTCAACTGCTCGATTTTGTAACATAGATTTAGTCATGATTTCTATGCAAATGGATAGATTAGCCTTTATGATAGGACTAGCCCTACCCCTAGGCAAAAGGTGGCTTTTACCTTAAGCTTCACATTGAGTAAATGCCCTGGTCACATTGCCTTTGAAGGGAAAATTTCACTAACCTTGCCTGAGGTTTTTGACACCGACAGAAACCTCTTCTCAGGTTTCTAAATTGACACCGCCATCTCCTCCTTTACCTAACGTTACCAAAAGACCCCCTTGGTGCCAAAAAAAAGTAGAACAGTGTTAATTTCACAGTTATATGACATGAAATGACAGAATCACCCTAAGGTATATAAACAAATACTTCAAGATTTATCACCATTTCACTCTTATCTCTCTTCAACCCAAACATAAAAAGAGAGAGAGAGAGAGGACGATGGGAAAAATCCCGATTGGATGACATAAAAGGACAACAAGAGGATAATGCTCGCGATTCACTTTAGTGATACACAATTTTGAAGAAGAAGAAGAAGAAGCACTATTATTCTTTATCGTAATTCACTATAGGTAACTACTTAAACCTAGATAGTGTATTTACATTCAATTTTGGTACATTTGACGACTTCATCTATTTTTTTTCATTTTCTAGTGAAATCTGTGTAGTTAGGGTTACAAAAATTTGGGGCTTTCATGGTTTGCATTTGAAATAGTATGATACCTCAAGTTTTTAGTTCAGTGGTTTTAGATTTTAAAAATGTCTGAAATTCTCTCATGTTTTTTTACATTCTTAGAGGTTATATGGACTTTTTTTCAATTAATTATTAAAATAATTGTGTCACGCCCTGGATTTTCATAACCCGAATACCCGAGGATGACTTGGGATTATTTGTTGGGTACAAAAATAAGATGATAATAACACGCTGTCACACCCTAAATTTTCCTCCAAACTAGGGTTGACTTGCAATAAAAATTTAAGGTATTCAAGATTTCTAGTTTATCCCAAACAATATTTATAAGCCATTAGACTGAATCATTTGGTAGGATTCAACTGCATAGTATAAAATAAAGATAGAGAATAGTATTACAAAGCCATCTAAGCGTCTCAACCACGCGATTAACATTACATACCAAATAAAAGCAAACAAGGTTTAAACTTAATGATTACAATTATCCAACAATTATTATTACATACCACAATTATAAATAGAGTCTGCCAGTGCTGCGCAAGAAAAAAAATAGATAGCTCTTCTGATGAAATATTTAAGAGAAATTAATCTCTTTTTAGTTCATCTTCAGTATCCCTGTACTCAATATCCTAAAAAATATTTTCACAAAGGGGTGAGCTAATAAAGCCCAGTAATTAGAATCTCCTAGGTGCCCATATGCAGTGATCATAATACTACACTGTATTAGGTGATCCAATATAGTGAATGTGATTTGGTGGCATACTGTGCATGCAACAAATAATTTAATATATCCTAACTGAATAATGTAAATTATACTTACAACAGTTCGATGAGGCCATCACTGTAACTACTATTTTACTTGCACGTCAAATAGTTTAATGTTGTTATTTGTACCACAATGAAATCGGTGTCGCAGTAGTAGGGATTTCGGGATCAAACCCCATAGCGATATAGGTTTCATAAATTTTTTTCTACATCTTTTTGTAAAATATTCATTAAAAGGAATTAAATATAATTAAATAATTCCAACACATCATTCATACATAAGCAAGAGAAGTTGCCAGTCATAGTAAAAGTTGATAAAGGAGTTTAACCTAAATCCTTCTATGGTAATCATACTCCTATCCTTCTCTACCCCCAGCCTTGGGAACCAGTGACTTTACGGGCTTAGCATCTAATGCACTTTGACGGTGTCACCCACCAAAAACCTAGCCGTCGCAACCGACTATTTGACTGGCCAAGGCGAAAGGGAGCATCTCCTAAACAAAATGCATATGTTCCCATCTCCACCTAAAAGGCCATTTCTACCCACCCATCACCCCATTACCAAAGATAACTTTAGCACCGAGTGCCTTAATTTCTTCTCACCCTTCTACATTCCCAAGGGTACCTTGTATGGAAATAATACATTTTTAATAACAACTGGCAATGCTCCCGGGCGATAAATCCTAAGTGTGATTATTCAATCACATGCAATATATTTTTAAGTATTTTATCTAAATCTATAATTTAATAATAATTCTTAATAAATCAAAGTATTAATATAGTCACCAATATTATTATCATAAAGGTAGGTAATACATATAAATTAACAAATAGCAAGTGACTAGAAATAATTTAGAATTCGAATTAGTATTTTAGTTAATTTTTTTGACAAGTTTGCCGTACTACTTTTGATAAGAATAAAATTATTTCTAATGATATATTAATTAAGTTGAGGTTGGCAGCTCAATAGGAGGGCAACCCTAATCGTAATTTGAAGTTGTGAGTTTGAACCTCATTGGCTTCGATCTCGATTTTTGCCTCTTTTCCTCTTTATTTTATTATTTTATGGAATATGAAAATAATAAATAGCTCTTTGGGCTTATAATTAATTTTAGAAAAATTTATAAGTTTTATTTTATTCTAACTGGATAGTATAGTACATCAGTTAAACAATTAAGCCAATGTGAGATTACAAAGTTAATACATTCTAAACTTTTGATTAGGTATGAGAATAACATTATTCAAAATAATTTGAATAAATTCAAATCATCATCTTATTTATAACCAAACCCTTATCATAGGTTTTCGACTTCAAGATATCCATAAATGTGCATAGACTTATTCTAATGTTTAGGAAGGTATTTAAATAAGTTTCATTAAATTCACCTAATCATAAAAATAGAGTTATATAACTTGCTAGGTTGGCAAAACAATGCCTAAAAAAAATCAATTAAAATAAATCAATTCATTTAAGGAAGACCAAATGAGGGAAGAATAAGTCCATTGTTTCATTTGGGCATTTTATCAAACACTTGGTTTTATTTAGCCATTTTTGTTTGAATAAGTCATCCAACTATCCATAATGAAACTGATTGTCTAAGTTAGTTATCATAAATATTAGAGTGTCAAAATAATATATAATATCTAATTTAAAATAATTTCATATCAATTGGAAGATAACTAAGTAGTATCAACTTAACAGTCCATTTCAGTATTTCATCAATTAGCATAAATGCTTTACTAGATTAGGCCTTGTGAACAAAATTAGACATGAATAAAAATCATTAACATATCTATAACTAACACAGGGTAATTGGACATTTAAATCAATCTGTAGACATAAAATTCTTATAAAAAAAAAATCCGAACAAGTGTCAATTAAAGGCTAAGTAGAGATAGCAGCTTGAAAGAAAATTCATATAAAATAGAGCAGAACTCCGATATCTATAAACTTTATATTTATAGAAATTAGACTTCAAGGCCTACAAATTTCATGTTTTACACTTTATAAAATTCTAAAGTCTGAAGGTTCAAAAATAGCCTTGAATTCAGTTTGTTTAGAAAATATAATTTTACATGTGTTTAGTGTTTTGGGCATAACTTTTGACTCACAAATTGGATTGATGCAAACCGTTTTGGGTTGGAAAGAAAACTTAAATGACTACAACTTTTATATTTTAGTTGAGCCTAATTCCACCGTTTTAGGGGTCAAAATCACGTTGAAAGTTAAAAACAATGGGCTGTCAGCTCACTGTGCTGAACCAGACAGCACTCTATTCGAACATCAATACCCATTTTCTGCGTTTTAATGTCCAGCTCTACTCTAGTTTCAAGTTTCATGCTCTATTTTGTTTTTCAACCAATTCTAATTGCTATTTGGTGTTCTTGAGCCCATATATCATCACTATAAGTGCATATGAACACTAACCAACTAAAAATGCAAACTCAAACATGTAAATACAAATTCAATATTACAAGTTATGAAGATAATTAACTACAAATTTTATCACAATCAAGTTTTATACTTTAAACCCAGAAAATGCTTCAACTTCAAATTAATCCTACACATGTTCATTCTAATTCAAATTGAAGGCATCAAACACATTCTAGGAGGTTCGTCATCCTACCTCAATAAAGATATTGGTGGCCAAGTCTAAGAAGGAAGAGGAGTTGAGCTTTGAACACCAACCAAACTAGAAAGCTCTAAGCTTTTCTTCTTCCTCCAAGCACCACCAAATCTCCAACGAACACTTGATTAAAAAAAAAAAAGGAAAATTTAAAGCACACAAGCCTAACAACTCTTTGAAAACATTAGAATTTTTTTTTTTTCACAGAGAGGAAGCATTTTATAAGAAGTCATGGGAGTGTAGAGGAAGTGTCGGTGGAGAAGACAACCTCTACTTCCCATGCTTCAAAGCCTTTAATGTAAGAACTTGAATGTACAATAGGTGGCATGATCCAGGAATCTTGCTTCCTTTGACTATTTAACCAAATAATTGGAGAAAAGTATGGGAGAATGGATGGATGCATGATTCGGGAATCTTGCTTCATTCAACTTTTTAACCAAATAATTTGGGAGAAGATAAGGTTTGCAAGGAATTGATTGAGAGTTACTATTTATGATTCAACTCAGTGAGTGATAAATTAAGTTGAAATGAGTTGAGGTGAGTTGAACAATGGATTGACCCATGGGTTAATGGCTTGGGTTGAACTAAATAGGTAATCGGATTATGAATTGTTTGGATAAAAGTTTAGAAATTTTACATTAAACTCCCACACAGGGTGAAATTAAATCCAGAAGTCTTTTCAACTAATTTTATCATTTCAAAAATTTTCAAATCCTCAATTTTTTAGATTTTTACTATAATAAATATCATCACCACACTTAAGCAAATTAATTAAGAAAAAATTTAGGTTATTACAAATTGATCAAGTACAGTTGAAACAAAAATAAACTGTTAAAATGTTGCATTTTCACAAAAGACAAAAATGTAATCACATGGTGTGTATTCAACTTGAAATAAAAGTTTTTATAAAAAAATTATTCAACAAAATATGAGAAGACTAAGAAAGTACGTTTTCATGTGAAATGAACAACAAGACAACTAAATTAGAAAAGAAATAAAAAAATAATCTTGACCATTAAGCAAATCTAATGGCAAAAATATTTCAAATTTAAATTTTTTAACTTCTTTATTATATTGGTAACGCCAAAAGTGTAAAAGTACATGTATTTAAAATTTTAAGTACATTAAAATTAAAATTTTAATTGAGATGTTTATTTTTTAAGAAATTTTTAAAGAAAATTAAATTTCAAATACTATTTTTTTAAAATAAAAAAACCTAGTTAACATTGTCCAATAGGCATTCATATAAAAAACATTTCAAAAAACATTTATAAAAAAATATTCAATAAAATATGATAAGAGTAAGCGAGTATATTTCATGTAAAGTGACCGAAAAGACAACAAAAATGGAAATGAAAAGAAAAAAAAATGTTGACCATTAAGTAAATCGAACGGTTAAAAATATGTTAAATTCTAATTTTTTAACTTCCTTATTATATGGACGACACAAATAGTGTAAAAGTATTTGTATTTAAAATTAATTATTAATTCTTATATAGTTTATTTATTTATAAAAATTAATTATTCTTATTTATTTATTTTTATTTGTTTCAAATAAAAAAATTCAGCTTGCCTCGAAAAATAAAAAAATAATTTTTCCAGCCAACAGACTGACCCCCCCTCCCTTCTCTTTTCCTCTCATTCCGCCTAGCTACATAAACCTACCCACCCACCTTCTCTTTTTCTCAATGTCATGTAAGACAAATATCCCATCAACTGCTCTATTTTGTAATATAGATTTAGTTTGATCTATGCAAATGGATATATTAATCTTTATGACAGGACTGGTCCTGACCTTAGGCAAAAGGTAGTTTTGTTTTAAGCATCACATTGAGTAAATCCCTTGGTCACATTACCTTTAAATTATGTCTATTATGAGTCCGTTTACGGCTCAACAATTTTTACAAAATTGTAAAAATTTTTATAAATATTTATTGATAAAGAAATACAAACAAGGAAATTAAAAGGTCCATACTAATTAATTTAATACAATCGAGGGGTCCACTTCAGAATAAAAAAAGAAACGAGTGGCGCCTTTTGCTAAATTACAGCAATTTGGATCACGAACTTGATCGACCTGTCACCCCGTTTACGTTGCACTCAAATACAAAGGACAAAGAAAACCGCGGCGAGAGACCGAGACGGACACGATCAGAAGCCTACGCCGCAACCACCGCTTCCATCGCCATCCTTGCATCTGGCTCCGCCACTTTCGTTGGCGCCCCACCTTCTCCAGGTAAAGTCAAGGTCTCGTAACTCTCCTTCGTGCGTATCAGATTATCTGCCCATCTGCATACATACACACCTATCTGTGTCACTATGTGGACACGTACGCATGTATTGTACAAAATTGAAGAAATCGTGGAGAACATGGAGATTGTAAGTGAAATAAATGAATAGCAAATTCAATGTTTTGAATTCCTTTGATTCTCTGGTTCGCCCGATAAAGACATTTGCTTACTAGCTACCCCTTGATCAATTTCATGCGCACTCAACAGATTCTGTGGGAAATTTTTATGAGTTGCAAATAATTTTTCTCCATTTGTCCGTTTCATTTTTCACCTGGAGGTCCGTACTCCCGGAGTTGCTAAAATGGAAAAAGATATTGGGCTGGGTAAACTCACTGTATGTGCCTGGCGAGAGGACCCTTCAACCCCTGGAGAATTAATGGGCAAAGTGTTGTGTAAAATAAGACTTAGACACATGGAGTGCCCAACAATGAGGTAGATGACACGTGGTCCAATGCCGAACATTTTCAGTTTGCACACATAGCTATTGACCGAATACGTTGATTGGTAACACGTGGTCCTATGCCGAACAACGAATTGTTGACACGTGAATTCCCCCAAGAGCATTACGGATTGACGCGTGTCTTTCGATCAAGACTCCTATGTATCCCCTAACATCTCACTGAAGACGAATGGTATGTTGCCACGCGGCAATACCCGAAGACCTTAAAGGTAAGTTTGTTCGGCCCTTCAATTGGCGGCTAATGAATGTTAGGTATGGGTCTCACCACATTAATATGGGCTTGTAACCATAAATGCGTCTTAGTTATGATAGAACTATGTATTTATTGCTTTAAGGGACTAGATCAGTTCATCTCGTTACAAGTAGTTGATAGATGTGACAGATAGACAAACAGTTTGACAACTGAATTACGGCTATACAGCCGTATTTGGTTACTAGAAGCATTTAATGAGAGGTATGGGGTATTAAATGAGAAGTGAAAGGCATTTAAAGCAAGCGAAGGAAAGAAGTACCCGAGAGCAAGAATACAGCCGAATTACAGGTATTATTTTAGCTATTATTTTACGTTACTATAAATACCACGTCCCACTGGACAATCAGGTAAGCTAACTATTGTCAACTTAGTACATTACTCATTTTTTCTGAAAAAGTTTTCTCTCGAAAGCAATTGTCTGACTTAAGCATCGGAGGATTTTCCGGCTAAAGATCTCCAATCAGGTAAGCTAATTAACTATTGCCAACTTAGTACATTACTCATTTTTTCTAAAAAAATTTCCTCTCGAAAGTAATTGTCTGACTTAAGTATCGGAGGATTTTCCGGCCAAAGATCTCCACTCTGGCTGTAACCTTTCTCTTGTCTTTATTCGGCAACTTCACAGCAATCTTTCTGGTTAGCGTGGTTAGCAATTCCGGCGATAAATTTTACTGCCAAACACAAAGAAAATTCAATTTCAAAATTCTATTAAATGTCTGGGATTCCAAAAGCAAGCAATCCCGTAGTTTGAAATTCCCACGCACACGACATTTCCGTAATAACTTGCCAGGTGAACTTTGTCGATATCGTTTTTAAAATATGGCAATTACAATACGTCAGTATCAAGGGAAATCAATGTTTTTTGAACGATAAGCTAAAGGGATGTCAAATTCACTGTCATGAAATCTTGCCAGCTAAACGATGATCTGAGATTGTTCTTTGTGCCCATGACATGACTCCGTGACCATGTAGACTCGTGGATGGACTCAAACAAGGTCTACTGATTTGAACAATTACACTAAAATTTTATAAATTTTGTTATTTTTTTTTTTATAAATTATATATATCTTTTCATATTTTTCTCCCATTGTATTTTTATTTTTACTCATTTAATTTGAAAATGTAATTTTCCCCCAGAGACTATATATGAATTTTGGGTTCACCCTTGTGTAGACTTATTTGAGTTTACTATTTTTGCAAATTTTCTCAGATTATATATGCCTATGCCTGCTGTTCAATTGCATGTTGGCTGAATAAGTGAACCTCGTGTTCTTTCAGCTCAATGAGATTATGAAATTTTGGTACAACTTATTTTGAGAAGCTGCTTGTGCACTGATTGACTGGGATTTCATCATTTAGTTTTAGATTCATCTTTTCAGTCAGAAATGTGTTTGCTGCGGGGGATGTTATGTCCTTTTCACTTTATTCCCTGGAAAAGATTTCATTAGCCTCTTTTTTTTTTTTTTGTAGGGTTGCAAATGACTTGAGATATCCACGAACAAGCTGAGGCTTGATTTAACTCAGCCCATTTATTTAATAAATGAACCAAATTTGAACTAAAAAAAATATGCTATTTTAGTAAACAAGCCAAGTTTAAACAGTGTCTAGCTTGACCCGTTAAGAGCTTGGACTTGTTTAATATTTATATATATAATAAGTAATATATATTTAAAATATATTAATTAAATATTTTTTTATTTATATAATGATGTATTGTGTTTTTCATTCTAAAAATTGCATTAGCATTTATTGAATTCTTAACTAAATAATTTCTAATAATATTAGTAAGTATACTTTGAACTATCATATCCCACAATAATACATTAGATTTGTGTTATATATGTACAAGTTGGTAACCATACATATATAATCCTAGCTGGATTGCACATGCAATGTACGTGTATGCTATTGTAAAATATATATTTTATATTCGTGTAGGGAAAAAAAAAGGTTTGTCTTTATATTTTTTGTATTTACATTAAAAACAGGCTTCTATTTAATTGTTTCAAAGTAGTAGAATTAATTAAACAATTAGTATATTATGCCAAAATATTTGTCTCTTCAATTCTATATTAATTTTTCATTGTCAAAAGAAAAAAGGAAAACCATATGCATTCGTACTTTAATAGCGACAAAAGATTTTTTTTTTTTTTTTTTGATAAGTGAGGCAAAAGACAAAAATAATAGCCAAACAATCTATAAATGAACGGTGGAATATATAGTTTTTCATTTAATGCAAAACATTTAAATCCCAATAAATACCATGTAGCATGGTTTCGTAAAAGTAAAAATTCAAAAGCAACAATAATGGAAAACTTCATTTTAAGCTATGAAAAACATCTAAATGGAATGGTTTAGCTTGATTAGAACTTTAAAGTGGAAAAAGTTTTTAATTTTATTTTTTATTTTCGTTTGTTCTAAACTTGTTTTCTTAATTAGAATAAAATATAAACAGACCTAATTAAAGCACCTGCTTTTATTTAGCTTGCATCTTTAATCCACCAATCAAACACATTCGGTCCTAATTAAGAATAGCAATAGTAATTATATTATTGGAACGCATATGATCTTAATTAAGAACAACACTAATAAGAACAAAGTTAGGAATTCCAGATTGGGGGTAAAGGTGCAAAATGCTTAGATCTACCAAAAAGTACAGTGACTATGGTGAACTTTAACAGGTGGGAAGATAGGAGGGTCAACTACGTATATTTTAAATTTTTTGGCCACAATGTATAAAGCATCTATAGTCATTTTGGTACTCTTTCTTTTTTTTGAGGGGGGGATGGAGGTCCCACATACTAATTGTATTATTGGCATTTAGGTTATAAGTCATGTTGGATCCAATTCAATATATATATATATAGTTTCTTGTATGAAAATGTCAGTTTAAATATACCTACAATACTATACAGAAAAATGTCCAACTAAGAACTTTAATTCCTCACTAGGCCACATTATCTTAATTTTATATGTGTTTTTATGCAGCTTTTTTCTTCTTTGTTATTGATATGTAAAGTTGTTAAGCAAAGCTTACAGTAATTAATTATTTTGTTTTTGCAAATCCTTCATCATTTACAAATGATTTAGGGCCCTTTTTTTAAAATTAATAAACCCTAGCTTTTTCCATTCAAATTAATTAGTATATATTCATTATCTATATAGCAATTTAATGTGTGCGGTTACAGATGAAAAAACATTCGGAATGTTATAGTTTGTATCAATTGAAGGAAACCTGAAATTGAACCATTAATAAAAGATAAACCATTAAGAAAATGCTTCACTTATCCCAAAAAAAAAAAAAAAAGCTTCAAAATGGATAATGCACTATACAATTATAATTTTTAATTAAAAATATCTACGAGAATGATGTAATAATTTTGACATGAATTTAAATCTATGCAATTAGAGCATTCAATATTAGGAGATGGGAGGCCTTCAATCATTTTGACAGTTTTTGGCATTTAATATTGGAAGGAACACAAATGGATTTGTTGAAAAATTTAAGGGTATTAATATCTTTAAAAAGTTTTTCATAAATTCGTACTTTTATAATAGGGGTAAGATTTCCGTATAGTAATTACATTTGAAAAATAGAGATGAAACATTCATGTTAAGATAAGTTGAGGTCATTTTTTGTGACTTAAGAAAACGTACTTGATTGTGATAAATTTTGTTTTACTTATGATACAAAAGTTTACCAATGAAGAGTTATTTGTGAACAACTTGGGCTCAATGTGACACTCGCTTGAATTCGTTCATTTATAAACAAGTCCGAGAATCTTAACAGGTGGGAAGATTGGGGGTAAAAGTGCAAAATGCTTAGATCTATCAAAAAGTACAGTAACTATAGTGAACTTTAACAGGTGGGAAGATAGGAGGGTTAACTACCTATATTTTAAATTTTTTGACCACAAAGTATAAAGCATCTATAGTCATTTTGGTAGTCTTTCTTTGGGGGGGGGTGTGGAGGTCCCACATAGTTTTTTCATACCTCCATCCCTACTACTAATTGCATTATTGGCATTTAGGTTATAAGTCACGTTGGATCCAATGCAATATATATATAGTTTCTTATATGAAAATGTCAATTTAAATATACCTACAATACTACATAAAAAATGTCCAACTAAGAACTTTAATTCCTCACTATGCCACATTATCTTATTTTCTATACATCTTATCTTATAAGGTGTACTTTTCCCCCCTTTCTTTCATAGAGGTAAGTTAAATATTTTGAACGAGTCTTAACTCATTTCAATGGAGTGAACAAGCCCGAGAGAAGGTATTCTTCTGAGCGCTTACTTTGCATGTCTCAAACTCATGGTTTTTTATTACTATTAAAAAACTTGAAGCATTTTTGCATGTGAATATCAACCCCCCTAAATTATTGCAAGCTCATTCTTAGGATTGCCTTTTTCTCATAAAAGGACCACCAGATGGAGCTTGAGCTGAAAAATGGCTTTTTAGCCAACCTGAAGTTTAAATATTAGGCTTTGTTGACTTATTTAACACACTGCAGATGCATGCTTAGAGGGTTTCGGCTTCACCAGTGCCCTTATTGGATTAGGCCCTCCATTACTGTCTCTGATCATAATGGTATGCCTCTCTGTCAAGTGTGTTCTTTGCATATAATAACATTCCATTCTATTTCTGAAGTTGTTTTTGGATTGCTATTTTGTTGGATTAAACATACTCAGATCTCTTAATTGCTGCCACTAAATATGACTGCATTGCATATTATAATTTTTTTTTATCACCGACTTATCTTAAATCTTGCGATGAATTTTCATGCTAATCCTTATTAGTTTCTTTATCTGTCTCCCCCCCTTCCTCTTCCTTTTTCTTGTAATTCGTCCGAGTCCTGATTAGTTTCATGGGCAAGATAATAGGAATATACCTTCTTCAAAGAGCACAATTGAGATGAACAACTCATGCATGCACCTGTTTTGGATGGGTGTGCTTCATTGCATAACATTTAGTTACTCATATTGTATCATGTTTAATTGATGATATAACATAGTTTGTTTTCAAAATTTTAAACGTACACGGTTTTTTTTTTAAACTTCAAACTTAATATTAAAATCTCGTCTTCTGTTTTAAATCCCATAATTTCGATCAAATTATCCAAACCCAACAGTTCCTTCACTTGTAATTCTGTTGTCTTGAGCTCTTAACGTTGTTCAATTATGTTCTGAATGTACTTGAATTTTGATTTGGATATGAACTGCTGTTAACAGGGACAGAACTAGGATTCTATGTTGGGGGGCGAAATATTAAAAAACTCACATTAGCTACTATAGATAACCGCGTGTCTCTTAATTTAATGATAACAAGTATAGTAAAATTCAATGCTAATTAATGCATAGATAATGAAGTTGGTATTCTCTATAAACTTCACAAAATATTAACAAAAGATAAGTTCAAAAATTATTCTTTTGTACATTTATCAAAATGGAACTCTCCGTTCTTTCAGGTCTCGAAAGTCTTCTATGATTGTGTCAGTACTAATTTTTTCTGCAATTTCCTTCTCAATGTACACAAGCAAAGAGACTGTGAGAAAATCATCCTCCATTTTTGTTGCGAATCCTAGTTTTGACAATATTCATGGCAGAAAATGATCGTTCCGTAGTTGCAGTAGAAACTGAAAGAGTAAGCACAAGTACCACCACTTTATAAACAAGTTGGTAGGTTGTTGATCTGTTGGTCTTTACCAGCCATTGAGCCAATTCAGAAGTAGTTGACAAATTTTTGTAGTCAGGATGTCGAACTACATTATGCTCATAATGGTGAAGTTCCATCCTCAATTGTATTTTCTCATGCTCTGTGAAGTCTTGCGAGTAAAACATGTCAACTAGCTGGCAAATATCATCCAATCTGAAGGATTTTGATACATCCTGAGGACTTAGAGCTGAGCTAAGAACAAGTAACTCCATTGCATGCTCACTAAACCGCCCATTTAATTCTTGTAATTGAGAATATATTGCAGCAAAAAAGATATCCACTCGATAATGATGCTCAACTGTGAAGTCATCTTGTTGATGATGAGCTCAACCTCTTCTAGCAATATATCGAACACTCATATCAGGGACATCTATATTACGTGCCTCACAAAATGATTTCACATTGGTAAGTAACTCATCCTATTTGTCATCTCTGAAGCTTTGAATAAGTGGTTTAATAGATGAAACAAGTTGCATGGCATTCAAAATGTCTTGAGATTTGCACTGCAAAGCTTGACAAAGTAAATCAGTGATTTCCATAATTGCTTTCATAAGATGCAATATGAAAACAAATTCATATGAAGTCAATGCTTCATAGGATGAGTCTGCATCTCCTCGTTGGGAAGAAGTAGTTCCTTCATTAACAATGTTAAGTAGAACTGCACATGTTGCACTAAACATCTTTATCAAACTAGAAACTGACTTCAAGTGAGAACTCCAACGAGTATCTCTAGCTCGTTGTAAAGTGCCAATTTGATTAAGTCCCCGACCATTCTCGAGCTCATCAATGGAAAGCATATGTGCTATGTCAGCAGCTTGAGCAGTTTTCAATTCATCATTACGCTTGCAAGAGGCACCGACAATATTTACAATAGAAGTGAGTTTACTGAAAAATTGATGAATTGGGATAACTTCTTTTGATGCTGCCACTAATGCCAATTGCAAGCGATGTGCAAAACAATGAATATAATAAGCATATGGACAATCATTCAATATAAGAGCTTGCAATCCATGAACTCACCTCGCATGTTACTTGCTCCATCATATCCTTGCCCTCGAATATTTTGAATGTCTAGATTGTGATAAGACAATAGATAATATATCTGATTTTTAAGGGTTAATGCTACAGTGTCAGACACATGAATAAGCCCAAAGAAACACTCTCGGACATAACTAGCTTTATCAACGAACCTTAAAACTATAGCCATTTGCTCTTTCTTTGACTCATCACGAGCTTCATCAATAATTAGACAAAATTTTGCATCACCAATCTTTTCGCGAATTACCTTCTGCACCTTTGCTGAAAAAACATGCAAAATTTCTTTCTGGATCTTTGGTGATGTGCATGAAGCATTCTTGGGAGCTTTTTCTAGTACTTCAGAGACCTCTTCATTGTATGAACTCAACAACTCCAACATTTCAAGAAAATTTCCATGATTGATTAAACCAAACTTTCATCGCGACCTCTAAAAGCACAACCTTGAAAAGCAAGCCATCGGACTGTATCAATTGAGACCTTCAATCGAAGTCGATTGTTTATAATTTTTTCAGAATTGAAATTATCAATCACCTTTTGTATATGCTGAGGTTGATTCATTAGGTCTTCACATGACCGTTCGGCAACTTTATGAAGAGAGTTGGGATCATTTCCCACATGATTTAGAAAAGCACAATTTTTTCCATTCCTAACTTTCTTCCAACTCTTAAATCCATTAACAACAAATGCATTTTGCCCTGGATATCCAGATCCACATGGCTTACTGAACAGAAAGCATGGCAAACAAAAAACTACATCTTTCTTGGGTGAATATTCCAGCCATGAAGGAAATAGCTTGAACCACAAAGGTTGAAAGCTATGAGGATGAGTTGTTGGTCCAGATTTTGGATACTTTGAAAGTATAGGTTGGTATGGACCAACCTTAATATAAGCTCGTCGAATTTCATCACGCTGATTGACATGATAATCTTTTATTTGTGGACGCAATCCAGGATCGCGCTCCAATGAACTATTTTCAATTTCTTTGATTTTAGTTCTTTGAGATTTTGTACGTGGATTCTCAAAGACCGGAATTTCAATGTTAAAGGCTGGCAATTGTGCATCGCCAACATCGGTTTCTGAACAATTTGTACTCTTTCTTTTGAAAAATCTATCTATTGTAGATGGCTTCCCCATTTACCATATATAATCTACAAATCAAATTGAAAGATTTTTTGTCTCAGTAGCAATTTATTATATAACCTAAAATCAAATAATAAGAATTTTTTATGTCATTATCATTCACAAACATATAAAATGCGCATGAATCATTTCCCAAATATCTCAAAATTTTCATCCAATGCATACAATATATTCATATGAATCATATCCTAACTTATTAGTGTTTCTAAATGGTTAAGAAGTATTCCAAATAAAGACAAGAAGAATTTACAGCAGAAACTTACAGGCTCTTCCAATGTTATTAACAATTGTCCAATTGTCCAACAATAGCTCCAAAATAGGTTGAATCAATATATTTCTGCAATTGAAAAAGTGAATTTTGAGATAAATATTTGTCTATGTATATACAAATTGTAATAAGTGAAAAGTCCTAAAGATGACATAATATGGGTAATTAGTTATTTTATTATTATTATTATTTTTACCAGCAAGGCAAAAAATAAAAAAAAAATAAGAACAAAAACAACTCGCCTAACAGCACTAAAGGCATAGAAAAAGATATCACGATACACTTGACCTAAAATGTTTCTGTACAATATCTGTGACTGAATTGACATCAACTAGAAGGCATTCAATTATTTAATCTTCTCTCGAAAACTTGAAAATTGACTTTTAAAGGCTTTAGCAGTTAAAATCAATTTTCAAGATTTAGGGGGGAGATTAAATAATTTTCATAGGTGCTCCTCCATTTTAAGATTATGAATGTAACCACAAATAAAAATCCACCTGGTTGTGGAGGATTATGCAGTGGAGCACATGCAGCAGCTGAAGGAGCTGACATGAGTCTTTCTGCAAGAATGTTATAGTAGCATCACTGTCTCAATTTTATAACTTCATGGTGGCACAAAAACAAATAGCTAACAAAGGTTAAAGAAGGAAACTTCCCCCTGCATCCTCTGCTTTTTCCCCCTATTTTCTTTTTTCTTGTTTTTTTTTATTTATTTTATTTTATTTTATTTGGTTGGGGGTAGTGAGTTAGATTAGTGTTAAATGATAGAATCTCTCGATTTCTTCTAACAAATTCCATGTCATTACAACTACAAGACTAGTTTTAGACACTGGTTACAAGTTCATCAATCCCCTAGGCATACAGCCTATCCAATAGAGTTTGCATAATAAAATATTTAAACACTTTAACAGGAAGACCTTAGACCCAGGTCAGCTCCTTCAGCTGCTGCCGAAGTGGTTGCTGGAAGCAATTGCAATAACATCAAAATGCAGATTGCAGAGTGAAGAAGAGATGTGGAAGAAGAGCCCTTTTTAAGGCTGAATTTTTTAGGATTTTGTGGCCAAGAGCTTGGAAAAAAATATGCCAAAATCTTAGTGTCTATATAAAAGGAGCATGAAGCTTTTGGAATGGAAAGAAAGCATTTTTTAACTATAAAGGCAATGCTCCACATGCTGCAAAGTGCAGACAGTACCTCATCAAAATTGGCCCTTGGTAGTTGCTTTCTGAGTCTCCTTCCTTTTTTCGTCTCCTTCAATCTAAAGCTTCTGTGTAATTGTGTTATAAAAGAATAGATTCAGCTTATATGTGGAGATGAAAAAGTTAAAAAAAAAAAAAAAAGAAAGTTAGAAATTTTAACCTAGAGTCAGAAGCTTTACCCTATAGGTATGGACTCTTAGTTTTTATCTTATACACGGTGAGTAAATTGTTAGCACACAATGAAAAAGTTAAAAAAAAAAAAAAAAAAACAACTCCATACAGCAGGCTGTTGTTTTAAAGGTAATGCAAGCTATTGTTTTTCATTACCTTATATGTACTATGTCTTCTGTTTTTTTGTAGGAACCAGTTTAGCTGCAAAATTTTTGAGAGCAAATAGAGTTACACTTTCCAACGTGTGATAAGTGGGATTCTTAAAAAAAAAATGAGAGGGCCAGAGGGGGCCACTATATCATATTTATTGTATTTATATATATAATATATATATAAGCTTTCTACCAAATGGAGGGGGGGCCATGGCCCCCTACTACCAAAGCTTGCTTCCGTCACTGGCTGTTAATTGGTTAGCCTATTGGTTTAGGATGAGTATTGTGAATGTGGAGATGTCTCAGGGTGTTAATGCATTAAAGACATACTCTCCCCCTTTCCCTTATCTTGTATGGTTTTGAGTCCTGATTAGTTTCATGGGTGGACTTGGAGCAATAATAAGGTTGTTCTATTGCAATTTGAGTTCATGGGTACATTCTCTAGAAATAGTCTCTCCTCAAACAGAGATAAAGTTGCATGCATCTTACCCTCCCTAGACCCCACAATGTAGAAACCTCATGCATTGTGTTGCCCTCCTTTGGTACCTAGTATGATAAACTATTCCATTTCTTGTGATAATTGGAACGAAAATTAAGATTTTGATTATTTATTTGGGTGAAATAATGGATAGAAGTTCTGTTTTCCCTTTTCTATTTTGTCAAATAATATGTTTGTATTTTAGCATGTGAACTATTATTGTTTTAAAATTTGCAAATGAGTGAAATTACATAAGCAACCTTGCACTGATGCAATCTCATGCTAAGAGTATCAATCGATGATTCTTTCATGATTTGCAGGTGTTCTCTTCTCCACCAAGACGCATCCAAAAACCAATGATCTGTCAGTGAGTATGTTCAATGATTTGTTAGCAAGTTAGCAACCAAGATTTTTGGTTAGCTTATTGTTTCAAGCATTCATATGGGTGCAGCTTGAAGAATTTTGGTTTAGTACCCCACAGGAAGGGGTCATGGTTTTTGCTCTGCCTGGGGAGCCTTGTCTTTCAAAGCTGGCCTGTGATTTCAAAATTTATTTTCATGATCACCAAGGAGACTTTTACTGGTATCTAAACTAGAATCACTCTATTATCACCATAGTACTACAACATTTCCTTTTATGCTTTCTTGATTGTATCGTTTATTGGTTCTCTTGACTCTATAGTTGGTTAAACACAACAATGATCAAGAACAGGAAAGTTCTCAACACTAGTGATCTTGATGCATTTGACGAAGGTAACATGACATGTACTTGTCCAGTTCTAGGGAATAAATATCTTCTTCCCTGCAGACAATTTAACAGCTAAGTCTACCTTTCTCATTGCTGTAGAAGTTGATATATATATATATATATATATATATATATATTTGCAGAGAAAACTACCATCTCCTGGATTTCAAGTTGAGGTTGTGCTCATGGAGTATAATGAGACAGTTCCAACAAGGCCTCCAACTGAAACCACTACTGATAAATCAGTTGAAAGTTCGGGTGCCACCGCTGCCTCAGTTGTTGGGGATGTTTCCATTGAAAAGCAAAACAAGGACTCAGAGAGCAACGAGAAGGATGATGTGTTCTCAGAGAGTGAGGCTGACGACGAAGGGTCTTCATCTAAAGCTGATTCTAAAGTCTCCAATTCCGAAAGTAATAATTCAAGCAAAATAACAAGTCTGCCATGGGAGACTAAGCCAGTTACTCTGGGAAAAAAGAGCTCTACACAAGGCCATCCCACCAGTGAGCCGAGACATGATGCCTTCTCGAACACAGTAGGAGAGGTAAGTGAATTCAAGGCAATGGCTGCTGATGCATCTGTTTTCACATTTGGAGATGATGAGGACTTTGAAAGTGAGTGAAGCAAGGGGGTTAAATTAATAATGGTTTAGACATAAGATCTGTGCATTAGATTAAAAAAGGGGGTGGGTGACCTATAAGCAGTTGAAAATGCCCCACTTGCTAATTATAGTTTATTCTATTCATTTTTTTTTTTTTTTTTGAAATGGTCCAAATCTGGTTCTGGCTTATCGTTTATGAAAATCAGCTCTAATTGAGAACGATCGTTGCATAAAATAGTGGCCATGACCAATTAGTTTATTTCACTCTCTCTATATATATTAATGTCAATTGCAAGTTGTTGAAAGAATAAATTGTAATTTACTTCTTGTATGCTGACATGATGATTGTATTATTCTTTTTAACAGTCCAAATATGTCTAAAACTCGGTACCTTATTTTTTTGTTCCCTAACCAACACATACATACACGAAAGAAAAGGAAAATATATATATATATACACACACATATAACACAGAAAATACAAAATTTACCACTAAAATTTTGCACTAAGATGTATTGCTCTTACTTTTTCTTCTATATTTGGAGCTATTTCAATGCTTCCCTTTTCCTTTATGTCAAACAAAAATTCTGGTTTGAATTATTTAGGTCGTGCTTGCTTGGAGCAGTGATTTGTCAAGGAAAAAGATTGAAAATCAGAATAAAATGGAAAGTATTAAACTTTCTTTGTTTCATTCCTGTGGTTAGAAAAATGAGAAAAAAATAAATAGGTATTTGTTAATAAAATTTAATTTTTATTTGATTAATATACGAGTAAGAGTTTCATCCTTGTAGCGTTTATATGTTAAAATGTTTCATAAGAAATATTTTAATGAAAAATTTTTTACAAAAGAGTTCTAAAAGAAAATAACATTTAGTGAAATAATTGAATTATATTAAATAACTTATAATAAATAAAATAAATATATGTAATAAATATATATTGGATTATATCTTAAAATTCGATATTATTGTTAATGTATAAAGATAAGATATGCAAAAGATTCATTTTAAGAAATTGAAATTAAACTTTTGATTTTTTTTTATTGACTTATAACATTCACACCAGTAACTCTTGATAGATTATTTATTTTACAGACTCAACTACTATATTATTTCAATTATACTTCATTTTTACAGTATTAAATTATTAATTTTTTGTTATTTTTTATTCTTTGTTTAATTTTTATAAATTTTAATATCAATTTAATTATTTAAGAATCACATTACTATTGATTATATTTTTTAAAAATAAAAAATTTAATTTATTTTTTTAACAATATAAATTAAAAAAATAATATTATCTCTTAAGAAATTAATAATATATCTTAATTTATAATAAATTAATAGTAAAAAGATTTAGTTGAGGAAAAAAAATTAATTATTCTTTTATTCTTTCTATGAGTTGAGTCTTTACATTTAGAGATTCTTTCTTATCTAACTTAATGTAGTTTTTGCTAAAATATTGTTCTGAATCTTTATTTAAGTTTTAAAACTTTGCTGTGAGTGCTCTTGTTGAGAAATCAGTTCTAAAATATTCATATTCGGTAACATCTTTAAAATTTGCACAAATTTTACACTTTTGTAAATTTTCATAAAATCTCATGCGTTAACAATTGTCATGCCAATTTTAAGTAGGTAATAAATGCTTCAATTTTTAAAGCCTCTCATGCCTTACCATAAGGAAAAGAATCACACATGGCCCCTTTGGGGGTGGCCGAGTGGAAGTCGGGCTCGCCTTAGAGCTTAGGCCTCTCGAGGTTCTGGGTTCGACTCCCCCACAGGGGGGTGGGTTACCGCTGTAATGGCGGGTGCCTAATGGCCTCCTCTCGGTCGTGCCGGTCAGCCAGGGCTTGCCTAGGCTGGTTAACTCTCCAGGGGCCTTTGCCGGCTAGGGTCCTGGAGCGTGCTTCGCCCTGTGCGCACCCCAGTACGGGGTAGCGGCTGCGGACTTCCACGTACCAGAAGAATCACACATGACATGGCTCGTATTTAAAGCGACTTGTAATAATATAATTTAAATCATATAATTAAAATTCAATGATCGAAACACATTCACATATTTTTTAACTTAAAAGTGTACAATTATATTTAAACAGTTAGATTTTAATCTTATGACTCAAATCAAGATGTCATAATATTGATATTAGCATCTCTTTTTTTTCCTTCAATCTCAAATGCTCATATGTTATGTATGCAACTCATAATAAATCGATCTGGATCATTTATAAATTCAACATAAATAAATAGTTAAGATATATATGCGTCTCACAGTAGGGGACGCATGTATTATCGAGTCAAATTAAATTTCTTCTTTTTTATTGGTATCTTTTCTTTAATAGAAATCTAAGCTATATATATATATATATATATATCTTATATATTATATGCCCACACTAAATTTACTTGTGAGATAATTATCACACACTTTTTCAAGTGTGTCAATTAAAAATTAATTAATTAATTCCTTATTGACTATTTTTAAAAGAAACAAATATTACTTAATATACTAATAGAGTAGAATGTATTTATATAAATTAATAACACCATATTGGTCATACTTAAATTTGGCTCTCAAAAAGTCCAAAATAATAATTTTGTCTAACCATTTATCAGAAATGCTATTTATTTGAAGATTGCCTAACTGGTCTTCTTCACTTCCAAAATTATAGAATGAAGAGGGAGAATAACATAGTTATCCACACATTAGCACAGTTAGGCCTAGAATGAAAAAAAAAAAAAAGGAAGAATTTGGATTGAGGAGACCCTTCCCTGCCGTTTAATAGTATTAATGTTTTCATGTTTATATCTAAAAGTTTATATTTTCTACTTTTTTTGTATTTTTGTTTTTAATTATTATTTTTATTTAAAAATAAAAATAAAAAATACGGTTAATAATACAAATTTGTTTACTATAATTAATTTTATCTTAATAAATTATTTTTAAAAAAATTAGATTAATTTATTTCTAATAATAATTTCAATAAATTATATTAAATAAAGAAAATAATTTAATAAAAAATTATTATTCATTAAAAATAAATTAATTTAAAAAATATTCAAATAAAATAAATCATTCAAAATGTAATTATTATTCATTAAAAATAACTTTAATTTTAATTTAATAAAATAAATCCTTTTGATTATAAATTATGATTTTAGTGATGACTAATTTTATTTTTAATAAAATAAATCATCTTAATCATAAAATATTATTTAAAATAGTATTTAATTTTAATAATTAAATCAATTTAATAATATATCATTTATTGAAATATAATTTAATTTAATAAAATTTTTGAATAAACTAAATAATTTTATAAGATGTAACAAAAATTAACAAGGTATTCTATTTAGAGTCTAAAATTGACAAAATACTTATGAAACGGGAAAAAAATGAAAACATTTCGGCATAATTTTTTAACCAAAGTTTATTTTTTGGTGAAAAAAAATTTTACCAAATACATTTTTGTTATTAGTTTTAAAAAATTGGAAAATATAGATACAAGAAACTTGTTAAAAGAAAAATGCCTAAGCTTTTGCCTTGCTTAATGAAATGACTTTTCCATAAAGGAAAAAACACAAGTTGTAGAAGTCCAAGAGAAAAAAATAAAAATAAAAGAAATAAATATTTTAAATTTAATTTCTCTTAAATCTTCTTATTTTGCAAAGTAAATAAAAGCTCCGCTTAAGGTGACAAAAAACTCTTAAAAACTTCAAAAATTACTCACTTTTTATCTAACGAATTACAAACTCATAACTTATCTCACTTTTATTTCATTTTATTAATTTTTTGTCACTCTAAATGCACCTAACGTAAAATAAGATTGTGTTTGGTATAATAAAAAATGATAAAAATTTTTAAAAATTTTGAAAGATATTAACTTTTTATTTTATTACAAAAATTATAAATTTATAAATTATCTTATTTTTTTCATTTTTTGTCAGCTCAAATACACTCTAAATAACATTTTAGCAATTTCCACGCCCCGTGAGACAAAGTCCACGCGTACGGATTTGGCAAGGGAGAGACGAGCTACCCCATCTTGTCCTCGTATATTCGTTGGAAGAAGAGTTGTTCAAGACGGGAGATAAAAGAACACGGAGAAGAATAAGTGCTTCGCAGAACCCGAGCTGGGAAAGTGCTTGTCAACGACGACGCCGTTGGAATTAAAATAGCTTTCTGACAAGCAGAAACGAAGAGGAAGGGGAAAAGCCGAAATTGAGAGAGAATCTTCGCCAAGCTTTTGGCTTATAAAAAGGTCTTTTTCCTGCTCCAGGGGGGTCAATTATTATTATGTATCAACCGTCGTCATCAACTCCATCTTATCCTTCCATGTCCATCTCTGGTATTCAAGGCCAGCTCCTCGAAGTTACAGGTGCGAACTCCTTTCCGCCATCACACATATACATACATACATGCATACATTCATATGTGTATCTATATATGTACCTCGTCGTCGTCTTCGTCGTCGTCTTTTTCTTGTTGTTAATTTACAATTTGTGACTGGTTATATGTTGATTCAGTCGTTGCTTGCCACAAATTGAAGGACACTGAATGGATATCAAGACAAGATCCTTACGTTTGCCTCGAATACGGTAGCACCAAGTACCGTACCCGAACCTGCACAGGTTTCACCTCTCGTCTTTCTCTCTTCAGATCTGTTCTTTCGCTTCTTGTAATTTTTTATTTTCTGTCTCCTTTGGCAAAAACGCGTTCAATTTGATTTGTGTTTTTCCCTTTTTCCCCCCAAATGTAGATGGAGGCAAAAACCCTACGTTTCAGGAGAAATTCACATTCACCCTGATTGAAGGGCTCCGGGAATTGAATGTCGTGGTTTGGAACAGCAATACAATCACTTACGACGACTTCATTGGCAGCGGAAAGTAAGTTTTTACTCTCTTTCTTTTCTTAAATTGGTTTCGATTTGTTGAAATTGATGCTGACTTTGAAACTCTGCTTTATTTAGGATTCAATTGCAAAAGGTTCTTTCTGAGGGATATGATGATAGCTCTTGGTCAATACAGACTAAAACTGGCAGGTAAACTTATCGTTTTCGTTCACGGCCCTCATTCTGTTCTCTGACATGGAAGTAGAGCATTTTGAAGGATTTATGGGCCTTGACGGCTTGAAAATTTGTATCTAATTCATGTCACATGATGTCAATTCTCATATAACACTGTTCGTTAAGGCTGGTTGTCTATTTGGCAAATCATAAAGTGGGTGAGTGCGAGGGACGGTTTTGAATGTGCCTATTGATTCTACGAATAGACCGAGAAAAGGATATTTGAACAGCATTTTAATCTGTGAAACTAGGATTTTTAATTTGCTTACATAACTTGATTGGATTTGGTTCTGTGATTTCTTAAACATGCGTGAGCCTCTCATCTTGTGCCATTTTCCTAAGAAATGTGTTGTTTTTTTTTTGGGGGGGGGGGGGGGCGCTACATGATAACCAAAAAATAATATAAGATGGGTTTTGAGGTCGTTTGGTTGTACCAATTCACCATCTTTACTTACTGAATTTTACACCAGTTTAATCTTAGTCACCATGGCAAATTTTGAGTTGAGGCTTACCTAGAGATATGAAAAAAAAAAAAAATGGAGCTGGTTCTTGAAATTGGATCTTCAGATCTTTGCTACATGATATCCAAAAAATAATATAAGTTGTGTTTTGAGGTCATTTGGTTGAACCAATTCACCATCTTTACTTACTGAACTTTACACCAGTTTAATCTTAGCCACCAGGGTAAATTTTGAGTCGAGGCTTACCTAGAGATATGAAAGAAAGTGGGGGGAAAAAAAATGGGAGCTGGTTCTTGAAATTCGATCTTCAGATCTTTGTATTCGTATAGCTATTTAGATGCCCATTCCTAAGAACTCAATTAACTTGGGTAGTAATGAGCATTGTCTTTGTAGTTTAGGTTCTTTTGGCCAACTTCTCAGTCTTGAACTTGAGGAGTTACTTTTGCAAGATTGAGTTGGGCAGTGCTATGCTTGACTTCGGTAACTGTTCCTCCAGTGTTACAAATGCAGTGTATTTATGCTTGGTGATTCAACATTGCACCTGCTTTGTAAATATGTGTTGCTTATTTTATTTTCTAAGCTTGAATCTAACTGGGCAAAACTCTACTTACCTGATTCAAATTCCTCCTGATACTGTTCCTTCCTTGTTTTACTTTATCTTCTTAACTAGAAATAGGATACTAGTAGAGCTTTGTTGCTAGAAATGGATTTATTATTCCAGAAAACAAAGATACTCCAGATGATTGTTCTCCTTCCCTTTATTTCAAAATTGAGATTAAAATGTGAATTGGAAATTGCCTTCTGTATTCTTGCTTTCTTTTGGGTTAAAAGTGTTGAATCTGAAATTTCCATCCATATTCTCAGTCTCTCTAAAATCTTACGGATTTGTCAGATCTTCTTCTACATGTTAATGGATGGAATATTATGCTGTGCCTATTTAGGAGTTGAATATCCATTGTGGTTGGAGTAAGCATCTCTCTCTTTTTATCTGATCTGCTATGTCAAGCTCTAGATAGAAGAATGACTTGCGTGAGACGTGGTGGTTCAGAAAAAGCAATCTGTATGGGGACAAGAGTGAACTTTTGCTGTATGAAGAAAGCATATCGCTGAGATGTGTTCCGAAGTCACACCTTATAACAAAGGAAAGTTGATGGCTTCTTGTTGTTCTACTGTTATAATGAGCGGGAATAGTTCAGAAATGATTGTCAACTGCAGACGCATAAGCCACATCTTATAACAAAGGACAGTTGATGGTTCATTGTAGTTTTACTGTCATACTGAGCAAGAATAGTTTGAAAATGATTGTCCACTACAGATGCATAGATTTGAATTAAAGAATTATCATACATGTTAACTGAGGTTTTCCTCAGCCATGGCTTTCGAATTCCAAGAGAACTGTTCAAAATTGTGTAGAAGGGAATAGCCACATATACTTCTTTAGATTGTTATCGACCTGGTATTTCAAATTTGAGGTGGTAATTATAAGCTGGGAGGCAAATGCCGATATGAATGTTGGACATCGAATTGTGAATTCTGCAACATTGAAAGCTTCATCTGGTACGGGGTAGATATAAATCATAAAATTCCACACTTGTTCTCATTGAGACACACAAAGAATTCTGTGGAAAGCTGTATTTAATGAAAGTCGTATGGACAGCTTGGAGGGAGATCTTTCAGATCTTTCAAGATCCACCCTACAATATAAGTAAGAAGATTGAAAAGCCAAATAACAAAAGGTCAGAAGAGCATGTGGCTAAGAGAAGAAGAGTAGCTTTCCTATCCTGCCTTTTGGAGTGAGTTGGCTTTGGAATTTTGCATTCTGTCTCCCTTGTTTAATTTCTCAGTATTTCCTTTTTTACTTTAGGAGGCAAGGCAATCCATGTTTGGTCCCCCTTTGCAAGAGGACTGGTGGGCCTTATTTATTTCATGAACTCCGATTTCCTTCTCTCATCTTGTGGAATGCAGCATGTTGTTTACCTATGTAAAATTTTGTTTGTTCACGAAGGCTGTGACATTTTCTATGAATGGACGACAACATTTTCAAACCTTCTAATTCACCTTTCCTCTTCACAGGCATGCCGGAGAAGTTAGACTGATATTGCATTATTCAAATGCCAATGTAAGCTGTATTTCATTGTCTGCTAAATTATAAAAAGATGCCATGGCCCAGTTGCAAATTCGTTAAATTACGTTTCCTTGAATTTAAACATGAATATTGTTTAACAATAGCATTGTATTGTTGCAGAAGCCAGCAACTAGCTATGCTCCATCAGCTCCGCCATATGTAGCGCAATCCGCCCCCCAAGTCCCTTTGTACTCTACACCAACGCCAACATCTGCAGCTGCTTTTCCCCCGCCAGCTGCTGCCTACTCAGCACCATCACCATATGCTTCGTACCCGCCTCCTTCAGCAGCTTATCCACCATCTCCATATCCTCCTCCCCCGCCTTCAGCTTATCCCTCATCAGTGTATCCACCGCCTTCAGCTTATCCCCCACCACACTATCCACCGCCCCCACAGGGGTCTCTCTATTATCCACCAGGTACTTATGCCTCCTGGTATGCAGTGCTTTTGCTATCCATCATGTCATAATTTACTGAATGTTTATTTTGCTTGTCAATCAGGTCCCTACCCTGGACACTATCCTCGACCGCCATACTGAGACAAAGCTCGACAAAACTCCTGTTTATCCAAAGCCAAGAAACATGATTTGCAATTTGCTTGTAGTTTGGCATGTATAGATTTTATGGTCATGGCATAATATCCTCACTAAGTTCAAGGTTTGAATGCTTGCAATGGCAAAATTCGTCAAGGTTTGAATGCTTGCAATGGCAAAATTTTATGGTGCTTGTTAGGTAAATTGTCAAGATGTTTAAATATTTTGCTGTGACAAAATTTTATGGTGCTTGTTAGTTAAATTGTCTGGATGTTTAAATATATACAAGTGTGTCGCTTGTATCATTTGTGAAGTTTAATTAGTTTATGTATTTGTTCTTCTGGCAAGGGATAATTTTGTTGGAAGTCACTGGTATGGTGTGTTGAGATTAGATGGTGGATACCAAGGCCTTTTAGAATATTTGCTCTCTTTGTATGTTGATCTCATCACAGTTCCTCATAATAAGTGAAGCCATTTCTTTATCAATCTTCACCTTTCTGCTGTCTTCCCTTCTCTCATCTGTTGAGTTTTATCAGAAATTGTTTACTGTTTGCCTATGAAATTCAATAAGGATTGCTGACTAGGTTGGTTTAATTGCTAAGCACGAGATGCCAGTGGAGGAACGAATAATTTGTCTCAAAATTCTTGGGAAGGCTGACATCGGAATGATATCAGTTCGGTGAGAATCAAGTTATGTACCGTTAGATTAAAATTTAACGGTCTAAACATATTTATTCTTTTTCTTAATTCAAAAATATGTGAATGTGTTTGGATCATTAGATTTTCATCCAACAACCTATAGTTCGGCTATCATCGAGCTGTCAGCTCGGCGATGTCAGCCCTCGATCCATTTGAGACATGAGTTGATTCGAAAAAGATGAAAGGAACATAAATTATCAGGCTTGGATCATTTTTTTTCTTCTCTTTTTTTTCTCTTTTTTTTTTTTTTTTTTTTTTTTTTTGGGGTAGTGGATAAGGAAGTATAAGAAAATAAGTCTCTTCCATTAATAAATTAGTTATTTAATTTAATTATTTTTATTTTCTTTTAAATTTCATGCTTTTTTCTTTTTTATTTTTCACTGTAGACCAAACATTAGAAATAATTTTAAATCTATTTATTTTTTTCTTTGACAAATCTTTGATCCAAATATAATATTAAGGTGTCATTCGAAGTTGGATTTGTAGGAGAAAATGAAAAATGAAAAATGAAGATAAATGAAATAACTTTATAATTAATTAAATAATTTTTTTATAAACATCTATTTATTTTATTCTCATTTTCTTAATCATATCCCAAATATATATATTATTTTTTACTTCATTTAGCTTACCTTTCCTTTATAAAAATTCTTATTCCAATGACACCCTTGCCTTTACCAATAGAAATAACTTAAATTTAATATTGAACAATTGTTCAAAAACTGAAAAACAATCAGAGTATCTATTAAGCTTAAGCTTGGGAAAAAAAAGTTAGCTTATTTTGTAGTGAGTTACTAATTAGTTACTAAAAAGTTAACTTTCTTTGTATTTAAAAAAAAAAGTTAATTTTTTAGTAGTTAATTTTTTGACCTTTTGTTAATTTAATATTTCTGTCTTTCATAGTTTGAAAGAAGTTAAAAATATAAAAGGATAAATTTAAACATTTAAAAAAAATAAAAAAACTGAATAATTAGAAATTGAAGCTTCCTAAATGCAAATTAAGTTTAGTGCTCCGAATTCTAAACATGAAGATTCTAGTTACTATTTGATTTAATGTCTTAATATTAAAGTCACAGAAATTCCATTCTGCATTGAGGCAAACCTAAATAATTCAATAGTTGTGAATCACGAGTATCAATAGGGTGGGGGCGATTCAAGCAATATACGTTTCATTAGATTCATCACAAGAGTTAGATTAGAATTCCTTTCATCTTCACATTCCACAAAATCCAAAACGATAACCAAGAATCCACTTTTCACGGTCAAAGCATCTCTATCTCACTTGTCACGTTCTTTTACCAAGAAACCTTTAGTTTTACAAGACTGGGACACCCATTCTCAAGGCTTCTTCAATGCCATATACTCACTTGCAATTAGGGTTGTTAATATTCAAGCTGTGTTTGCTTGGAACAGTGGTTTTGTCAAGGAAAAAGATTGAAAATTAGAATAAAATAAAAAGTACTAAACTTATTTTATTTTATTTGCTATGATTAGGAAAATAAAAAGAAAACTGATAACTATTTTAATAAAATTTAATTTTCATTTGATTAATATATGAGTAAATGTTAAAATGTTTCATAAGAAATATTTAAAAAAATTACAAAAGTTCAAAGAGAAATAAAGTTTGGCGACAATAATTGAATTATATTAAATAATAAATAAAATAAAAGATATGTAATAAATATATAATGGATTATGTCTTGGAATTCAATATTAATCATATATAAAGATAAGATACGTAAAAGATTTATTTTAGGAAGTTGAAATTAAACTTTTGATATTTTTTTATTATCTTAGAATATTGGAGTCTGTATTTTTTAACAAATTCTTTTTCTTTACTGACTCTTTTTTAACTTTCGATTAAATAGTGACTTAATCAGATTCTTTGTACTTAATCTCTATGAGGTTAAAGTATTAGTTTTCTCTTATTTTTATTCTTTATTTAGTGAAATTATATAAGAATCAAATTATTATTGATTATATATTATTTTAAAATAAAAAAATTATTTAATTTATTAAACAATTAAAATATAAATAAAAAATTAATATTATGTCTTAAGACATTAATAAAATATCTTAATCTATAATAAATTAATATCTAAAAGTAAAGATTCAGTTATGAAAAAAAAACAAATATTGAATTACTTTATTATTTAGTTAAGGCTTTGCATTTAGAGTATTTTTTCTTCAGAGTCTATATTTTAAAGACTCTTAGGATACTCTGATGTAATGTGCTTTATGCTAAAGTATCTAATTTGAATCTTTATTTTTTATGTACATATTCAAATTTAGAAACTATTGTGAGTGCTCTTGTTGGGAAGTCCCTTCCAAAAAATTAACATCGGGTAAGTTCTTTAAATGGACTTTTAGAAAATAGATTTTCGCCAAAAGTCCTTCTACGTAATTTGGCCAAAGAGTTCCAAAAAATATGAGAAGTTACAAGAATATCATTTCAAACTAAGTAACACTTCAAAATTTTTGCTAAACTACCAGTTCTTCTCCTCCACTTTTCTTGTCTCTTTCTAAATTCTTACCCCAAAATCACCATAGGTCCCGTTTGATTTACAAATAAATAACAAAAAACTCTATAAATCTTTGTTAATTTTATATCACATCAATTTTTTTCTTTCACTGCACGCATTACAAACTCTCAATTTATCTCATTTTTTTTCACTCCAAACACACCCTATAATGGGCCTAAAACAATTTTGCCCAAGATCGTTAAAAAGGTGAATGGATGAACTTTCAAGTTCAAATGACAACAATTTACACAAATTTTACACTCTTGTGAGTTGCCATAAATCTCACAGGTTAACAATTGTCATGCCAAATTTAAATAGGTAATAAATGTCTCAATTTTTAAAACCTCCCATGCCTTACCGTAAGGAAATTTTTTCGGTCAATCACGCATAGCATAACTCTTCAATCTTGATCGCTCATATATATGCATTTCATAGTAAGTTGATTTAGATATTTTATAGAATCGACGTACATAAATAATTAAGATATGTACACGTCTCATAGTGAGCTCCACGTGCATGAATACGTATCTGTAATACTCACATTAGAAATAAACCTGAACCAAGCTAAATGAATGACAATAGTCATGTGTTTTGAGTCAAACCCAAACTCATGTAAGTCCTTATTCTCATAAAACTTAAGTGTCTTCCCCTTATTTGAAATCTAAGCTATATACATTATATGTCATACTAAGTTTCCTATTTGTTTGAGCGGAGTTGTAGCTCAAGTGGTAGAGCACCCTTCCGGCCCGCTTATCTCCCCGGGTTCGAGCTCGGGTTTCCCCATCCCTCTTACCTATCAAAAAAAAAAAAGTTTACTATTTGTTTCATTGTGAGATAATTATTATAACTGTTTCAAAAAATAAATAAAAATGAAAATAAAAATAAAAATAAAGCAAAAAAAAAACAAAATATAATTATCATATACTTTCCAAGTGTACCATAAAAAGTATGTTTGGAGTTCTAAAAAATTTCAAAATTCTTTATAAATCTATATGAAATTTAAATTTTCTACTTATTGTAAGAATTACGAGCCTACAATTGTTGTTAATTTATACTAACTTTTATAACTCCAAACACCTCATTTAAAAGTTCTTTTTATCCATTCATTATTCATTCTTTTTAAAGAAGTAAATATATTACGTTAATATATTCATAGAGTAGAGTGCTTTTATATAAATTAATAACTCCATAGAAAAAGAATCTCACATGAATTTGGCTCTTAAAATGTTTAAAAATAATATTTTGAGTAAAGTATAAAAATTACCTTTGTATTTTACTTTCGGTCTCACTTTAGTCCCACTAATTTCAATTGTGACAAAAGAGATTTTACTATTATAATTGAAACTAGTGAGACTAAAGTAAGATCGAGGTTAAAATATAATGGTGATTTTTATACTTTACTCTAATATTTTTATCTAATAATTTATCATCAGAATGCTATTTAGTAAGATTGCGTAACTCTTAAGCCTCGCTTTTAAAATTATATAATGAAGAGGGAGATTGATGTAGCTGCCCACACATTAGCATAATTAGGCCTAGAATCGAAGGAAGAAAGAATTTGGATGAGGAGACCCTTACTTTTCCGTTTAATAAAATTTATGCATTTATGTTTATATCGAAAAGTTTATATTTTATATTTTTTTTGTTTTCAATTATTATTTTTCTTTAAATTAAAAATAAAAAATATGCTAATAATACAATTTATTTATTATAATTAACTTTATCTTAATAAAATATTTATTTTTAAAAATGATTTTAATTAGTATAATATTTATTTTTAATAGTAATAATTTTAATAAATTAAATTACATAAAGAAAATAATTTAACAATAAATTATTATTTATTAAAAATAAATTAATTTAGTAAAATATTTCTAATGAAACAAATCTTTCAAAATGTAATTATTATTTATTAAAAACAAATTTAATTAAATTAAATTAATCCTTTTAGTTATAAATTATGATTCTAGTAACGATTAATTTTATTTTCAATAAAATAAATGATCTTATCATAAAATATTATTTTAATAGTATTTACTTTTAAAAAATAAATAATCCTAATAATATATTACATTTTGTTAAAATATAATATAATTTAATAAAATTTGAATAAAATAAATAATCTTAGTGGATGTGACAAGTGTTCTTTTAAGAGTTTAAAATTAACAAAATAATTATGAAATGAGAAAAAAGAGAAAATTTTGGTTGCATTTTTAAAAATATTTATTTTTTGGGAAAAAATTAGTCTATCAAATACATTTTTTTTTGTCTGTTTCAAAAAATTTGTAAATACAAATACAGAAAACCTGTAAAAAAATAAAATTATATTAAATAAAGAAAATAATTTAATAATAAATTGTTATGTCTTTTTTGACATCCTAAAAAACTTTAAAAATCATTATAAATTTTCAATAATTCTTATCCCTCTAATTTTCCCGCTATTACTAATTTTAAAAGATTTCACTATTCCACTTAAAAAATAAAAAATATAAAAGTAGGTAAACCGAATGTATAATTTTTTTTTACAATTGTATTTTTTATGTCGAAAGTTTTCAAACGAGTACTATTGTCATTATTTTATTTGATTTTTTTTGAATTCGTGGGAATGGATTTATAAAATCGTTCGATTTGTTACTTTTCAGAAAAAATACGTCAAAATTAAACTTAAATTACATTTTATCTCAACTTATCTTATTTTTTATTACCTATTTACTAAAAAATAAATTACTTTAATAAAATATTTCAAATAAAATAAATCATTAAAAATGTAATTATTACTATAGAGGCAAAAGCTACGCGTACGGGACGCCGTCGCCCTCTTTAGCGAGGGAAGACTCGAGACGGAGAAGAGACGCCCTAACCCATCTTTGGAGGTGAAGAGTCAAGAAGGGAGGAAGAAGAACACGGAGAAGAATAAGTCCTTCGCAGAATAGGAACTAGGAACTTGGTTGAGGACGCCATTGGAATTAAAATAGCTTTCTGAGTAGCGGAAACGAAGAGGAAAGGGAGAGAAAATAAAAGCCGAAATTGAGAGAGAATCTTCATCAAGCTTTTGGCTTATGAAAAGGGCTTTTTCCTGATCAGGGAAGTCAATTATTATAATTATTTGTATTTTTTAATTTTTTATTTCAGTTTGTTCGGGGGTTGGTTGGTTCTGTGTTTTGTATTTTGATATAGCACATAAGGTAAATTTGTTACGGCGCAATTGGTGTTGGGTATTTTTATTTAGGGACAATAATGGGTGATCTTGATTGCAAAAAAATCAGAAACATTTGTGTTCTTGCTCATGTTGATCATGGAAAAACTACGCTTGCCGACCACTTGATTGCCTCTTATGGGGGTGGAGTACTTCACCCAAAGCAAGCAGGTAGGCTTAGATTTATGGATTACCTTGATGAAGAGCAGAGGCGGGCAATAACAATGAAGAGCTCTTCTATAGCTCTTCAATACAATGATCATTCTATAAACCTTATAGACTCTCCGGGTCATATGGATTTTTGTAGTGAGGTCTCCACTGCTGCACGGCTGAGTGATGGGGCTTTAGTCTTGGTGGATGCTGTCGAGGGTGTCCACATTCAAACCCATGCGGTCTTGCGCCAAGCTTGGATTGAAAAGCTCACTCCTTGTTTGGTCCTAAATAAGATTGATCGGTTGATTTGTGAATTGAAGTTGAGCCCTATGGAGGCGTATACTCGGTTGCAAAGGATTGTTCATGAGGTTAATGGTATTATGAGTGCATACAAGTCTGAAAAATATCTTTCTGATGTTGATTCGATACTAGCAACACCGTCTGGTGAGGTGGTTGATGACAGTCATGAGTTTATAGAGGATGATGAGGAAGACGCATTTCAACCACAGAAGGGAAACGTTGCCTTTGTATGCGCATTGGATGGGTGGGGTTTTGGCATTAGTGAGTTTGCAGAGTTCTATGCTTCGAAGCTTGGGGCTAGCACGGCTGCATTACTGAAAGCTTTATGGGGTCCTCGGTATTTCAATCCCAAGACTAAGATGATTGTGGGTAAGAAGGGAATAAGTGCAGGAAGTAAGGCTCGTCCTATGTTTGTGCAATTCGTGCTTGAGCCACTTTGGCAGCTTTACCAGGCGGCTTTGGATGCTGACGGTGACAAAGGTGTACTTGAGAAAGTAATCAAGTCATTCAATTTGTCTGTACCTCCTCGTGAGCTTCAGAACAAGGATCCAAAGGCTGTGCTTCAATCTGTCATGAGTCGTTGGCTTCCGTTGTCAGATGCAATCTTATCTATGGTAGTCAAGCATATGCCAGACCCTGTTACTGCCCAGTCTTTACGAATAGCACGTTTGCTTCCTAAGAGAGAAGTTATAAATGACAGGATTGGCTCTGATGTGCTTGTTGAAGCCGAGCTCGTTAGAAAATCTGTCGAGGCTTGTGATTCAAGCCCTGAAGCACCATGTGTTGCATTTGTATCTAAGATGTTTGCTGTTCCTTCAAAAATGGTACCTCAAAGGGGCTTACATGGTGAGGTTTTAATCAATTCTGATGATGGTGGAAATGGTGATTCTGATGAATGTTTCCTTGCATTTGCACGGATTTTTAGTGGGGTTCTTTATTCTGGACAAAGAATTTTTGTGCTTTCAGCTTTATATGATCCTATAAAAGGGGAATCAACGCAAAAGTATGTTCAGGAAGCTGAGTTGCATTCTTTGTATCTAATGATGGGCCAAGGTTTGAAGCCAGTGGCATCTGCAAAGGCTGGGAATGTTGTGGCTATTCGAGGCCTTGGTCAGCATGTATTGAAAAGTGCCACTCTGTCATCTACAAAAAATTGTTGGCCTTTCTCAAGTATGATGTTCCAGGTTTCACCAATTCTTAAAGTTGCAATTGAGCCTTCCGATCCAGCTGATATGGTTGCACTTATGAGAGGCTTGAGGCTCTTGAACCGTGCAGACCCATTTGTAGAGGTTGCAGTTTCATCTAGAGGAGAGCATGTGCTTGCTGCTGCAGGAGAGGTACATCTTGAGAGATGCATAAAAGATCTGAAGGAGAGATTTGCAAAAGTAAGCTTGGAAGTCTCTCCACCTTTGGTCTCCTATAAAGAGACTATTGAGGGTGAGGCATCTAATCCATTAGATAATTTGAAGTTTTTAAGTGGGATCTCTGATTATATTGAGAAGGCAACACCAAATGGTAGATGTGTAGTTCGAGTGCAGGTTATGAAGCTTCCATCTGCACTAACCAAGGTGCTTGACGAGAGTTCTGATCTACTTCTAGATATTATTGGAGGTAAATCCGGCCATACTGACAAAATCATGGAAACTCAAACAACTGCAATTGTGGAAGATGAAAATCCAATTGAAGCACTTAAGAAACGGATAATGGATGCTATAGAGAGTGACATTGTATCAGGGAGTGCAGAGGTTGACAAGGATCGGTCTGAGAAGTGGAAAATATTGTGGGAAAGGATTCTTAAGAGAATCTGGGCGCTTGGTCCTCGACAAGTTGGTCCTAACATCCTCCTCACTCCATATTTGAAAGGAAATACAACTGATTGTTCTGTTCTTATCCGGGGTTCCCCTTATGTGTCTGAGAGATTGGGTTTCGTGGGTGTGTCTGAAAATGGTAATGTAGCTTCTGAGGCATCATCTGTATCAGCCCAGTCACTGTATCAAGAAGCAGAGAGTCTTGAGAGCAGCATTGTGTCTGGATTTCAATTAGCTACTGGTGCTGGTCCTTTGTGTGATGAACCAATGTGGGGTTTGGCATTTGTTGTTGAGGCTTACATTTCTCCATCAGTTGGTCAATCAAATGAATCTGAAGTTTCTCATCAACAACCAGAACAATATGGCATCTTCACTGGGCAGGTTATGACAGCTGTCAAGGATGCCTGCAGGGCAGCTGTACTTCAGAAGAAACCCAGGCTTGTGGAAGCCATGTACTTTTGTGAGTTGAACACTCCAACTGAATATTTGGGCCCTATGTATGCAGTGCTTGCTAGAAGGCGGGCCCGAATATTGAAGGAAGAAATGCAGGAAGGATCGCCATTGTTCACCGTGCATGCTTATGTGCCTGTTGCTGAGAGCTTTGGGTTTGCAGATGAGCTGAGGAGATGGACCTCTGGGGCTTCAAGTGCTCTACTTGTTCTTAGTCATTGGGAAGCACTTTCTGAGGATCCTTTTTTTGTACCAAAGACGGATGAAGAGATTGAAGAGTTTGGAGATGGCTCCAGTGTTCCACCTAATACAGCAAGGAAACTCATTAATGCTGTAAGGCGACAGAAGGGTCTTCCAGTGGAGGAAAAGGTAGTCCAGCATGCTACAAAGCAGAGGACGCTGGCCCGTAAAGTATAGGAAGCTTATTCTAGTGGTATGATTCCTGTATTAGTAATCACATTTGAAAAATGTAGGTAAAACAAATATATCACCGTAAGTGGAGGTTATTTTTTGTGACTTAAGAAAACTTACTTGATTATGATGATTTTTTTTCCTTATGATACAAAAGTTTACCAATGAAGAGTTGTTTATGAACAACTTGGGCTCAGTACAACACTCGTTTGGACTCGTTCATTTATAAACAAGCCAAGCTTGACTTTGGGCTCGGCTCATTTACAGCCTTATTCTCTTGTATTACTTCAATACCATGTAATAGCTTCTATGGTAATGTCTTTTTAACTATTTTTGCTCAAAAAATGTGAAAGAACTATTTTGCTTTGATACTAATTTTAATTTCAAGTTTTGTATGAAGATCCGCCAAAATAAAAAGTTTATTCCTCAAGAAATCTATCACATGTTAAACACTGTTCTGATTTAATTTAATTGAGAGGTTTAAAGTTTATCTCCTCTGTCTACACCAAATGACGAAATGAACAAAATTCCCAAATGTTAAAGTACTTATTAGAAATTTCTAGCCAGACAAAATTTTAATTTTGAGTCTATTTCTGGCCAAATTGAGATTGATGAAGAAAATGCATGAGTAGAACTCCAAATGGAACAGAAAAATACTTTTACATCTTGCCGAGCTTATACTGAAAATTGTAGAAATAACGACAATATACGTCTTTACTCCCTTAAAAAGTTTATATTGGTATCTTCATTAAGCAAGTCAGTCAATGAATACAAAACAATCTGCGCTGGAAGTAGTATAAATGACAACGTTCTTTGCTATCACAAGTTAAGCATACATTCATGAATCACCAAAGTGAATAAAAATCTTGACCAACAATAACAGTTGGCCTGTGATTGGCTATGTTGGCAGAGGGAAAAAGTTCACAAACTTGTTAATGTGGAATGGTGATTATGAATGCTCGAATCTATCATGTATTCATGGAATTCAATTCATGTTTCAAAAAGATCTGCATGCGATTTCTTTCAATTTTATTTCCTTTTGCAGCATAAATTTGCAGCGCCAATATCTTCTATTATTAGAAAAAACAAAAACAAAAATAGAGAAGAGAACCGAGACATTGGTCTATCATTTTTATCTTTCATGCAAACAACCATAAACCTCATTGTTCTGGATGAGTATCGAGAACATAGCTTTCTTGATAAAGTAATCACTTCCCTCACTATTTATTTCTTTCTCTTTTTTTTTTAAGTGATCTATAACTTTTTCTACATGGAAAATCTCAAACAGATTTTTGAGACCATATATTCTGCGCTTAATTCTTTGCTGAATCCTGGTACAAGATGAACACTCCGTGCTTATTTATTGACTTTTGGACAACATTCTAACCCAAATCTACTGGGTCCTCATTCCTTTTGAGAACAGAATTTCCAACCTTTTAATCCCATGCATACACTTCGAAGTGCTACTAGGTTATGTAGTTAAAGAATTGTCACTGTGTTCTTCTAGCATTGTACATTATTATAAGCTGAATTTAGCTTTTATGGATCAAGTAATATAATTGTTGAAGTACTACCTATGTCAGTGTCATGTGTTTTTTGTTGGTGGTTTTCTTATCTGTAGTTCATGTCAATCTTCACGTTAGTATTGTGATAGCTTTTTATCCTATGGACGTTGCTCGTTGATTTTCTTTTGTATAAAGGCCTTCTCTTACATGCATCTCTGTTAATAAATCTGTTTTCTAAACTCACGTGGGTAAGTTGTTACTCTGGATTCAGAATTTTGCAGTTTACACCTTGCCGTGCATTTGTTTCTCACTCAATTCTATGTTTTGCTTTGAATGTAGTGATCAGTGAATGGAAGGTGTTCGTTTGTATTCCTTTTTGAGGACTTTGATTTTCTTTCGCTGTTGGTTTTACCAGGGTGGGGGGAATCACATTATTGATGTTCCTGTTGATTCTGTTTTTTTACAGTTCATTTTACTGAAGTTCGAAGAACTTTATTTATCCATGTATGTACTCTTTATTCTCCTATACTTTCCCAATTTCTTTTGTTTATTGGTTATCCTTTGGTGTAGATATGAGCTCCGGGGTAATATGAAAACATCACATATGCTGAGTGTTAGGTACTTCTGTCATAGGCTGCTATTGAGATCTTTTGGGTGGTAAAATGGATTCAGGATCTGCTGATTCATCAACTCCACAGTGACGCAGAAGCCCAAAAAAAAAAAAAAAAAAAGGAAATAATTATTATTAGGATTTTATTTTATTAAGATTAGATTTTATATCAGGATTTTACTTTATTCTATTAAAGATCTATTTTATTTTAGGCAAGATTTTATCTAGATTTATTTTAAGAAAGATTTATTAGAATATTTGATTTTGCTTTAGTTTTAGTAATCTTGAGGATGTATTAACCTATTTAAAGGTTTAAGATGATTAGGGTTAGACATATTAATAAATATGAAAATTGAGTTATTGAAGCCTCTGTGGCTTGTTCTTCCTTCCCCTCTTCTTCTTTCTTCCCTCTCCCCTAAATTTCTTCTCTCTCTATTTCTCTCTTTTTACTTTACTCTCTATCGTCTTGCATCAACTTTGGTATCAGAACAAATCGATCCATGACCAACAAAAATTCACTGTTCACCTTAAACCCTAGCGTAGTTGTAGTCATAGCCGCTGCACGTGCCTTATGCGCCCTCAAACCCTTCGAATGCACTTTCGTAGATTACCAGCGTTACCCAGTTGGTGAACCCACCACTGGAACTGGCGACTTTCGGCCACTTGACTAGTGCTCCAGTGAAGCTTTAGCGACTTTTCTGACGAATTCCGGCAGGCTCCAAAACATATCGCGCTTCATTTTTGTTTCGAAGTTGTTAATACACTGGTGGCTACTCATTCAAACGATAACCAAATGTAAACCCAAATAGCCATCCTCACTAAAGCCATTCAAAGATTGAACGCGAGGTTAGACACATTGGAGGAATGCTATTAGCCGAGCAACCTTATTCACCTTTGTTCTAACCAAATATTGAATTCAAAGTTGAATACAGTTTCAACTCTTCTATTTGGTGCCTTTACCGATATTCCAAAAGTTATTGATAAACCGAATAGAGAATATGATGACAACCACTTTGAAGTGAAGAAAGAGTCTAATGATGATCAAATTAAAGAGTTGATTTATGGGCCTAATTTTGACGATTTTTATTTTTCAAATAATGAAGATGATGACCAAATTGTGGGCAAGGCACTTAATGAAATTGTCACGGCTACCGAAATTGTTGGTACTACTGAAGTTATTTCTCTTGATGAGGCGTAGATTTTCAGTGATATTATTGAGATCTCTATTGGTACTATCGGGTTGAAGAGTATGCCTAACCTATGATGCTTCTGTGCATTTTGTCTTTTCTACATCTAAACCTTTCCTACAAGTTGGTCTATTTTTTGTCTTCTTTCAACGCCTACAAGTTCTGTTTTCTGAATCACGGTACTTCTATCTTGGGAGACTTGGTGGAGACATTACATTTCTACTACACTTGACACGCGCCCATGAATGTTGGGAACGGTTTGAACATCTGTTTTGTTTGTGGTCTGGCGATTGAAGGAGTACGCAAATTTTCAAGTCAACAGAGTCGAGTTTTTCTAAGTGGTAAGGAATGATGCGGAACCAAAAAAAATGAAAAAACTATGACATAATTATTATTAAGATTTTATTTTATTAAGATTAGATTTTATATTATGATTTTACTTTATTTTATTAAAGATTTATTTTATTTTAGGCAAGATTTTATTTAGATTTATTTTAAGAAGAATTTATTAGAATATTTGATTTTGCTTTATTTTTAGTAATCTTCAGGATGTATTAGTCTATTTAAAGGTTTAAGATAATTAGGATTAGACGCATTGATGAATATGAAAAATTGAGTTATTGAAGCCTCTGTGGCTTGTTCTCCCCTCCCCTGTTCTTCTTTCTTCCCTCTCTCCTAAATTTCATCTTTCTTTGTTTCTCTCTCTTTACTTTATTCTCTATTGTCTTGCATCACACAGCCTGTTAAGACTCCAGATGTACAAGACCCCACTTCTGCAGCTTTTGAACCAGATAATTCCACACATGATGAACCATCTAAGATGTTTGCATCTGGTGTATCCACATGGGCCAAAAGTTTGAAAATTCCCAAGTCATTGGCCTGAACACGAGATGAATCACCATCAGGAAATGCTGGAAAATCAAGTTTTCCTTGTTTCACTAGTGGGTTAGGATTGCAGGTGTCTCCAAAAGCTTCCCAGCCAGATGGTAATTATGGCAGAGCTTCAGCAACCCCACAATATGGTTTTATTGGAAACCTCACTAAAGGGTTAGATGATTTGTCAATGAGTGCCATGAAGGCTGTGCAGGTCAAGGCTCGAAACGTTGTATCTCAGAATAAGTGAAGACATCAAGTTGGTTGCTTATTGTTAGTTAGGTGATTTTCTTTTAAGTATGTGTATTTTGTTATCTAGCATGAGTTTTTTTAATGCCCTTTCACTTTTTTGACTTGTTTGCATTGTGACTGGTATTCAGAAAAGTTTATTTTTGATTTTGCATTTTGATTTATTTTTGGATGCCACAGAGGTGTAATAGTTGTATATTCTATCATTCATCCCTTTGTTTTTGCTGTGAGCATAATATTGCAGTAAGTGGCGATTTATAGAAGATTGCATTGGAACTAATATGCTGCTATTCTGCAGATTGATCTGCAACCTCGTATGGAAATGTGAATGCATTCTGATATGGTGTATATTATCTGGGTCTAACTGCATATAATACTAAAATATGGGTCTTGAATCACATGGAGACTGAGATGTTTGCCTGCAAAGAAAACCCTGTTTTCTAACAGTTTACATGGATGAAATTGTCTTATTATCTTGCTTGCTAGTTTTTATTTTGGGAACGTGTTATGCGTTGGTGTGTAGTTATGGACCTTTACTTGTTTCTTAGGAAGTAGGATTTGACTTAGATATGACTTACATAGCAGACAGTGTAATTGCTACGAGTTTCCCTGCATAAGCGCTCTGGCTTCTTTGGATATGTTGAAGTAAGCAAACCAAAGTCCTCTGCAGGCAAAATTTACTCTATTTCAATGATATTACTGAAATCTAAACTATTTTAAAAAATTGACACAGGACTTGTATATAAACCACATGGAAGAAGTAATTGAGTTCTGTGAAACCCATCACAAGGTAATGACTGTAATTGGCAATACTTCTGTAGCTGAGTGTGTAGCATTGCAATGCTAACAGAACAAATATTGCAGCTTCAAATTATCAGCACTCGTTATCTCAAAATGTTTGACTTGTTCTGTGATTTCTTAAACATGAGTGAGTCTCTCATTTTGTGCCATCTTCCTAAGGAATGTGTAGAGGGGGCTGCGTGATAACTGAAAAATATTTGAGGTCATTTGACTGTACCAATTCACCATCTTTACTTACTGAACTTTATGCCAGTTTAATCTTAGCTACAAGGGTAAATTTTGAACTGAGGCTTACCTGAAGACGTGAAAGAAAGTGAAAAAAAATAGGAGCTGGTTCTTGAAATTGGATTTTCAGATCTTTGTAGTCATGTAACTATTTAGATGCCCATTCCTAAGAGCTCAATTAACTCGGGTAGTAATGGGCATTGTCTTTTTAGTTTAGGGTTTTTTGGCCAACTTCAGTCTTGAACTTGACTAGTTACTTTTGCGAGATTGAGTTGGGCAGTGCTATGCTTAACTTTGTTAACTGTTCCTCTAGTGTTACAAATGCAATGTACTTATGTTTGGTGATTCAACATTGCACCTGCGTTTTAAATATGTATTGCTCATTTTATTTTCTAAGCTTGAATCTAACTGGGTAAAACTCTACTTACCTGATTCAAATTCCTTCTGATAACAGTACCTTCCTGGTTTTAACTTAGTTTCTTAACGAGAAGTAGGGTACTAGTAGAGCTTTGTTGCTAGAAATGGATTTATTCCAGAAAATAAAGATACTCCAGATGATTGTTCTCCTTCTCTTTGTTTCAAAATTGAGATTAAAATGTGAATTGGAAATCACCTTCTGTATTCTTGCTTTCCCTTGGGTTAAAAGTGTTGAATCTGAATTTTCCATCCATATTCCCAGTCTCTCTAAAATCTTATGGATTTGTTAGATCCTCTTCTTTATGTTAATAGATGGAATATTATGCTGCGCCTATTTAGGAGTTGAATATCAATTATGGTTGGAGTAAACATCTCTCTCTTTTTGTCTGATCTGCTATGTAAAGTTCTAGATAGAAGAAAGTGACTTGCATGAGACATGGTGGTTTGGGAAAGCAATCTGTACGGAGACAAGAGTGAAGTGCTGCTGTATGAAGAAATCATATTGCTGAAGTGTGTTCTGAAGCCACACTTGTAACAGAAGGAAAGTTGATGGCTTCTTGTTGTTTTGCTGTCATAATGAGCGGGAATAGTTCAGAAATGATTGTCAACTACAGACGCGTTAAGCCACATCTTATAACAAAGGACAGTTGATGGCTCATTGTAGTTTTACTGTCATAATGAGCAAGAATAGTTTGAAAATGATTGTCCACTATGGATGCATGGATTTGAATTAAAGAATTATCATACATGTTAGCTGAGGTTTTCCTCAAGCGTACCTTTCCAATTCCAAGAGAACTGTTCAAAGTTGTGTAGAAGGGAATAGCTACATATACTTCTTTAGATTGTTATCAACCTGGGATTTCAAATTTGAGGTGGTAAACATAAGCTGGGAGACAAATGCCGGTATGAATGTTGGATTTCAAATTCGAGGTTGTTAGCAAAAGCTGGGAGGCAAATGACGATACAGATGCTGGATTTTGAATTTTAGGTGGTACGCATAAGCCAGGAGGCAAAGGCCTATATGAATTCTGCAACATTGAAAGCTTCATCTGTTACTGGCTAGATATAAATTATAAAATTCCACACTTGATCTCATTGAGACAAAGAATTCTGTGAAAAGCTGTATTTGATTAAAGTCGTATGTACAGCTTGGAGTGAGATCTTTCAAGAACCACCCTACAATATAAATAAGAAGATTGAAAAGCCAAATAGAAGAAAGTTAGAAGAGCATGCAGCTAAAAGAAGTATAGCTCCCCTATCCTGTCTTTTGGAGTGAGTCGGCTTTGGAATTTTGCGTTCTTATCTCCCTTGTTTAATTTCTCAATATTTCATTATTTACTTTAGGAGGCAAGGAAATCCATGTTTGGTCACCCTTTGCAAGAGGATTGGTGGGCTTTATTTATTTCACGAAAGATCTTAAAAATAATCTTCTCAGACTCAAGACAAGGCGGATTAAATATCTAACAACATCTAACTTACTGGCAAATATGTCATATCAATAAAATACCATAGACCTCCTATGATTTCCTTCTTTCATCATGTGGAATGCAGCATGTTGTTTATTCATGGGAAATTTTTCTTTACGGAGGCTGTGACAAATTTTCTATAAATGGACAACGACATTATCAAACCTTCTAATTCACCTTTCCTCTTCAGAGGCATGCTGGAGAAGTTAGACTGATATTGCATTATTCAAATGCCAACGTAAGCTGTATTTCGTCGTTTGCTAAATTATAAAAAGATGCCATCGCCCAGTTGCAAATTTCTGAATAACAAGTGCTTGGATTTCAACTTGAATATTGTTTAACAATGGCGTTGTATTGTTGCAGAAGCCTGCAACTAGCTATGATCCGTCAGCT
The DNA here is from genome assembly GCA_019916065.1 of Vitellaria paradoxa. Classification (NCBI taxonomy): domain Eukaryota; kingdom Viridiplantae; phylum Streptophyta; class Magnoliopsida; order Ericales; family Sapotaceae; genus Vitellaria; species Vitellaria paradoxa. The sequence goes on from CM034238.1 coordinate 36,028,959, forward strand.
CGACCATATGTAGTACAATCCCCCGCCCCCCCCCCCCCCAAAGTCCCCTCGTACTCTACATCAACCCCAACATCTGCAGCTGCTTCCCCACTGCCCCCACAGGAGTCTCCCTGTTATCCAGCGGGCATTTATTCCTCCTGGTACACAGTGCTTTTTCTATCCATTATGTCATAATTTACAGAATCTTTATTTTGCGTATCAATCAGGTTCCTATCCTGGAAACTATCCTCGACCATTATACTGCGACAAAGCTTAACAAAACTCCTGCTTATCCAAAGCCAAGAATCATGATTTGCAATTTGCTTGTAGTTTATCATGTATAGATTTTGCAGTTATGGGCATCCTATCCTCACTAACATCAAGGTTTGAATGCTCCCAGTGACAAAATTTTGTGGTGCTTGTTAGTTAAATTGTCGAGATGTTTAAATATGTACAGGTCTGTGCGCTTGTATCATTTGCGAAGTTTTTTTAGTAAAATTATTTTTTATTGTTTGGCAAGGGATAATTTTGTTGGTCACTAGTATGGTGTGTTGATATTAGATGGTGGATACCATGGCCATCTAGAAGATTGCTCTCTCTGTCTTTGTATGTTGATCTCGTCACAGTTCCTAATAATAAGAGAGAGAAGCCATTTCTTTATCAATCTTCACCCTTCTGAGCTGTCTTCCCGTCTCTCTCATCTGTTGAGTTGTATCAGAAAATACTGTTGATTTGTATCAGAAATTGTTTACTGTTTGCCTATGAAATTCAATAAGGATTGCTGATTTGGTTGGTTTGATTGCTAAATCTCTTTCATTAATAAACTAGTTTTTTAATTAAGTTATTTTTATTTTCTTTTAGATTTTATGTTTTTTCCTTTTTATTTTTCACTGCAAATTAAACATTAGAAACAATTTTGAATCTACTTTTTTTTTTTTTTTTTTGGTTGACAAATCTTTGATCCAAGCATCATATTTTGGTGTTTTTCAATGTTGAATTTGTGAAGGAAAAAAAAATTAAAATTAAATGAAATAACTTAAGTATACTAATTTTTTATAACTAAATAAATAAAAATGTATTTTTTATAAATATCTATTTATTTTATTCTCATTTTCATAATCATATCCCAAACATATATACAATAATAATATTTGATATTTCATTTGGCTTGCTTACCTTTCCTTTATAAATCCTTTTCCCATTAACACCCTTAGCAACAGAAATAACTCAAATTTAATATTGAACCATAGTTCAAAAACTGAAAAAAAATTGAAGTATCTATTAAGTTTAGTAATTCCACACATAGCGATTCTATTTACTATTTAACTCAATTTCTTAATTTATTTTGTAGAAAAAAAAAAAAAGAAAAAGCTGGGCCTCAGGCTACCATGTCATGTTTTATACCATATGGATTTAAATCGACAACTAATTGTGTGGGGAATAAACTCAATAATTAGGGCGCCAAGGCCTCTGAGAAGATTCAATGCCTTAATATTGAAGTCACTGAAATTCCATTCTGCATTGAGGCAAGCCTTGATAATTCAATGGTGGTAGATTAAAAGTATCGATAGGTTAGGACGCTGATGTTCGAGTAATATAAATTTCATCAGATTCATCACACGAACTAGAATCCTCTTCGTTTTCACTTTCCATAGAATCCAAAATAACAGCTAAGGACCCATTTTTCACTCTCAAACCATCTGTTATCTCACCTGTCACGTTCCTACACCACGAAACCTTTAGTTTCACAAGGTTGGGACACCCATTCCCATTCACAAAAGCTTCCAGCCCATGATTAGAAATAGGACAATCTTTTATCCAGAGTTTTTTCAATGCAACACACTCACCTGCAATTAGGGTTGTTAATATTAGAAATGATTTGATAATAAGGTCCGAACACGACATGATAATCAAGAGAAAACATAAGTATGTCTACCTGACACGATTTGGCTTGAATTTAAAAAAAAAATTAACTAGTTAACATATATACAAAAGTTTGAGATGTTTGAGTAAAGATTAGGGATGACAATTTCGACCTGATCTTATCCTAACGTAACAGAAATAGTAGAAAAAAAAAAAAAAAAGTAGAATCCGAAATAGTTTGGGATAGGAGTGAGATTAGAATAAAATTCTTTATCAACCCTAATTAAGTTTAATTACAAAAATATTTTTACCAATCATACGTTATATATACTCAGAAGTTGAAATATTTGTTTTTATTGTTTTCTAGATTTATATAAATAAATACTAAATGTAATTTATTGCCATCCCTAATTTTGTGGATAGATAGAATTATAAACTCCAACACGACAACTTAATCTAAATTGCAAACTGTACCTGCAATGCACCACAACTCTGCATCGCCAACAGTCTTACTTCTACGCAATACCATTTTCTCTAATCTACAGCAATTCTTACAAATTAGCCACAAACTCAAGCAGGTTGCATTAACACCCACAAGCATCAACTCTCTTAGCCTAGTACATTTCTCACCGACTGCTATCAAACCCCTGTCGTCTATTTGATTTTCAGGCCCTTTGGGGCTCACAAAGTGGAGCTTTTCTAAATTAGCATAATTCGATATTGCAGCCAAGCCGAAGTTGCTTAGTTTAATCCACTTTAGATGGATTTCCACCATTGTTTATTTACTTGAGATTGAGCTCAGAACCCCATCCCAGTCCCCGAAACACCAAAAGAGTTTAAGTAACTTCAAATTCTTTGAGCCGATGATGAGTGGTCTGAAGCATTGTCCATTGAGAATTCCCTTCAAAATGATCTTTCTTAGAGATGAAGCAGCCATGCCGGGCTTGATAGGCTCAGCGTCAATCCCATTGTCGATGCCCTGGAGTTAAAAAGGGGTATCGAAATTACATTGATAAAATGAATACCAAATTATATGCGAAATAATTAATTTGTAAATTCAAAAGAAAAACACTACTCAAATAAGAGAAATTGATTAGGATGAAGTAACAATGATATATATTAAGAGTGCGTTTAGAGTGACAAAAAAATGAGATAAAATAAAATAATTTGTAGATTCGTAATTCGTGCAATGAGAGGGAAAGTGAATAATTTTTAAATTTTTAAAATTTTTTAAGAATTTATAATAAATTAAACGCACTCTAAGTAATATTACCTCACTTATGCCATCTAATTTTGATAAATTATTATCCTAATACTTTTTGTTATTTTTGGTTGTATATCATTAATTATATATCAATCAAAAATTGACATGTGATTCAATTTTATTGATTATAAATAGACATAATTCTTGGGCTTAGTTAGTTCAGCAACATAAAAGAAGTCTGATTCTTTTTACTACTATTTTCTTTGTTTTATGTGATTATTTTTTTTAAATTATGAATTTTATTTTTCTATTATTAGTAACTTTTAAACATGTTATGAAATTTAAAAAAAAAAAATTCAATTACGGTAGAAAAAAGCCAATTTCTTTTATTTGTGTATAATTTTCATTTTTAGTTTTATACATATATATATATATATATATATTTGTAAATGCAAATAACATCTTTAAAAGTTATAAAAAATAAAAAGAAAAAAAGAAAATAATTTCGATAAATAAAAGTATATAAGAAAAAGAAAAGAGACATAATTGGAGAAGCCGTTTGTCAATGAACTTGTGTAATCCCTACAACCTGGAGGCGCTTGGCGGAGATCTTTTCCAGAGCACAGTGGTTTAGGACTGTGTTCATGGCTTTGGCCCCGAATGAGCACGAATGGCACGACAGTTTTTTCAACCCGCGGCAGTTCTGGGCCACAGCCGCCATGCCCACTTCCGTGATTTTCTGGCAATTGCGGAGCTTCAGACTGGTTAGCCTCCGGCAATGGATTGATATCAGAGCAAGAGCATCGTCTCCGATGCTGACACAGTGGTCGCATTTCAGCGAAACGGTTGTGATCGCACCGAAACGAGAGAACAAGGACCCGACTGAATCTGACAAACCGTGTCGGGCGATGAGGGAGAGGGTCCGCCGGCTTTGTCCCTCCACCAGTAGCCACCGCCGGCAAACCAGAGAACACCGGGTCTGGTCGCTGTCGCTGAGAAAGGTGAAAATGCAAGCCAAGCACTCGTCCGGAAGAGTGGCCGTGCAGTTACGATCGCCACCGGCGCTCACCGGCGGTGAATTCACGTTATCTCCGACGACGATCATTGTCCTTTTCCTCTTGGTTTCAAAGGTAGGAGTGCATGAGAATTCACATGAATCATGTATCTATATATATACATATTACATACGTATAGGCAGCGATTGTGACTCAGAAACGCACTAGTATTGTGGGCGCATGCAGCATCAAGGCAACATAAAGTGACGCTGATGCCTGTGACCCTCTCTTTTTCTCCCATAGTTTACCTTGCCTCGGACTCTTTCTTCCTTTTTCTACTTTTGCTTTTTCCTTTCCTTTCTTTCTCTCAGGCTGCTCTTTTCTTTTTCCTTTTCTCTCTTTCCTTCCCTCTATCTTTTTTTTTTTTTCATAAAATATTTAGGCTCCGTTTGATTTGTTATAAATTTCTGAAAATCTTTGAAAATTTTTAAAAATTAGTTATTTTTTATCTCACTACACTGAGTTATGAACTCACAATTTATCTCACTTTTTATCACTTTAAACACATCTTTAAGCTCGTTTCGCACAAAATATTTAAACCTTTTTCAACTGCTTGCCAAAACATTTGCTAGTGGCCTTATTTGGAGCTCTAAAAGTTTCAAAATTTTTTTACAAATTTTCATAAAATTTTACAAAATTTTTCACCTCGAATTACGTGAATTCCTATAAAATCTCTACAAATATAAATAAATCTTTGTCTATAAGTCTACAAATCTTAATAAATCTTTACAAAATTTAATAAAATCTTGATAAATCTCCAAAACTTTCTGTTCAAAACATCAAAAATTCTTTGTCAAAATCTGTTCGAACTGACTGTCAAACAAATTTTCCTTGCCAGAATGCATTTGAAAGGTCCGTTTGAATGAATTTTCACTACTCATCTCTATCTTTTCGTGATTTATTGGCTACACTCTAAACATCAAAAAGTAAATCAAATCATATTTTATTTCAACTTTTATTATTCTAAACTGCCCCCTGTATATGCGTTTGGCATATCCAAAAATAGCTAACCTATTGTTGCCAACTAGTAGGTTAACTAATAAGATGTCGTTTGGGTACCCAAATCAACTTTTAATTTTTTGTAGCTTAATTTTGTCTTTTCTAAATTTTTTAATTAAAATTTCTTTTTTTTAAATTATAATTTTAAGCATGTTAATTGCATTCATAAAAGACAAAAATAAACTATAAAAAAATAAAGAAATCAACTTTTGTACCCAAACTAACTCGAAATAAAATTGTATTCTACTCTTTTTCATCTAATATGTATTAATGTTTTTAATTTTTTGTGCGCCTAGATAAATAGGATAAATTTCAAAAATTACTCCTACAGTTTATACTGCATTCTACTTTCGTCTCGTAGTAATTGTAACAGTCAAACTTTATAAGTTTTGTCAAATTTTAATGTGATCATTCCATCCATTTCTATTTAAAATCCAGCCATTAAGTCTATGTGTTACTCATGTGTAGCCATTTCATGGGCAATTTAGCAATCTAGACCTTTAATTTTTACATTTCAGTTGTTACAATACAAAAAGCATTGCAATCTCCTCTAACCCAAAAACGACCTTTCTATTTTATTCTCTTCTATCAAATTTGGTCTTAGGACATTTATTAAGACTAGTGGAGGGTGCCCGTGCAACGTGCTAGTTTTTTTGTAATTAAAATATTTAATTTCTCAAATAGATGTTATGGGATCTGCAATACAAAATGGCTCACCTAACTAAAAGTATTCTTCCTACAAATAAATTTTGACTATATTGTATCAAGATCTCTATCTTAGCTTACGATTAAAGATAAATGAAAATGTAGATCAAGATAAAATCCTAAGAAACAATAAGAATCAAAGGTGCTTCTTTTCTCCATTTTCTTTAGTCAAGTGCATCGATTGTTACTCCATTACTTAATGTTGGTATAGCCAACACTGAACAAGAATTGAGAGGAGCAAAGAAGCATAATTGTGGCTTTAAAAAGGAAGGGAAAATTCCTTAGAGCAATGGCAGAACCACCCTCAGCTGAGGCGTGGCATCCACTACTCCCGAAATTCAAAAAAACAAGAAAAAAAATTGACTTGACCCTTTTTAAAAAAAAAAAAGCTCTTCGGTTTGCTAAGTTTTATCTTTGTGATTTTTTTCCTTTGAAACTTATATTACTTGATAATTAAATTGACAACTCTATTCTTCATGTAAGTTGTAATGATCAATTTTTTTTGAAATTGGTTGACATAAACAAAGAATATCATATCATTTACCATTAGTATATTTGCTTGTGAAGTTTAGTACTAATTTTATCGGTTGCAATTATATGGATTGATAGAGGTTTTTTTTTTTTTAAATCATCAAGACTTCATTACGTAATCGCATTGCAAATGAGTTAATGAATGATGAGAATGACATATTCAACACCGTAGACTTGGATTTCTCATCCTTATATTGTAACGTAGTAAGTTGTCTCTCAGATGAACCTACTCAAAGTTAAATAGACTTTTTGGCAGTATCATTCTAAGCTCATAAATGAACTGGAAATTTTAGTACGAATTAATTCAAATAGGAACTTTAAAAGTTATATATAATAATGTCTATAATACAGGGCAATATAATGCCAATGCCTTCCCAATTGATTGTAAGATGCAACTACTTACACAAACATAGTTGTATAACTTCAAGATCTGCAAAATGGTTCATATATGATATATATAACATAACAGCAATCATGTACAATAGTTGCATTTACATACCTAGCCGGGATACATTTACTAAGTTCATAGTTAAAGAGAGCTTCTTACATGATGCGTTTGAGGAGTTTGTAACATATCAGCATGAAATTCAAAAGCACAATCTCAAATCAAGCATTACAGCAACACATCCACATCAAAGAGTATGAAAAGAAGAAGCTTCCTATAGCTACTAAAACAAAAAATATGATATTACAAAACAACAGTTTGGTCTGTTTATAAGATAGCTTACACACTTTAATATGTTCTTGCTTTTGAGGATTAGTAGTAGGTAGCTGAAGAGCTTTCAGCAACTTCGTGCTGAACTGGGATGATGTTGAACTTTTGCTTAATCTCTTCACGTGTCTAATGCATATATGGTTTGAGCAGCATTAATTGCTTATCTGAGCTTGAGAGTTCTTCCAAGGCTTTCATATCAATGATACCATCCTATTAAGAGTACAAAAGAATAATAAAATTATAAAGTATCATGTATTCATAGTTTATGATATAATCTTTTAAGATAATATACCTCATTCGTATTTTCTATTAAATCTATAGCTGTAATTGGAAAAATTTTTTCATCATTCTTTCCAAATACAGTAGCATAAAGTGTTCCAGATTCATCTTTAAGTTGAACTTCAAAGCAGCATTTGCAATAAAAGCATTATTTATCTATTAGATAGTATATAAATCATCGTACCAATTTCACAAATATATTCCGATAATAAAAAAAAAATATATGCAATATAAATCATTCATATTTCATGGTTCCAAAGCTTATTGACTATCTACACATCTATAAAAATAATGGGAGGCACATTTTTTAAACCAACACAATGAGTATAAATTTCGTACTTGATGATAAATGTTTTCTCCAATGGCTATTTGATTGCCAAAAGGGAAAGGGTGTTTTGTGTAGAGTGGGAATTTTCTATGCCTACTATTGTTAGAAAAAAATTAAGTTTAGATTGAAAAAAGCTATTAAAATGGAGCACAGGATTAATATGAGGTAAGTTGTGTGCAATATTTCCCTTTTTTCAAATGCTTTTTATTTGGACAAAAGGAATATTGAAATTAAGATCTGACATAATAGGTTAGGCCATGGTCTTGAAGTTATAGCATTGAACATTTTATTAGTAGTGGAAGGAAGAAATGTTGATTATGGGATATGTGCACCTATTACTGCTAGTCTTGCTAGTTGCATTTCTAATGTGAATATGAGTATATTTGCCACTCTTTAAAATGTTTGAAGTTTGAATTTCATCTACCATTTTTTTGTTCTAAATACTTTTTTTTTTTTTGGCTAACAAAAAAACTACTATATAGCAGAGCAACATTAGACTCACAAATGCAGTATAAACCCAGGACTCTTGAGCCCCCATAGTCACCCATGGATAGAGTGAATTTTAGGCTTGTGCATGTGGTAGGTGGCTTATCATCATGGGGCTAGAACTTGGGAGTTGAGGGTAAATCCCCTAAGTCCAAACCATTCTATTCACAACTGTGAGTTCTCTTATAGATATCTGCTTTTTTCGATTTGATGATTAACTTCTAATTAATTTCGTGATATTTACTATTTTGAAAATTTATTGTTTAGTAATCGCTTGGTAGTTTGCTGTTGGGAAGTGTCAGTTTTGTGAGTGTTACTGAATGTAGGTTATTATCAAGTTTGGCATTTAAGAGCTTGTTGCAGAAATCAAGGATAAGCATCATCTTGATTTGATCATGTCTAGGAAGCAACCAGGTGATCATTTGTAGGAAGCAACCGGGTATTGCCGTTGGACAATTATGTGAGAAATGTGATAAGAAGTATGTGATTTGCAACGAATGCAACTACAGATCCTTTTAGGGCCACTGTGTCATCTGTAATGGAGTGGGAATTTCTGATGCCCACTATTGGAAAGAATAGTAGTACGAGAAGGATAAGGATGGTTGTTCAAAACTTATCAATTTGGGGAGTGCCAAAATAGATCCGTTCTATGAACGCAAAAAAATATAGTTTTAAGAAAAGATGATAGCATTGAACCACTGTCTTCCTAGGATATGTTCTATTATGATGAGATGTTTTTTGATAAAAACTAGGATGTAATAGACAAGAAAACAATATGATTATAAAAGCTATAACAAATTATCACAATTATACCTTGATTCAGTAAGTTTGGTTCAGATTAGTTATAATAGCCCAGGCATTGACCTAAATAGGTTCCTATATAAAAGAGAGAGAGAGGGGAAAGAACAAAGAAGAAATTGTAAAGTTTAAAACTGATGTTTTCATTACATCATTAGTAGATGAGGAAACACTACTAAGAGATGTTATGTCTTTAGCTTTAGTAGTAAAACCGAGATTTAAAGGAATTGCAACAGGCTGACTCTTTAACTTTTCTAATTGATTTTCATTTTTAGAAATCCTTCAAAAAAATTGGAAAGTAACAACATACTATAAAAAATATAAGTTGCGATCACTTAGAAAATAATAATAATAATTTATTCACTACCATGTTTGCAATGCAATTGTCTCTGGAATATCAGGGTGCAAAAGGAATAAGTTGGAAGATTTAGTTGTTAGTGATAATTTTGTTTAACGTGCCAAGGAAAAGCATTAAAAAAAAATTTAATACATGTAAAATATATAATTAATAAAGAAAAAATTTCTTCCAATGCACCATTAAAAAAGACAATTTTCAAACACAATGCACTAACAATAGCCCATGAATGTGATAAATTTGATATTGCAACGTACTCATTTGAAACAAAGTGGTCCCACATTGTAAGGAGTTTTGGCTTTAACCTACAATATTAAAACAAATCTTTTTCTTTCAATATGATATTTATATTAATCTAAAGATAATATGCATGTCTGCATTTATAATTTATTTCCTGCATTGCATTATCTATTATATATGTTTCCAAATTTTGCACAAAGAAAACACAAGCAGCACTATGCCTACAATTGCATAAGACAATATTCCTTATAGTGTTTATATTATAATAGGAGATGACTCACATATGGTTATATATATGTAAGAAAATGACACATGATGCTAAATAAACCAAAGCAGTAAAAATCAATTTCTCCTATAATAATACAACATTTAATTGTAATAGTAAGGAAACAATTACATACCAGTTTTAAAGAGGGCAAATGTCATGTAAATACATAATAATGAAGAAAGGATCAAGTGTTCTGAACAAATCAAATATTATGAGAATCTATTAAATAGAATACAATACCTTTTATATTGCACACAAATAACTTTCATTGCATAAGAAATCTATGATTACATGAAATCGCTACAACTACCTTCAGGAATGTTAACAAATATCCACTAACTTTAATAGTTCTTGGAAAATGATGTTTTTTTAATATATTTTGCATTTAAATCATTAATAGAGCTTGATTTTATAAAAACTTTAACAATATTACCATTTTTAGCTCTAGATAATGCTACATATAATTAGTTATGCAAAAATATCGGTTGCGGCAAATAAATCCCAACATGTTCAAGAGTTTGCCCTTATGCTTTATTTATTGTCATAACAAAATATAACCTAATTGGGAATTGTTTTCTTTTAAACTTAATAGGATATTTTTTTGTCTCAGTGGGTTGCAAAGGGATCCTAGGCAAAAAAAACCTTTTTTCCTTTATGATGTCCTATAGCAATTTCTACATATATTACAAACACTCAACAAGATCAATGTTTCTTAATAATGTTATTAGATAGTTTGCCTTTAATATCAATTTGTGTGAAGGAAATCTAGTTGGAGTTAAACTACTTAAAAAGTCTTCATATTGTCCCTATTCAAGTGGATTTATCGTAGTATTAAAGCTTTTATATTACCGTATAGTTTTAGGAAATCTGGAAATAAGTAAACTATTTATTTCATCAACAGAATCATTTTTTGGATTTAATATTACTTGATTAATCATTGTATTGATGTCTTCTGCATAAGTATTTAAGCTTGAGCATACAAAATTTATAAGACAATTTGCAGAGAGAGCAATATCAGTGAAAGAATAATCATGCGTCATGGTATTTGTAATTGATCGTCCTCAATAGTCTTCTCACTACCATCTTCAACACATAAGATAAAATTGCAAAGCAAATAGTAAAATTGGACTCTCATATTCTCAGTGAGTCGCATTTTTCTAAGACACTCCATACAGATGATCTAGCCAAACTTGCATCTATTTACTCTTTTATTGTTGCTTTAGGTACAATTGGCAAAACTTGTTAAAATTCACCACCAAACATGACAAAATTTCCTCCGAAAGGCATATTGCAGTCAGTTATATAGCGCATCTTCTCATTAAAAGCTTCAATGGCTTGCCTTCATACCATAGAAGCTTCATCCCAGATTGCCCACGTAGCAATTTGGCAATTGAACTTTGTTTACTAATATTTCAAGTTTCATTATTGTCAATATTAATAGGGATCTTAAACTGAGAATGAGCTATCCTACCACCTAGTAAAATGGAGGTTGCCACTTCAAAGGTGGCTATTTTAAGAGCTATAAAGCCTCTGGAACGTACTGTAAACAATAGAGCACGATACAAGAAAGTTTGTCTAGTTTCACCAGGCCTATCAATAAAAAATGCTCCATTTTTCTTTGAGAATAGTCCATTTATTATAATGTTATAAGCATGCTTTTGATTTTCATTTAACATTGACACATAAAATATCTACTTCAGAAACAATAATATGCAACTCTAATTTTATTTTATTTTTTTGAAGCACTCTCTTCATCATCAAAAAGCACATTACTCTTTATAGTACTATAAACATTGATACTTTTGCCCTAAAATTCCAAGGCGGAATTTATATGTTTTAACACTTTCATTCTGATTTGGGCTCTTGTCATACCACTAATGTTAATGTGATCCTCAGACATCACATGTTCAAACTTCTGCCACAATTTTTTTAGGCTTACAGGATTACAATAAACTAAAATTGTAAAAAAAACATATGCCTTAAACTATAAGGCATTTGATATAAAGAAACTCTTGCAAACATTTTTCAATATTATTATCTGATTCTAATAATCCACATGATAGTGCAAATTCGTGGAATGAAGTAACCTGAACACATCAATTGTATTTTCAATTAGGGATAAAAATGGGTGACCTTGATTGCAAAAAAATCAGAAACATATGTATTCTTGCTCATGTTGATCATGGAAAAACTACGCTTGCTGACCACTTGATTGCCTCTTATAGGGGTGGAGTACTTCACCCAAAGCAAGCAGGCAGGCTTAGATTTATGGATTGCCTTGATGAAGAGCAGAGGCGGGCAATAACAATGAAGAGCTCTTCTATAGCTCTTCAATACAATGATCATTCTATAAACCTTATAGACTCTCCAGGTCATATGGATATTTGTAGTGAGGTCGCCACTGCTGCACGACTGAGTGATGGGGCTTTAGTCTTGGTGGATGCTGTCGAGGGTGTCCATATTCAAACCCATGCTGTCTTGCGCCAAGCTTGGATTGAAAAGCTTACTCCTTGTTTGGTCCTAAATAAGATTGATAGGTTGATTTGTGAATTGAAGTTGAATCCTATGGAGGCTTATACTCCGTTACAAAGGATTTATCACGAGGTTAATTGGACTATGAGTGCATGCAAGTCTGAAAAATATCTTTCTGATGTTGATTTGATACTAGCAGCACCGGCTGGTGAGGCGGACAATGACAGTCATGAGCTTATAGAGGACGATGAGGAAGACACATTTCAACCACAAAGGGAAACGTTGCTTTTGTATGCGCATTGGATGGGTGGGGTTTTGGCATTAGTGAGTTTGCAGAGTTCTATGCTTGGAAGCTTGGGGCACCACTGCGTTACGGAAAGCTTTATGGGGCCCTTGATATTGCAATCCCAAGACTAAGATGATTGTTGGTAAGAAGGGAATAAGTGGAGAAAGTAAGGCTTGTCCTATGTTTGTGCAATTCGTGCTTGAGCCACTTTGGTAGCTTTACCAGGCGGCTTTGGATGCTGATGGTGACAAGGGGGTACTTGAGAAAGTAATCAAGTCATTCAATTTGTCAGTACCTCCTCGTGAACTTCAGAACAAGGATCCAAAGGCTGTGCTTCAATCTGTAATTAGTCGTTGGCTTCCGTTGTCAGGTGCAATCTTATCTATGGTAGTCAAGCATATGCCAGACCCTGTTACTGCCCAGTCTTTACGAGTAGCATGTTTGCTTCCTAACAGAGAAGTTATAAATGATAGTATTGGCTCTGATGTGCTTTGTTAAGTTTGGTATTATATATAGTTAGTATTATATTTAGAATCTTGTAATTTATGGATTCCTTATTATGTATCATACCATAATTAGGATTACTATCCATATCATACTAGGATTAGGGTTATTGTCCTATCCATATCATAGTAGGATTAGGGTTATTGTCCCGCTTATATAAGGGACCTTGTATCTTGTATTCAACACACATCAATAAACAAGAATTCTTTTCTTTTCTTCTAACATGGTATCAGAGCCTTCGCTCTAATTCTTTTCATATTTTTTTCAGCCATTATTTTCTAGAAAAGTTTGGTATTTTTTTTTTTTTTTTTTTTTGCGTGATTTACAGACGTTCTTGTCTGTTTTGCTTCTATCATCCGTCATCTTGCGGTTATTCAGAGATCTCCATATATCATCGGGTTGCTCTTTCAGAGACGAACCTAACACCATCAACCAGAAGCCGAAACAAGTCTCCACGCGCTCTCACGCGCCGCCTGAAGACTGCCTGACGATTGCCCGTGATTTTTAGAAGTTCTTGTTTCTTTCGCTTCTGTTCGTCTTCGTCTTGCAGTTATTCGAGGATATATATATCATCAGGTCCCTCTCTCAGAGACGAACCTACCACCGTCAACCAGCCCCAAAAAGAAGCCCGCACGCGCCCTCACGCGCCGCTTGAATTCTGCGCGTGATCTCACGCGCCGCTGCCAGATCCAGACCGGTTCATCCCGAACCGGTTTCCGTTCGCCCTTTGGGCCGGTTCACTCATCTTCCGTCAGCTTTTCAGCCGGTTCAGACCGGTTCCTGACCTTTTTCGGCGTTCCGGACACACTGGTGATCTCCGTTTTGTCCCATTCTTCTCTGTTTTTCATCTACTGTTTATTGTGCCCTTTTGAAAGCTACCTCTATGGACCGCTCCGACAACATTACGTCCCTTTCTGTCATTCTCGATGGGACCAATTATGTTTTGTGGGCCCAAGCCCTTTCTGGTTTTATCAAGGGCCGTCGTTTATGGCGTATTATCTCTGGTTCTCAGACAAAACCTATTCAGAAAGACAATGAGGATCAATCAGCCTTTGATGATCGTCTTGACGATTGGGAAAGCAAGAATTACCAGATTGTTACCTGGTTTCGTGCTACTACTGTTCCTTCCATTAGTCTTCAATTCGGCCGCTTCCATGATGATGCTCAGTATCCTTCTCCGGCTAAGGCTATTTGGGATTTCTTAAAGGATCGTTATCAGACCACTGGTCATGCCCATCAATATCAGCTACTTCAGAATCTTCACCGTATGCGTCAAGAGCCTGGGCAGTCCATCAATGACTTCCTCTCTCACATGTCCTCTGTTTGGGATCAGCTTGCCTTATGTGAACCCACCTGGAAAGATTCTGAGGATGCTCAATTGTACACTGTCCACCGCAATCATCAACGACTGTTGCTCTTCCTTATGGCTCTTCATAACACCTTTGAGTCGGTTCGTGCCTCGTTGCTCCATCGCATGCCACTACCCACTCTTGAACAGGCTATTTCAGAACTTTTGTCTGAAGAAACCCGTCTTGGCCTCAAAACCAAGACGTTGGACTCAGTTCTTGCTACGACACCGTCCTCCGTTCCAGATGCCGCCCTTGTCATATCTCACACTCGCTCTTCTGGATCATCAGCTTCTCACTCCTGCATCTACTGTCAAAACAGGGGTCTACCACATACTCATTCATTTGAGCACTGTCCAGTTCGTAAGTGTTTGACTTGTCACAAAACAGCTCCTGGTCATTTTCAGCGTGACTGTCCCAAGGCTTCCTCCTCCAAGGCTCCTTTCAAAAGAGGATCTTCTACGTCCTCAGCCAAATCTTCTGGCTCCCGTACCACTGCTGCTATTGCTTCAGACGGATCCTCATCTTCTGATCCATCATTTTCTATGACTGATGTGGAATCCATCATTCAGCAAGTTCTTGCCAAAACTGGTACATCTCCATCTACTGCTCTTTCCGTCATGCCAGGTAATTCCTCTTGGTATTTTGATTCAGGATGTTGCAATCATATGACTTTGGATTCTACTATTTTTTCCTCCATTGCTCCATCATCCTCTATTCCCACCATTCATACTGCTGATGGTACCCATATGTCTGTTACTCATACTGGTCACATTTCTACACCATCTATTTCTCTTTCTGAAGTTTATCATATTCCCAATCTTACTTTAAATCTTGTGTCTATTGGTCAATTATGTGACCTGGGTCTCATCATTACTTTTTCTGCTTCTGGTTGTTTGGTGCAGGATCCACGGACGAAACAGGTTCTTGGGATCGGCCGTAAGCATGGACGTCTGTTTGAGATTGTTTACCTCCAGCTTCCACTACCTTCTGCTACTTCCGCTGCTACTTCTGCTGCTTCCGCTGCTGCTTCTGCTTCCCCAGCCTCTACTTTTAATCTTTGGCATTGTCGTTTGGGTCACGTGTCTTTTAGTCGTTTGAAAACCTTAATTTCTAGTGGTCAATTGGGTCATGTGGTTTCTGAGAAAACTGATTGTTTATCATGTCAAACTGCTAAACAACATGCTTTACCTTTTAATAATAGCAATTCTGTTTCTCTTGCACCTTTTGATCTTGTTCACTCGGATATTTGGGGGCCTTCACCCACTCCCACTATGGGCGGCTCTCGCTATTTTGTTATTTTTGTGGATGATTTTACCCGTTATACTTGGTTGTACCTTTTGACTAAACGTTCTGAACTTAAACAAATATACTCTGATTTCTCAACAATGGTGAAAAACCAATTTTCTAGTACAATCAAAGTTTTTCGATCTGATAATGCTATGGAATATCTTGACTCTGAGTTTCTATCTGCTCTCCGTTCTCAGGGGACCCTATCTCATCTTTCTTGTCCTGGGACATCTCAGCAGAATGGTCGGGCTGAACGCAAACACCGTCATCTTCTTGATACAATTCGTGCCCTTCTTATTTCATCCTCTTGTCCAGAAAAATTTTGGGGGGAAGCTGCTCTTACTGCCGCCTATACCATTAATCGTGTTCCCACCTCTGTCCTTGGTAATACTACCCCTTTTGAACGCTTGTATGGATTTCCTCCTGATTATTCTCATCTTAGAGTGTTTGGTTCTGCTTGTTTTGTTCTTCTTCAACCTCATGAACGCACTAAACTTGAACCACGCTCTCGTCTCTGTTGCTTCCTGGGTTATGGTATTGAACATAAAGGGTATCGTTGTTGGGATCCCATTTCTCGACGTCTTCGTGTCTCACGACATGTTGTCTTTTGGGAACACAAGATGTTTTCCACTCTTTCTTCATTTCAACTTTCTCCCTCTTCCCACATTCCTCTTTTTACTGATGTTTCTACTGATTTGCATTCTGACATATTTGATACAGAAAGTCCATAGATTTCTCAGCTGCCACTGCTTACGATTCATCCCGAGACACCTGGGCCTTCTGCTGGACCTGTGACCACTCCTGATGAGTATTCTCCCCCCTCTCCTATTGACAATTCTCCTCCTTCAGAAAGTCCTAAACGGGTAACACAGCCTTCTGTTCGTCTTCGTGATTATATTGTTGGTTCTGCTGCCTTTTCTACTCATGAACCTTCTTCCTACCGTGAGGCTTGTACTAATCCTTTATGGCAGCACGCTATGGATGATGAGCTACAGGCTCTTGAGAAAACTCATACTTGGGATGTGGTTCCTCTTCCTCCTGGGAAAACTGCTATCAGTTGCAAATGGATTTACAAAATCAAAACTCGTTCAGATGGTTCCATTGAGCGACACAAAGCTCGTCTTGTTGCTCGAGGTTTCACTCAGGAGTATGGCATTGACTATGAAGAAACTTTTGCTCCTGTTGCTAGGCTTACATCTGTTCGCAGCTTACTTGCTATTTCTGCTGCTCGTAACTGGGACATTCATCAGATGGATGTTAAGAATGCTTTTCTGAATGGTGATCTCACTGAGGAAGTCTACATGCAGCCTCCTCCTGGCTCATCTGTTCCGTCTTCTCATGTTTGCAAGCTTCGTCGAGCACTATATGGGTTGAAACAGGCTCCCCGTGCCTGGTTTGCAAAATTTAGTTCTACTATTCATGAGTTTGGATTTACCTCCAGTTCATATGACTCTGCTTTGTTTCTCCGCACCACTACAGCTGGATATGTTCTTCTTCTTCTGTATGTGGATGATATGATTATTACTGGGGATGACAGTGTTGGCATTTCTCATCTCAAACAATTTCTCAGTCGCCAGTTTGAGATGAAGGATTTGGGGTTTCTCAATTATTTCTTGGGTTTGGAGATCTCCCGTGATTCTTCTGGTTATTTTCTCTCTCAAGCTAAGTATGCCTCTGATCTCTTGACACGGGCAGGTATTTCTGATTGTAAGACTGCTTCTACCCCGATTGATACACAGCTCCGTCTCACTCCTCTTGATGGTACACCTTTATCTGATGCGATTTTGTATCGTCAACTTGTTGGTAGCTTTGTTTATCTTACTGTTACTCGCCCTGATATTGCTTATGCTGTCCATATTGTTAGTCAGTTCATGGCTGCTCCACGGTCTCATCATTTTACTGCTTTACTCCGCATTCTTCGCTATATCAAGGGCACTATGTTTCATGGTCTTTATTACTCAGCACATTCTCCACTTGAGTTACATGCCTTTTCTGATGCTGACTGGGCTGGTGATCCGACTGATCGTCGCTCCACTACAGGGTTTTGTTTCTTTCTAGGGACCTCTCTCATAGCCTAGCGTAGTAAGAAACAAACCCTCACTGCTCGTTCTAGTACTGAAGCTGAGTACCGTGCTCTCGCTGATACTACTCAAGAGCTCCTTTGGCTTAGGTGGCTCCTTACTGATATGGGTGTCCCTCATTCTACAGGCACTCCATTATATTGTGACAATCAAAGTGCTATTCAGATTGCTCACAATGATGTTTTTCATGATCGCACCAAACACATTGAAATAGATTGTCACTTTATTCGTCAACATGTCAGACAAGGCTCTGTTCGTCTTATTTCTGTATCTTCAGCGAATCAAATTGCAGATCTCTTCACAAAGGCTCATCCTCCTGGTCGCTTTTCTGAATTAATCGCCAAACTCAAGTTAATTCCTGCGTTACCACCTTGAGTTTGAGGGGGGGTGTTAAGTTTGGTATTATATATAGTTAGTATTATATTTAGAATCTTGTAATTTATGGATTCCTTATTATGTATCATACCATAATTAGGATTACTATCCATATCATACTAGGATTAGGGTTATTGTCCTATCCATATCATAGTAGGATTAGGGTTATTGTCCC
Source organism: Vitellaria paradoxa (assembly GCA_019916065.1). Taxonomy (NCBI): domain Eukaryota; kingdom Viridiplantae; phylum Streptophyta; class Magnoliopsida; order Ericales; family Sapotaceae; genus Vitellaria; species Vitellaria paradoxa. The sequence goes on from CM034238.1 coordinate 36,047,293, forward strand.
GCTTATATAAGGGACCTTGTATCTTGTATTCAACACACATCAATAAACAAGAATTCTTTTCTTTTCTTCTAACATGCTTGCTGAAGCTGAGATCGTTAGGAAATCTGTTGAGGCTTGTGATCCAAGCCCTGAAGCACCGTGCATTGCATTTGTATCTAACGTGTTTGCTGTTCCTTAAAAAATGGTACCTCAAAGGGGCTTACATGGTGAGGTTTTAATCAATTCTGATGATGGTGGAAATGGTGATTCTGATGAATGTTTCCTTGCATTTGCACGGATTTTTAGTGGGGTTCTTTATTCTGGACAAAGAACTTTTGTGCTTTCAGCTTTATATGATCCTATAAAAGGGGAATCAACGCAAAAGTATGTTCAGGAAGCTGAGTTGCATTCTTTGTATCTAATGATGGACCAAGGTTTGAAGCCAGTGGCATCTGCAAAGGCTGGGAATGTTGTGGCTATTCGAGGCCTTGGTCAGCATATATTGAAAAGTGCCACTCTGTCATCTACAAAAAATTGTTGGCCTTTCTCAAGTATGGTGTTCCAGGTTTCACCATTTCTTAAAGTTGCAATTGAGCCTTCTGATCCAGCTGATATGGGTGCACTTATGAGAGGCTTGAGGCTCTTGAACCGTGCAGACCCATTTGTAGAGGTTGCAGTTTCATCTAGAGGAGAGCATGTGCTTGCTGCTGCAGGAGAGGTCCATCTCGAGAGATGCATAAAAGATCTGAAGGAGAGATTTGCAAAAGTAAGCTTGGAAGTCTCTCCACCTTTGGTCTCCTATAAAGAGACTATTGAGGGTGAGGCATCTAATCCATTAGATAATTTGAAGTTTTTAAGTGGGATCTCTGATTATATTGAGAAGGCAACACCAAATGGTAGATGTGTAGTTCGAGTGCAGGTCATGAAGCTTCCATCTGCACTAACCAAGGTGCTTGATGAGAGTTCTGATCTACTTCTAGATATTATTGGAGGTAAATCGGGCCATACTGACAAAATCATGGAAACTCAAACAACTGCAATTGTGGAAGATGAAAATCCAATTGAAGCACTTAAGAAATGGATAATGGATGCTATAGAGAGTGACATTGTATCAGGGAGTGCAGAGGTTGACAAGGATCCGTCTGAGAAGTGGAAAATATTGTGGGAAAGGATTCTTAAGAGAATCTGGGCACTTGGCCCTCAACAAGTTGGTCCTAACATCCTCCTCACTCCATATTTGAAAGGAAATACAACTGATTGTTCTGTTCTTATCCGGGGTTCCCCTTATGTGTCTGAGAGATTGGGTGTCGTGGGTGCGTCTGAAAATGGTAATGTAGCTTCTGAGGCATCATCTGTATCAGCCCAGTCACTGTATCAAGAAGCAGAGAGTCTTGAGAGCAGCATTGTGTCTGGATTTCAATTAGCTACTGGTGCTGGTCCTTTGTGTGATGAACCAATGTGGGGTTTGGCATTTGTTGTTGAGGCTTACATTTCTCCATCAGTTGGTCAATCAAATGAATCTGAAGTTTCTCATCAACAACCAGAACAATATGGCATCTTCACTGGGCAGGTTATGACAGCTGTCAAGGATGCCTGCAGGGCAGCTGTACTTCAGAAGAAACCCAGGCTTGTGGAAGCTGTGCACTTTTGTGAGTTGAACACTCGAACTTAATATTTGGGCCCTATGTATGCAGTGCTTGCTAGAAGGTGGGCCCGAATTTTGAAGGAAGAAATGCGGGAAGGATTGCCATTGTTCAGTGTGCATGCTTATGTGCCTGTTGCTGAGAGCTTTGGGTTTGCTGATGAGCTGGAGGAGATGGACCTCGGGGGCTTCAAGCGCTCTACTTGTTCTTAGTCATTGGGAAGCACTGTCTGAGGATCCTTTTTTTGTGCCAAAAGGCAGAAGAAAAGATTGAAGAGTTTGGAGGTGGCTCCAGTGTTCTACCTAATACAGCAAGGAAACTCATTAATGCTGTGAGGAAAAGGTAGTCCAGCATGCTATAAAGCAGTGGACACTGGCCCGTAAAATATAAGAAGTTTCTTTCAGTGGATGGTGAATGTGGATGATTTCGGAAATGGTGTTTTTAAAATCTTGTATGACTTTTCTGAGAATATAGGAAAGGTATTTTTTGAGTCATGGTTCTCTTTATTTTACACTACCACGGTAACTGGGTTTGCATTTAAGTTGTTGAGTATTATTGGTGGCCCCACCTTGCACAGCTCAAATAGGAAATGATCAGGAGAAATGGTTATGAAGTCAGCTCGTGTTCAGGTATATAAAACCACCTGTTCACCTTCATGAAAATCACACAGGAAACTGATAGTTGTACTAGATATATTGGGTCTGTCACATCATTGTTTCATAATCATATTGTTGTTACCATTTTGAATTACTGTTGGAATATATTGATGCTTCAGCTTTATTTTTGAATTGGATATATAACCATTTTGTGCTTAGGCCATTTTCTAGTTTTTCAGCAAGGTTAGATCATTCTTCGGTAGATTATATACGTAGGTATTTGAATTTGTGTAATTTAGGGTGTGTTTGGTTAACAAAAAATTGGCTAAAAAGTACAATAAAAAGTAAAAAGATACAACGTGAAGGTGATATGTGGAGAAATTTGATTAGAAGAAAGTGCAAAAAATTAGTTAAAGTTGATAGATTTTGGTGGATTTTGGTGCCCCAAACGGGGACTCAGTCTGTCTTTTTGTGCAATTATGTGGCTTCTTGATGCTTAGCAATTCTAACTTGTGTAATTGAGCATCTCTGTAACTGTGTAATTCTCTCTGTTTTGATAAATTTTCTATAACTGTGTGATTCTCTGATCTGCTTGTCCAATTTGTGGAACAAGATGGTAATTCAAAAAAGAATGGTGAGCATAGTGGAAATTCAGTTTAGTTTTACTAGATTTTCTGTTATTTCTCTTGACAGTATGAAAAAAATTTTAGAGACAATCAAATAGTGGCTATAATCTGTAGAAAAACGCTATTCTACCAGAAACATTTACAAAGAAAAAGAACACGATTAGAATCATGTGGTTGTAGCAAACTTGTTGTTAATTTCATTGTAACCTCATTTGTCTGTGCATGCACTCATGACACCCCTGAAATGGAAAATTTTGTTAGTATTATTCTGAAAACAGTGGGTCTCAGACTGTGCTCTGCAATCTGTGGGTGTCTGGCATTTTCCACCTGAAATATGTGAGCCTATACAAGTTTTTAACTCAAAATCCCTAGTCTGATTTAAAAATTTCAGTCCCTTAAAAACCAATTGGGAAGTCAGACTTAAGAATTATCAGTCTGGCATTTGTTCCCTAAATTTGGTTCTTGCTTCTTCAATTGGAAGTAATTGCTTACTCTGATTCTGAAGAAAGTTCTTTTTACGTAATGGAGAAGGGAGAAAAAGTTGAGAGTGGTACTCCTGTTTCAAGAAGTTGCGTTCCAAGTTTTACCTTTTTTTTTTTTTGAATTAGTTATTTATTTTCTGATTTACAAATTGTTAATGTGGCTTCTGAAAAAAAAAGTGCAGTCAGAATATATACCAATGTATATTATTAGAATTCATTATTGCAAGAATGTGTAAGGCAGGCATTGAAATATCCTTCAATTCACAGTATTCAGTCCAATATATATATATACACATATACCCCTTGGTCCATTATATATGTTATCTTACTATTATATAAGAGCCAATGCAGATTTTGACTCTCACCATTTCTTACCCCTCACTTTCCCCCATTTTCCCTTGACAATTCTGCATGTCCTTCCTTTTCTTGTGCATATGTCTGGATCCTTCTTCTATTGGTTGTGAAATGTCCCACTTGTTGCTTTATCTCTCTCACATGTCTTCTCAAGGTTTTGCTAGAGACCCATGCCTTGGTACATCTTTGGTACAGAGGCCATCCCTCTCTTTGTTTATTAAGTGAGGATGAATGATAGTCAGTTTGGAAGATGAGAGTGGTCTTAGCAGAGGGAAGTGGTTATCACACATATCCAAAGCCATCTCTCTGGCTTTCTCTCATCTTCTTCAGATCGAAGGTCGCTGTTGCTGCATCAGAGCTGCCACAACTTGGTGTTGCTGGTCCAAATCTGCAGTTGTCACTGTCGCTGCATCATAGCCACCAAAACTTGCTGCCACTAAAACTTGCTGTCACTAGTCCACCACCTGTTTGAGGCCACCCACACTGCTAATGGCTGACTTTGCAGCCACCAGCGTCGAATCCGAGGCATAACTTCTACCCAAGAAGGGTCTGTTTCTCTCACCAAACCAAGTATGCCCACTGCTCAGTTAACTCATAAATCAGAGATCTCGTGAACTTACTTGATGAATATGTGCTTTTTGGTTTGAAATGGTTTCTACTTATAAATGAAGGACTTCTGTTGGTAAAAATTGCTTTTTTATTATGATTGATTTATTATTTTTTTCCCTTAAAATCTTGAAGTCAATGATGTTCTTCTGCTATTGGTTCTAGTTGATTGTTCTTATTCATTTTCGGTTTGTTGTTCGAACCGGATTCTTATAAAATGAGCTACTGATTTCTCATTCCTTTTTATTATGGAATATTTCTTTTTTCCTCTTCTTCCTTATTTTTTTTTTTTTTTTTGGTTTGCTTCTACTAATTTTCCTCTTCCCTTTTAGTCATCAGATTGAAAAGAATTGACCCTTCCGCATGTTGAAGGTAACATGTTCAGTACTATTTCCTCATCTTTTTACTTGCTTTATTTTTGTTTCTTCAATTTGTCTGCCTTAGATACCCAATAATTTTTGTGTTGCTCTGGATTTAATCTGATATTTTATTTTTGCACTTCATTGTATTATATCAACTTATACATGATGGGTGGTTCTATGTAGATATTTCTTGTATTATTGGTAAGAAGACGGTGCACGTCAATCTATAGTGAAGCTGTAATGACTACATGGGTAGGAGATTTCGCTAATTTGTATATGTTCTGTTTGACTTGATGAGCAGTATGTGCTTTTTCTTTAGCTTTAGATTTTCTTAGTTTGCATTCTGATCTGGATTTCAAAGAATGTAAGAAGAAATTTTAAAGGTTCACGTGGAATTGAATATTGTTTGTTTTTTCTATTTTTCATGATGAGTTCAAATTCATGTGCTTATATGTGTATATGTGAAATAGGCCGTTAGAGAATATAGAAATTGAAATTTCAATTTCGGCTAAAATTTGACAAAAAGAAAAAAAATCTAAATTTGCTTTATGGAGTGGTTGATTTTCAATATTCTTAATAAATCATATATCTATTTTATTTTTTTGCTATTGTAGGTTCTCTGAATGATCTATTCCCTTTAATTTGTTAGATTCTGTAACCAAAAAAGGTTAGGAAATGATTGTTTGTTTGTTTTTGTTTTATTTTTTAATTATTTTTCAAGTAAAGGTGTTTGCTGAATGCCCCATCTGAAGCAATGGTGAATTGAGCAAGCTTCTTTAGGAAGGCAAGTCCCAAAGTGTTTAATTTAACTTTTTATTATCCATCATGATTTGAGCTTTATGGTTTGAAACATAAAAATTATTTCTATACACTATGGAGTGTAAGCAAATTTCATATATATTTTTTTAAATCTCACAATTACAAGACGAAGATAATAAAGAAATATCTCTCTACATAAAGAAAAATGATAAAATACATTTCACCTTCTTCAAACTCCACTGTGACTTGGAGGACTAGTAAATACATCTCACCTTCCTTCCCTTGCCATGGTATTTAAAGTTGTCGTTGATTGTTTACCATTTTATCTGATTCAAGGTTTCAAATTTCCATTTTTGTCTTGTTAAGATGAAACTATTACTAAGTCAATAGCCTTAGTTATACACACACTGACATTTCATTATTTCTTTATTTGTAGATTAATGAGAAGAATTCATCGGAGACCAACAAAAAAGCGGAAGACTTGAAATTTCTCCCAAGAAGGTGAGCCATTTTTTAATGTATTTTTTCTAAATTACTGAATACTGGAGTATTTTTGAAAAATAGTAACTCAATTATTCTTCTTTGTTTATTTTTTACGTAGCTATTGTCTTCTTGGAGTTTCTATTCTGATAGTTTGTCCATTTGAAATTAAAATAATGCGTTTCCAACTCCACTTTACATATTGAGTTTCTATTTTGATAATATTTCCATTATAAATTAAAATAATGAATTTTCAACAGCACTTTACACTTTATTTTTGGTGCTGCTTCTTCATGTTGCTAGACATAAGTTAATATACATTTAGATTTTATATTGACGCATTTGATCTTTTTACCATTTTTAAATTGATTAAGTTAATGTGACTCTTTTGGTACAAGTTGTGACCTGGTTCCTCTTTTAAGTGCTTTTAGAATAGATTCATTCCTTGTGAAGAAGGTAGCCAAAGGTATGTCCTCACCATCTTTGTGATTTGATTGTCAGTGTGATTATTGCTTAGGGTTTATAGTTAATGTTCATGAAATAACACTTGCTTTTAGAAGATAAAACGACATTCACTTTTTTCATCGACTGTGATAGAGGTGCATTTCTTTCTTTGGTATTCTCTTTGTGGTTTTGTCACATTTGAGTACATTGACATAAAGAATAAGGTCCCTAAAAAGTTGGAGTGGGTAATGTTCATGTGAAAGCAAGGAATGGTTAATTGCTATGCATTTGGATTGTGTGGAAAAACATCAATTAGTTAGATTTGTGTAATTTTCATTTATTGTTTGAATGTATTAAATAAAGATTGTCTTATTTTGATTTCTCCATTATTTTGTACATATGGGTTTATTTTTATGTTTTGTGAACTCGATGTTATTAAATTGTGGCTAAAACTTCAACTAGTTACTTTTGCTGGTTGTTTATGGCCTTATAGGTACTACACAAATGTTATAAACTTGAGCAATTTCTCTTTTTTCACTTACTTGCATTTTGAATTTTTAACTAATTCTTCATATCAACTTTCTCTAAATGGTATCTGATGAAATTCTAAGGGGAATAGGTAAAGGGTGGGAGGGGCATAAGCTTATCATGAACTTCTAGAAAACGATGGCATCTTGGAAAATTAGTGCATCCTGTACTCAGTGACACTTTTGTATACATTGTAGTTTTTTTAATTTATTTTAATTTTTTTTTTCCACAAATTTGAGTCTGTTAAAAATTAGCTCCACTGCCTTTTGCATTCTCATACACGTGTAGCAACTGGTTTATCTTGTATTGGACTTGGTTTTGATTTTATATTTTCCTTTTTACCTTGATGGTACTGCCATTAGCCTCTATAATATTAAATTTAAATTTAGACAATATATGGTTTTGGACCACACTTTGATTGTTAAATTTGCTCTAAAAATACATGGGCATGTAAAAATCTCAGCTGGAGTAATTGGTTTGTTGCTTGCTTGCAACAAATGTGTCCATCATGTTAATTGATTTCTAAACCTCACATTGTTCTGAAATTTAAATTTTGACATGTTGCAGTCTTTCAATTTAGTTGTACTTCACCCACGAGGTTGATTAAAGCTATTTTTCTTTTTTGGCTGTTTTAATTTTATCATTTAATGCTCTGATTATTTTTAGATGGTGTAATGTGGTGATGCAGAACTTGAAAAGAAAATTAATGAAAAGATTGACAAGTTCATTGATAGAGTGGATAAACACCCAAACAAAACACCCAGGTACCTTGTTTGCCTCTGGCTTTAAGTTAGCAAATCATTCAAAATTGATACTGTGTCATATATATGTTGTTTTAAGAATTAAAACTATTTTAAAAATCATTTGCATCCATTTAATTTATTCACTTTGGTGTTTTGTTGGTATATAAAGTGCGGCTTTTGTATTTTTATTGTAATTTTCATTATTTTCTTTTTTATAAAGACTGTTATTGATGGCTTTTAGAGCTTTCTATTTTTATCATGTGGGGTGTGACTTCTCTTTGCTATTTTTACTTTTAGTTTGTGTTCCTTTAATAATTTGTTTAAGAAATGGGTTGTCTCTTGATAACTATATGGAAAAAAATAGTAGTTGGTTTGCTTAATTTAGATTATTAAGGAATGACAGTAATTTTATTATTTTCTTCTTTGTTATTCTAATAATGACCGCCTTTTTAACAATCCCACTTCCTACTATGAATCATTGTTCAGGAGAAATACCCCCCTTGGGGGGGGGGGGATATCAGCTGTCCCTGGTGGCAATTTTGATGACTGTGTTTAGAAGTCTTTGATTGCTTGTCGGAGTGGGAAGGTTGATGAGTTCTCTTCTTCTTCGATTGAGATTGGGTTGCCTAAAAATGTCAGACATGTAACCTATGTTGAATTTGGTATGTTCAATGGGTTTCTTGGTCTTCCTGTTGAGTTTGAACCTAAAGTTCCTTGGTGGCCTCCAAATGCTAAGTCACTTTTGATCTTTCTGAGTTTTAGATAAAAGAAAATTAATCTGTAGTTTGTATGCTTATGATTTTTGTGAAAAAAATTAGAAGAATGAAGAATTTTTCTTGTATACGGAAATTTGTACGACATTCTTAACACATACACAAGATGCCCTGAATATAAAAGGAAAACTTGACTATAATAGATCCCTCAATCAAAGGGATTTCAACAAACTAATATCGTCTAATTCCAGGAGAACATATTTGCAGCCTTCCTAAAATAGCTAAACCACTAATTACGTTTTCCAACACTCCCCTCAAGCTAGTAAATAGACACTATCCATTCCCAGCTTGGTAACAATTGTTTGAAACATGGGATTTTTCAAACCTTTGGTAAGCATATTTACAAGTTAGAAGTTTGTGGACACATAAGGTGTGCAAATCAAATCACTGTTTAGCTTTTCTTTAATGTCGTTTCTGTCCAACTCGATGTGTTCTATTTTGTCATGTTGCTATGGATTGTGTGTGATACTGATTGTAGATTTGTTGTCATAGTAGAGTCCCACAAGACCCTCACATTTAATCTTTAAATCTTCTAAGATATTCTTTAACCATAGTAGCTCACAAACTCTCTGTGCCATTGCTCAAAATTCTAATTCAACACTTGATCTCGCCTCCTTTTTTTGTTTCTTGCTTCTTTATGTAACTAGAATTCCACCAAGAAAAGTGTAATAATCAGTGGTAGATTTTATGTTGTTCACTGGCGTAGCATAATTGATATCTGTGTATGTTTGGAATATAAGTTTAGCATTCTATTAGAAGAAAATCTCTTTCCTTGGAGTTGTTTTAAGATAGTGCAACACCCTCTAGAGTGCCTGTAAGTAAACTTTTTTGCGATTGTTCATGAACTGACTTACTACACTCATAATATAAGTAATATTAGGCCTAGTGTGAGATAAGTAAATAAGTCTCTCAAGCAATCTTTGATATGTGTCCTTGTTAACAGCAACATCCTCTTTTGCCTCTCCAAGTTTGTGGTTAGAATCTATTGGTGTACTTGTTGGTTTGCACGCTAATCGTATTTTCAAAAGGTCAACAATGTATTTCTGCCAAGATATAAAGATTGCCTACTTTGAGTGTGCCACTTCAATTCATAGAAAATATTTCAATCTTCTTAGGCATCGTTAATTTCGAATTCTTTTACCAGACTTTGTTTCAAATTCTATCTTTTCTTGCCATTTCCTGTCGCTATTACAGCTCGATTGAATGCAGCTAAAACACGGGGGCAAAACTCATCCCCCGTATTAACCCGTGAGGTGACGTTTTTTGCTTGATTTGGAATACACAATTTTTCCCTGAAAAAATCTTCTCCCTTATTCGTTCATCCGGCGTAATCCAAGAATGAGGTGTATTAATTTTTGAGAGGGTTTGAGGTATCCAAAAATCATCCCCCTTTATCAGGCGTGAAATCGGTCCATTTTACCCCTTCTCATCCTACTTCTCACCCACAATCTTACCTCTTGTTCGCTGTGATCCTATTCGGTAAAGCTGGTTCGTGCAATTTGGGCAACTGGCTTGAAACTTCTATTTCAGGAGCGTATTGATTTTATTCATTGTGATTTGTTCAACAAGTTGTTGATTCTTGCAAGATCTAGGGTTTTTACTTGTGTATATTTACAAGTTTTTATTTATCTGTAATTTTTTTGTGAATAAAAACAATAAATTTATTCTAATTACAATTTTAGCAATCAGCTTACTCTTGTCATAACATTCTCCCTCTCATTCCTAATATATTTTTTGACCAAATGGTATCTTCCATTCATAAAAAAAGAGTAGAATTTTGGCCGGTCTCCCTCTTTCGGTCGGTTTTGTAGGTAATGCTCGTTTACTTTATGATACAGTGATTGAAATCAATTGATTCTTTTCTCTATGTATTTTACTTTTGTAGTCATCTTCTGCTTTTGTTTTCTAAACTGAATCATAATGATGATCCAATTTTCAACTTCCGGTGATTTTCTTTGCCTTTTAAAGTTAACACGTGGATATGTGTATATATATATATATATTTATTCTCTGGCTCGTTTTATTCTTTATCCTCAAATAAATTCATTTCTAGTAAAAGAATTCGAGATTCCGCTTTATACGATGCATTTAGAGTATCATACGTTTTAAATTATTAAAAGATATAAGAAAAATGATTACAGAATATTTGACAAAACCTAAGGAATTCTCTTTCAGCAATAGGAATGTTTGAATTTAAATGATAATAAGATTAGGTTGTGTGAAGGGTTTTTTTTTTTTTTTTTCTTTATGTGAACAAGATCTAGGGTTTTTTTGTTATTCTTCCCTTCATTTTTTTGGTTTTAAAATTTGGGGTTTTGATTTTGACAGTTTAATGCAAAGTAATTTCATTTTATATTTTGTGCAACCGTAATTCTTAATAAGTTCTATTCTTGTCACAAATGTTTCCTAAATTGCAAAAAGATTAGAATTTTTTGATGCAAAAATCAGTGTGAGTTAGATATTTAAGCAATTATAATGCCAAAAATATAGCCTCGTATCCCACTTTGGTAAAATCAAAGCTCCCAAAAGTTTTTTGTCTTGGTAAGATCAATAGTCTAATTTGTTTATTGCATCAATAATTTTGATATAGTGCATCTCTTTCTTCAACCAAAATATTTTTAGCAAACTAATCAAGTTACATGTCATTTTTTTGCTTGAGCATGTGAAACCAACTTATCATCTTTCGCTTTGAGTGAATTTGTTAGCTGTCTATCTTCTAAGATTTCTATGATATATCTAAAATGACTTACAAAGTAATTTAAAACCATATCTATGATATCAAGTCAATGTAGTATTTTTGTGATATACCCAATATGTTTTTTTGAAACTTTAGGTATTTATTTAAATTATAAAATGTATATTTAAATTATAAAATAACATGATACTATTTTCTTAGATTTTTATGATATACCTTAAAACGACTTATAAATTAATTTAAAATCATATCTATGATATCAAGTCAATGTATCATTTTTTTGATATACCTGATTCTTTTTTAAACTTTAGGAATTTATTTTAATTTTAAAATGTATATTTAACTAATAGGAATGACATGACAGTATTTTCTTAGATTTTTATGATATGCCTAAAATGACTTATAAATTAATTTAAAACCATATCTATGATGTCAAGTCGATGTAGTATTTTTATGATATGGCTGATTTTTTTTTTTAACTTTAGGAATTTATTCAAATTATAAAATGTATATTTAAATCATAGGAATGACAAGATTGAATAGAAAACAACTAAGAAGAAGACAAGAGGAAGAAGGAGTCATGGCGTTATACGCTTTTATCACTACTGCAGTAGTTGTATTTCGACTCTACTTCTTCATCACAGCCATGACAAGGCATCGTCGCCATCCTGAGTTGTCCCCAAATCCAAACTTTTACCAAATCCACAGAGACAGAATCAATAGGCTTGTAAAGGGTAATGACGTTGATTGCCACGACCAGTTGAGGGTAAATAGGCATACATTTTTGAGATTATGTTGTTTAGTCCGAGGTGTTGGGTTAGGGGACTCTCGGTTTGTATGTCTTGAAGAGAGGGTAGCCATTTTTTTGTGGATTCTCGCACACCATACAAAGCAGAGGCGTACAAAGTTTGAGTTTGTGAGATCGAGTGAAACAGTTAGTAGGCATTTCAATGCCGTTCTCCAAGCTGTCTTACGGCTTTACAACATGCTCTTAGTAAAGCCCGAGCTTGTACCTCCTAACTATGAAGATAATAGATGGAGTTGGTTTCAGGTATACTTAAGCCACACTCGCTTTCATTTGTTGTTAATTTTTCATTTGGCTTTTGGTTTTGTCAACTCTCCCATACTTACTTATTGAACTGAAATTGTAGAATTGTCTTGGGGCATTAGATGGGACGTTTGTGCCAGTTCATCCCCCCACTGCCGACAAGCCACGCTATAGGTCAAGGAAGGGTGAAATTGCCACAAATGTTTTAGGTGTTTGTACGCGAGACCTAAAATTTGTTTATGTCCTCTCTGGTTGGGAAGGGTCAGCCACCGACTCTAGAATCCTTCGCAATGCCATTACAAGACCTCATGGTTTAAGAATTCCTCATGGTATGTTTGAAACCTTACTAAAATTCATTTGCCCTCTAGTCTAATGATTTTTTGTAATAAACAACTTGTAACTTCTATTGGTTATAGGATATTACTACCTTGCGGATGTTGGTTATACAAATGGGGAGGGTTTCCTAACACTATACCGTGGTCAACGCTATCACATTAACATTTGGAGGCAAGGTCATTTGCCGGTTAGCAAGGAAGAGTACTTCAACATGAAGCACTCTGCCGCTAGGAATGTCATTGAGAGAAGTTTTGGTATTCTGAAGATGCGGTTTGCTATACTAAGGTCTGCTTCATTTTACCCAATAAAGACTCAATGTCGTATTGTCACAGCATGCGCCCTTCTCCATAATCTCATTAAAAAAGAGATGCCCAACGATCCCATTGAGTTGGAATACACGTCATGGGAACAAGAAAACTTACAGAACGTAGAGGTAGATGATGATCACATTACTAACATCGATACTTCCAATGAATGGACTGCGGGGAGGGATGCATTGGCAACCGCCATGTACAACCATTGGTTAGCAAATGGTGGGGGGCAAGAGGTTTATGCACCTTAGGAATATTTTTTTTTTACTTTTTTTTTATTTAAGTGTTTGAACTTCTTGTAATGAAACAATTTTAATACATAGGTGGTTATTCCACAACTTGTAATGTATGACACTTGTTATTGAACAACTTATATTTCGTGCTTTAGCAATTGAGTTTCAAGTTTTGTAGCAATTGAATTTTATAGAAATTAAGCTAGTAGTTTTATATTTTTGGTAAATCTTAAATGTATTTACAGCAATGGATTCCCAAAGTACCTAACAAAGTGGTCCATCTAAACCAAAGGGCCGAAGGGTGTGGAAGAGATCTGAAGAGGAAGCCCTCCTTCGTTGCATGATTAATGAATACTCCGATAAGTGGAGTGCCGACAATGGGTTTAAACTTGGTTTCTTCACGTTGTTGGAGAAGGAAATGAAAAAAGTGTTACCGGCAAGTGACCTTAAGGCCAACCCCCACATTGACTCGAAAGTAAGGTATTGGAAACAAACATACCATAAAATATATGACATTATAAACCTTAGTGGGTTTGGTTGGGATGATGCCACTAAACGCATTGTTGTGGATGAGAAAGTTTGGGAGGAGTATGAAAAGGTAACTTCCATTGCTTTAATTGAAAGTTAAGGCATGAGTTTTCCTATTTCATACTAATAATTCTAATATTATTGCAGGCCCATCCGAAAAAGGCGAATGGCGTGTATGGGAAGTCATTCCCTTACTATGATCAATGGTGTATTGTCTTTGGAAAGGATAGGGCCACGGGGGAGGGAGCGGAGGATCCGGCACAAATGGCACAAGCAAACCCTGTAGAAGATGAAAATAACGGTGAATTCTACTATCCCCATTTCGGGGATGAATTTCTTTTTGCTTCCGTAAGTGAAAACTCTATTAACTTAAGTGATTCACCTCCGATAACCACACCTCCAACCGCCACACCTCATAGCTCACTCCCAACGTCCACGCCTCGGACCTCTACTCCTCCGGTCAATTCTGGAACTAAAAAGGGGAAGAAAAGGACAAGAATGGGTGATGATGAGTTGGCCATCCACGAAAGTATGACTGAATGGTTGAAGGAGACCAAGAGCCAATTGGGGGACATAGCGAAATCGTTGAGCTATTCCAATAATCTGTCAACTCGCCGCGAAAATGTTCCCAACGAGCTAGAAAAGCTTAACTTCACGGATTTACAAAGATTCAAGTTGGGTGCTATCATTTGTGCCAACGAAGAGAGGATAGACAACTTCTATGGCATCAAAGAGCACTTGAAGCAACAATGGGCCGAGGCCGTCCTCAATGGTGATGTTTACGGTCCCGTTTAGGAAAGAGCGGAAAGAGTGGTATGATATTTTGAAAGTGGCCTATGATTTTTTGAAAGTGGCCTATCTCTCATGTCAACTCTTTAGTGCCATTTTTTTGTTTAAATATACGAAATATGGACCACCTAGACTTGAATGACTTAGTCGATCTATTTCTGGTAAAATGCTTGTAATATTCATACAACTTGTTTTTTGTAAAACTTGAATGACTTGTGTATTTTTGAGAAATGTAAGTAGAAATATATCAATGAAATGTTTATTTGTGGCAGGTTTTCAATTCTTGATTATGTGGTATTTGGCTATAGATTATGTGGTATTTGCAACTTCAAGTAGTAGAGAAAACATAATTGGTTCTAGAATAACTTTAACATACCTTACAAAAGAACCTTAATTGGGTTGCTGATGGTTTTGTTTCCTTGATGCTAGGTTGATTATTTTGCTGCAGGTGTTATTCAATAAAACCTTGGATTGGACTGTTGGTACATTGATTATGTGTGTTAGTTGGTACATTGATTATGTGTGTTAGTTTCCAATTCTTGAAACTTTTATATCAAGAGTTAACCACTACCTGTGTTCTAGTCTCATTTTTTGATGACAGGTTTATTTTTTAGTCATTGAGGTAGTCATAATGTTTTGCTATGCTGCTATCTGGTATTGGAGGTTATGACTACTGACCTAACTATCACTATCTGGTTTGTCTCCTAGCTGGTATTGGAGGTTAGATATTAGCCATATCTAAAGTTGTGGTTTTCTTGGCAATTCTACCGAAATTTATTTGTGGTGTGATGGAAACTTGACATGAAGATTTTTTTGTTTGATGTGTTTCGATTAGTTTAGATTGATAAATTCAAATATTGCTCGCATCGTTGATGGGAGTGAATTTGATGAGTTCAAGAAATTGTATGG
Organism: Vitellaria paradoxa; assembly: GCA_019916065.1. Classification (NCBI taxonomy): domain Eukaryota; kingdom Viridiplantae; phylum Streptophyta; class Magnoliopsida; order Ericales; family Sapotaceae; genus Vitellaria; species Vitellaria paradoxa. The sequence goes on from CM034238.1 coordinate 36,062,517, forward strand.
CACGGTGAGGACATTTGTATTCTGGAAGCCTATGTTAATTGTGTTTCTTTTTAATGTTTTATGTTATGCTAATCCCCATCACATTTTTGTAGACCCTTGTAACTGGCTTTGGTAGAATTTTTGGGCAGACTGTTGGAATCATTGGAAACAATGGGATAGTATTTAATGCAGACATGTATTACTGCAGACATGTAATTGTGGTTTTGTTGGGCTTGATAAGTTCTTCTTACTTTGCTGCATCTGGCATTTTGCTAATTGGAGGCTACTGATTTGTGGAGATTGGTTTATTATTCTTTGTGATGGTAGCTTGGTGTTTCATTGTTGGTTTGGTTGTTGTTATTGATTGTTTTTTCTGCACTTGGTTTTAGCTACTGTGTAGTCTAAATTAGTTGCCGTGGTTCATCTTTCTCTTTGCTTTGGGACTTATTTGAATTCTGGTGACTTGATTGTTGCCCTTCATCTTGACAATCCCAAGTTAATTAGGGGGAAGATCATTGATCATTGCAAGGATGCCAAGGTCTGCAAGTTGCTAGAATGTGATTTTGGAGAGAGTAAGTGTGATTCTCCAAGCAATATAATGAAGATCTTTCAGAGCTCTATTTTATGCTTACAACCTCAAGGTGATTCATACACATAGAGTGGTATATGTTGAATAGGAATTCCTTATTTGAATCTTCTCGATGTGAATTTGGTAGTGTGAATTAAAATCAAGTAAGATCTCGTCTTCCACTCTCTTACTAGGATCCCTTCTAGAGGATGAGTGATATTGGCGATGGAAGAGCAGGACTTGGAAGAAGAGAATATGGGTGTTTATTTGAGGAAGTTACTCGATCATGGTTCTAGACCCGGAAGGGGGCTCAGAACTATGCCTTTCATAATTGGTAATCATACTAACTTACAAACCCATAATTAAATATGTTAATTTATTGCATATTCCGATTAATAGATTCTGTTGATTTTCATTTGGGTTTGCTTTGCAAGTGAACGAGTCATTTGAGAGGGTGGCAAGCACTGGGTTGATGCCCAACATGATCTTCTACTTGATAAACGGCTACCACATGGAAGTAGCCACTGCATCTATTGTGATCTCTCTGTGGTTAGCTATGTCCAATGCCTTGGCCGTTTTTAGAGCTTTTCTCTCTGATTCCTACATAGCTCGGTTCTGGGTCATCATTTTAGGATCTTTCTCTAGCCTCTTGGTGAGTCCTATTTCTTTGGATTTCGCCCTAATTTGTTTAAGGACTCTGGTTTTTGGTGGTTTGAGGGAAAGGGTTTTTTTTTAGGAATTTAGTCTAGGTTTAACTTTTCTGAGGCAATATAGTTTCTGGAACAATTTAATGATTATCTGTTGCTCACTTTGTACGTGGAGAGAAATTCTATGTTTTATTGTTTGTTTAGCTAACGTTGGAAATTTTATGCTTTACTGAAAATTGTCTGTTTCTTTTTTTTTTTGGGTGGCTTTGTTGTGTCATAGCACGAAACTGTTCTTTTTCCTAACTTATCACAATTACATACTAAATACATCCCATTGTGTCATTACCTTCAAGTTATATAGTAGAATTTTGTATAAATTTTTCAAAAAGAAAGAAACTAAAATAAAAAAATAAATATAAAAAAATTAACTTTTAAGCAAAAGTTAGATTTTTCAAACAAACCATAAGTATTTTTTTTTTTTTTTGAAACTTAATTTGACTTTTTTATGAGAAGAAATATTTGAAAGAAAATCAAGAATTGAAAATTTTTATCATAGCAAAGTTACTCATAAGCTATAAATAATTAAAAAAAACTAAAATAATAGTTGCCCAACTACTTTAAAAAAAAATTAGAAAGACAAAATATTTGGTCTCTTCTCTATATTTTGTTTTAAAAAATGATTTTGTAAAAAATTATTTATATTTTACATTAAAAATAAATTTTACAATTTATATATTTTATAAAATTTAATTTATTAATAACATAATTTATTTATATCTAATTTGTCCAAAATTAATTTGTCTTAGTTGCTTTTCAAATTATATAATTAACATAAACAAATAATCAAGTTTAAGATTACATAAGGGCAAAAGAGTCATTTGATAATTTTTTACATCATACACCTATCTTTATACACCATGTTAAAAAATCATCCAAACCAAGTACTATTTATTACCCCTTCTTTAATACCTCATCCAAACCAACTATTTTTTAAATGCCCTTCATAAACATCACATCAATGTGGGCCCACCCTTCAAAAACAATACCCCTTATTACCTTATACACCCTTCATAAATCAACCCCTTAAAATTTTGGTGGCATCCAATCGGGCCCTTATATCATTAACATATACCAACAGAACTGTAACTTCTCTCGAATCCGAGTGCGTGATGAAGAGTGTATGGTCTCCTTGGATTTGTTCATACCCCATGGCTAACATTACTTTGGTGAATCTTCCAAATCGAGCTCTTGGGGACTAATTTAGTCCATACAATGCCTTTTTAAGTTTGTACACTTTATTGGCTGCCAAATTCCTACCAAAATTAGGTGAGATTTTGATGAGGACATCATCCAGAATCTTATTATTATTATTATTATTTTATTTATTATTATTTTTTTTATTTTATTTTAGGAAGTTTGTTGAGAGTAGAATTTTTGATTTTCTTGTAATCTTGATTTGATATTATTTTTAGCTATCTTTAGAAATTTTTAGCCTATTTATAAGATTGAGTTGTTAGGGTGTTAGAGACTTGGCTGATTATCAAAGAATATTGGTGGCTGTTTTTTCCCCCCTCTTTTTCTTCTAATTCTTCTTCTCTTCTCTACTTTCTTCTTTCTTTTACTTTTAATCTATTCTTTCTTTACTTTCAATTTTTGTTCCGCATCAACTTGGAATCAGAGCGAATCCTTGGTGAGAAAAAAAAAATCAAACCACTGTTTTCAGCCGTGACAAAAAAGCCTAGGTATTGTGTTTCATCTTCACAGAGGAACAACCGAACTTCTGCTGTAAACAAGTACCCTGCAAACTACTTCCAATAACTATCTTTTCCCTTGCTGATCATCGACGAAAATCAGTCCTTTCCCTTGCCAATCACAGAAGAAAACTGGCCGTAGCCACAGCTGCACGCGTACGCGTTCGTGCCCTCAAGACTTTCATATACATTTTTGTGTATTTTTGGCAACACCTAGCTTCGACGACTTATATCACCGGAATTGCCTACCTCCAGTAACGCCTCCGGTGAGTCCATAATTTTCCGGCGACTAGCTAGCAAAGCTCAGGCGACTTCTAGGACACTCCAAGACACTCCGAAACATTTTTCAGGACACTCGAGACATTTTTGGGTCACTTTACATCAAATCAAGTGCACTTGTTCCTCACCTCTCCTTTAGTATTACAATCTACGCACTCCAATAGTATTGTTTTATTTGTGTGGTACCCTAATATCCCTGTTTGCTACTCAACCTTGAACCCAATTTTATAGCATCCAATCCAATTTACCTAGAACCACCTTCATATTTATTTGCTATTTTTTTTTTTTTTTGCATCCATTGCATTCCAACATTATTTTTGGTACCTTTTCTATTTGACCAATTGGCCATATTTAAAAAACAAATGCTTCTTTGCTTTCAATTTTAATTGTGGGCTTGATGAATTCATGAGATTTAATAACTAGTGTTTAGACCTTCTTTTAAACTTTTGAAAGATAAATTAGTCTACTAGTTGCATTACATTGAATTCGGATTTTAACAAGTTCCCCAACAAAACGTTAAAAAAAAAATTATATTTGGCTTGAATTTTGTGATCATTCACTTGCATTAAGTGAGTTGGTTATTGATTTCAATATTTGTTAGTTGAGTTAGTGTTGCATGCAATTGCGTAGTGGTCATATTCTCACCTATAGCTCACTTACTCGTAAGATGAGTACTCCCGAAGATAATGATCGAATAGTTTAAATCCTTAAGGGACTACAAACTCAAATAATGGCACTTCAGGTTGAAATAAATGCTAGTCATCAGGCTACCCAGGAATTACTTAATTGAGTAATAACCCTAGAACAGTGCCATCGTCCGTCGGATGGTGACCTTTCGAATGTGCCTGAAAATTTGAGTCACCGCAGTAGAAGAGAGGATAGAGTACCTCCTAGGTATAATCTTGTTCCTCGGAATCGTAAGAGAGATTGTGGAAAATTTCGTCCTCAAGACAATACCTATCTTCGTCAAGAGGAATGTCTCTTTAAAAATATTAAGTTAGTTGTCCCTTACTTTTGATGGTCGTCTAGATCCTGTCGTTTTTAGCTAGTGGATTAGAGATGTGGATCGATATTTTAATTGGTATAGGTTCACAGAGGAAAGAAAAGTTGAGTTTGCGAGTTTGAGATTGTCTGATAATGCTCAGCTATTTTGGGAAAGTGTTGAAGATCTCTTGGCGAGGCGCTACGCGCCCCCTGTTCGAACTTGGGATGAAATGAGACGTCGCCTCCAAGAGAAATACCTACCTAGATCATATGAGATTAATTTATTAGATCAGTGGAATAATCTTAAGCATGGAAATAGGTCTGTAACTGAGTATGTGACTTAGTTTGATGAATTTAGAATGCGGTGCAATATCATAGAGGCTGAGTCCATGACCTTGAGTAGGGTTAGACAAGGCCTCCATGATGACCTCAAGAGAGAACTTGTTCTTAGAGGTGTGACCACTCTCGATCATGCTTACACTTTAGTTCAGGACTATGATTTGGTTACCAAGGGTCCCAGTGGACCAAGTTTTAACAGTAATTCTTCCTCACACCAAGTTTCCTCCTCAAACTCTAAGTCAGTCTTAGGTCCCCCTCCACCTAGTACTCAACCATTGAATGAAAACAAAGGAAAAAGTACAATGACTAATACCCTAAGGAACTCATCCCATGTGCAATGTTTCAATTGTAGGGAATTTGGTCATGTGTCTGCTAATTGTCCAAAGAAAGCCTTAGTTATTGGAGAACATTCAGGTCACATTGATGATGACCACTTAGAAGAACAGGTGTATGAACCTAATCTTGAAGACTTTGGTGAATTAGAGGATGACTGTGGTGATACTATCCTAGCTTGCTTTAGAAGTTCCACCCTTCTCACCCACGTTGATCTTTCATATGGCAGCCTTGATACCCCACGACTAGGTGTAGTACATTGTACTCTAACCAGCTTAAGGAGGCTGATGATTGGCGTCGTCATTCTATTTTTCTTACATTTATCAAAATCAATGGTAAACCTTGTAAAGTCATCATCGATAGTGGGAGTTGCATCAATGTTGTTTATGTGAATACAGTCTCCCTGCTAGGGTTGAAACCCATCCCTCACCCTAATCTCTATAATGTTTCTTAGGTTGATACCTCATCTATGGCAATGAAAGAACGCTGCTTGGTGCTGATTCAGTTTCTTGAGTATAAGGACCATATCTGGTATGACGTAATCCCTATGGACATTGGTCACATAATTCTAGGACGACCTTGGTTGTTTCATATGGATGTAACCATTCGCGGCTGCACAAGCTCATGTTCTTTTGTATTTAAGGGAAAGAAAATTCACCTTAATTCTCTACCTCCAAAGCCTGTTGATCCCTATAGAGAGAACAAAGTTGTGGAGACAACAGGGTTGCATATCCTTAGCCTAAAAGAATTTGAGCGTGAGGTTGTTAGAGAATTTGTTGTGTTTGCAGTCATCGTTACAGAAGTTTTTTCAGATTCTCAGCCTTTAGATCTTGAAGAAGCCCATCAGGTACTTCAAAATTTTCAAGATATTTTCCCTGAGGATTTACCTGATCACTTGCCTCCTCTGCGTGACATCCAGCACGCCATAGATTTTGTTCCAAGATCATCCCTGCCGAACTTGACCCATTATAGGATGAATCCTTATGAGCATGCCGAACTACAGCGACAAGTAGGTGAACTCTTTCATAAAGGGTTCGTTTGTGAAAGCCTAAGCCCCTGTGCTGTCCCAACTCTCTTGACGCCAAAGAAAGATGGCTCTCGGAGGATGTGTGTAAATAGCAGAGCCATAAATAAGATTACTGTGAAATACCTTTTTTCCCATTCCTAGGTTAGACAACATGCTAGACATGAAGATAGGTGCCACAATTTTCTCTAAGATAGATCTTAAGAGTGGGTATCATCAAATTAAGATTAGGCCAGGAGACGAGTGAAAGACAGCCTTCAAGACGAAGGATTGCCTTTATGAGTGGTTGGTAATGCTTTTCGGGCTTTCTAATGCCCCTAGTACTTTTATGAGAGTTATGACCCACGCACTTCGGTCTTTTTTGGGACGATTCTTAGTGGTCTATTTTGATGACATCCTTGTATACAGTAAGTCTAAAGATGAACCTCTGGATCACCTATCTCAGGTTTGGTCTATTCTTAGGAAGGAAAAATTGTTTGCTAATCTGAAGAAATACTCATTTTTTGTTGATAAAGTTTCTTTCTTAGGTTTCATTGTCTCCTTTGTTGGAGTTTCTACTGACCACCAAAAAATTCAAGCCATTGTAGATTGGGTTGAACCTACATCCATTCATGATGTTCAAAGTTTTCATGGGATAACCTCTTTCTATCGCCATTTCATGAAGGGTTTTAGCACGATCATGGCTCTTTTAATGGAGTGTATGAAAGGAGGTGATTTTAAATGAACGGAAGAAGCTATTTGGGCATTCAAGGCTATAAAGAAGAAAATGATGGAGGCCCCTGTGATGCGTTTTCCGGATCTTTCTAAAGTGTTTGAGGTAGAGTGTGATGCTTTAGGCGTGGGTATAGGTGGTGTTCTTAGCCAAAAGCGTCACCCTGTTGCCTATTTTAGTGAAAAGTCAAGTGAGGCCAAGCGAAGATACTCTATATGTGGTAGTACAGGCTTTACGACATTGGCGATATTACCTACTCCCTTAGGAGTTCGTACTCTACTCTGATTATGAAGCTTTACGGTATCTTAACTTTCATAAAAAGCTTAATTATAGGCTTGGTCGTTGGAGTGAGTATTTACAAGCCTATTCTTTTGTTTTAAAACATAGGAAAGGAATTGAGAACATAGCTGCTGATACTCTAAGTAGATGCATTTCGTTGTTAACTGCCATGAGCGTCAAAGTCATAGGATTTGAAAGGCTTGAAGAAGATTACATGTCATGCCCTAACTTTAGAGACATTTATGTGCCAGTGCTTGAGGGCCGATTTGACCCTTCTAGTGACTTTTGCCTTCAGAATGGTTTCCTCTTTAAAGCTAATAAATTATGCATTCCTAGGACATTCGTCCGTGATTTCATAGTTTGGGAGATTCATACAGGTGGTCTCGTTGGCCATTTTGGGCGTAACAAGACTATATAGGAAGTTAAGCGTCAATTTTATTGGCCTAGTTTAAAATGAGATGTGGCTAGAATCATTAGTCAGTGTCGCACTCGTCAGTTGGGCAAACAGAAGAAGCAAAACACTGGCCTCTGTACGCCCCTTCCTATCCTTAGTTGTCCATGGCAAGATGTGAGCATGGACTTTGTACTTGGCCTTCCAGGCACTCCCAAAAAGCACGACTCCATTTTTGTTGATGTGGATTGTTTCTCCAAAATGGCCCACTTCATTCTTTGTAGTAAAACCTCTGACGCTTCTAGGATTGCGTAGTTGTGCTTTGATGTGATTATCAAGTTATATGGCCTTTCTAAAACTATTGTGTCTGACAGAAATGTGGATGTTGTTGGTCATTTTTGGAGGACCTTATGGTACTTAGTTGGTACTAAATTAAACTTTTCTGCTGCTTGCCATCCTCAGACAAATAGCCAAACTGAGGTAGTCAATCGTAGTTTAAGAAACTTTTTGAGATGTTTGGTCAAAAGGAAAACCCTAAGAATTGGGATCTAATCCTCCCTGTAGCCCAATTGGTCTATAACATTTCTGTCAATAAATCATCAGGTATGAGTCTATTTGAGATTGTGCATGGCTACAAATCTAGGAAACCATTAGACCTAATTCCCTTGTTTTTGCATTCCCCTGTGTCTATGACTGCCGAGTCTTTTGCACAACATTTACATGACTTGTATATTGAGATCAACAAACAACTTGAAGTGAGTAATGCAGCTTACAAACTTCGAGCTGACGCACATAAAAGTCATATTGAATTTAATGTTGGAGATTTTTTTATGGTTCGAATTCGCTCAGAACGACGTCCATCTGGATTCAGTTCCAAATTGCATCCTCGTAATGTTGGTCCTTTCAAAATTTTAAAACGGGTGGCTCTAAATACTTATATTATTGATATTCCACCAGAATTTGGTTTTAGCTCTACATTTAATGTTGAGAACCTAGTTGCTTATAAAGGCTAAGCTATTATCTTAGTTGATCATTTTGCTTCTTCTCCAAATGAGCCTAACCCTGAGCGTATGCTTTTCCAATTGAAGCCACCTATGACTGTATTAAACTTAACCATGAAATCAATTATGAGCTTGATTCTATCCTTGAGCCTATTTCCTTACCTACATTAACACCTGTTAATTCCACACACACAGATAAAATTAATGCTATTATAAGTGATCAAGTTGTTTTTACCAAGGAAGGAACGGTTCAGCGCTATCTGGTTTATAGGGTGGGCCGATCTGATTCTGATTGTACTTGGATTTCTGCTGACACTTTGCAGCGCATTAATCCTTATTCTTTGGAGTTTTATCGTAGTCAGCAGAATCTTTCTTCTCCAGCGGTGAGCCATACCAGGGTGATATTACCTCCCGCGTGCGTCTACTAGTATCGAAGGAAGGTAACATAGCACCTTAGCTTGTGGCTAGGTGACAAGCCACCTACCTGACTGACAGCGTCTTTGGTTTAGTTTTCACTTGATGAAGCCGAGTTCTTGTCAGCCTGGGAGAGTTGATGAGAACATCATCCAAAGTCTTATTTCCCTTATTATTATTTTTATTATTTTATTTTTTATTATTTCTATTTTTATTTTTATTTTATTTTAGGGAGTTTGTTGAGAGTAGAATTTTTGATTTTCTTGTAATCTTGATTTGATATTATTTTTAGCTATCTTTAGAAAATTTTAGCCTACTTATAGGATTGAGTTGTTAGGGTTTTGGAGACTTGGTTGATTATCAAATAATATTGGTGTCTGTTTTTTTCCACCATCTTTTTCTTCTAATTCTTCTTCTCTTCTCTACTTTATTCTTTCTCTTACTTTCAATCTATTCTTTCTTTATTTTCAATTTTTGTACCACATCAGATTTCCATGTATAATTCCTCCTCTAGATCCTTATGCAAAAAGGTGTTGTTCACATTGAATTGTTGTAAGTGCCAATCATAGTTAGTAGTTAGGGACAACAGGATTGTGACTGTGTTTATCTTAGTAACAGGAGCAAAAGTTTCTTGATAATCTATTTCATATGTTTAAGTGTATCCCTTACCCACTAGTCTTCCTTTATATCTCTCAAGTGTGGCATCTACGTTATACTTCACTATAAAAACACATCTACATTCCACTGGCTTTTTTTCTTTAGGGAAGTCCACCACTTCACATGGGTTGAGGCTAGTCTTGACAAAAAGGCTGGTTCTAGTTTTGGGAGCATACAAACTTGGGTTGATTTTGAGAAAATAGGATATAGGTACCTACGATGAAGGCAAATCAAGACGGAAAAGGTCTTGATCCTTATCTTCCAAAAATATTGTCTCCTCTTGAAGACATTATGTAGGGAAGTAAGATTCATTTTTGGCAATGCGGAGACAAAAGTTGTTTTGGTAGGAGGATGATAGTTTAATATAATTTTAAAATAAATTAATTATTTAACATGTCAATTAAAATTTTTAGTTATTTTAGTACAAACACGAATTAATCCAAACATAATACGCTACGACTGTCACTCCTAATTTAAAGTAAAGTAAAAAATTTACGTTGGTATGTATGAATCTTACATGAGCTTTACACAAATAAATCATTGAGATCTATCCTTCCAAGCAATAATGGTGCTTGAAAAATAAATAATAATTAAATGATAAACTCAGTGTCAGCTATTTAGAAGCTCTATTTTTTCCTAAAGAATAAAGATGTCAAGTTGTGTGTTGGTGACTTGCCTTTAGGGGCGACAATTCCAGCTCATACTCATGAATTCACCGCCCTCCAAATAAAAAATAAATAAATAAATAAAATACTTATTAGGCACCCGAATAAAAAAATCTTATGGAATACTAATTCATTTTATAAATGCATTCACTCTTGCACGAAGAAGATAGTGGAAGAGACATAATAGTAAGGATTCAAACCCTATTTCAATCTATATTCACATTATGAGCATCTCAAAATACTGAGAATGTATACCTTCACAAGTTTCATATTAGCTTAACAAGTTTCGGACCAATTTAAACTCAGTTAAAAAAATAATTATTTTATCTATGAGTCTATTTTAAGTCCAAATTTGTATTCTGAGCATCTTAAAAGATTGAGAATATATTCCTTAGCAAATTTTATATTCTCTTAGTAGGTTTCGAACTGATTCAAACTCAGGTTATAAAATAATCATTTTTGCTAAGTTAATTTTCACTTTAAATTTGCATTTTAAACATCCCAAGAAGCCAAGAATGTATTTCTTAACAAGTTTTTTTTCTTTTTTTTTTTTTAAGTCACTGTAACAAATTTGGGACCAATCCAAATTGGGATGGTAAAACAATTGCTTTACATTTGAGTCCGTTTTCAATCCAAATTCGCATATTGGGCGTTCCAAAATGCTGAGAATGTAGTCCTAGTAACTTTCGTATTAGCCTAGCACATTTGTATCTGATTCAAACTTGGGTCCTAAAATAATAGCTTCACTCCTAGGACTTTTTTGGGCTGAGATTCATGTTTTAGGCTTCCCCAAAGGTTGAAAAAAAATTCATTGACATGCTTCTTAATGCCTAGGCAAATTTCAGCCTGATTTGAACTTAGGTTGGAAAATGACCGTTTTACTCTTGGAAATCTTTCTAGTCCCATATTTCTATTATGGGCTTCCTAGAAAGTTAAGAAATATTACTTGATACATTTCTTATCACTAATCAAATATTGGCTTGATTTGAAATTGTGTAAAAAAATACCTGTTTTATGCCTAAGCCTATTTTTGAACCAAAATTGTATTCTAGTTTTCCTCAAAGACTAAAAAATATTCATTAATACGTTTTCAACAGCTAAGCAAATTTTGATTCTATTTGAACTTTGACTGAAAAGTGACTGTTATACCCTTGGTTTGTGTTCAGTCAATTTACATTCTGGGCTCCCCCAAAATTAAAAAATATTACTTAACGTGTTTCATATCAGCCAAATCATAGTTACCTAGTTCGTGGGTCGATTTGATACGTAGTACGGGTACGAATTTGTGGTACGGTACCTTGGTTGGTACGTGGTACAGTGGAGGTATACTTAACTAAAACACTATTTTAGATTGCAATTCGCCTGAAATTTTTATTTGGTTCGACACATAGGAGTATTTGCAATATGCATAATGTGTATTATAAAATATGTATGAAGTGTTTAACAATAATAATAAACATGGTAAAGAAAATTATCTAAATAATAAAACTTCATTTAAATCATTATACTAGTACCCAAAATGAGTTGTAAATAGTTTAATTATTCCAAACTTCAAAAGAAATCATAGATGAAAACAAGTCTCAATGAACCTAAAAAGTTAAAATACTTAAAAGCACATCAATTGTTCTGTGACAATCCTTTTCCCTTGTCTTTAAAACTGTTTCCTCTTGCAGAGTCGTAAATATGAGTCTGCTGTATTCCTGGACGATGAATTGGTGCCTTGTTTGAATTCAAATGATGTGGTGGGACAACCTTTGATTTTTCTTTCAAAACAGTTGTTACATCATCATCTTCATCTGAATTTAGAAATTCAGAGTCAAGGGATTTCCACATCAAGTCCTCTAATTTCACAACAGATTCATCCAAATAGGTGTGCTCTGGATCAACATCCCATTTCTTGAAAGGGCCATTGTTATAACTCTGAGTAAAACGCGATTGGAGACGTATATTGGAGTGGATAAAAACCAGTTTGTCTGCTCTTGCAGCATTCAAACGGTTTCTCTTGACATTATGAATGAAAGAGTACATGCTCTAGTTCCTTTCAGTAGAAGAACTCGATATGAGTTGAGCAAGCACCTGGTAAATAAAATGAAGAATCATAATATTAAACCAACAATAAAATATATGTAGTTGATTACTTTTATTATAATTTATTTAACGTGTTATCAATTCTTAAAATTAAAATTTAAATATTACAACCATAATAACATTAAAAAATAAATTTTACCTTTTTAGCAACCTCTGCTAAGTCTGAAGTTTTCGAAACATAGGTTGACCACCAGTCGATTGTGTCCATGGTTACAGCATCCATTTGCGCAGTTGTGTGAGCATAAAGGCCCTTTCTCGAGTGAAAGACAGCAAATTGTTCTCGTAGCAATTTAGCTTCTTCTACACTTTCTAAAATCTTCCCAAATGCTTCCATCACACCCATTATGACTTCCTTTTCTTGATTCGGGCTCTTCCTTCCTATACCTCCAGGTGCCAACTTAGTAAGGTATTGGGTATCATAAAATCGTGGAGTGAGTGCAAACCCAAGACAATGCAATGGGACATTCATTTTCTCCCACCTATTGAGCACAATTTTTTCTATTATGAGATATTTTTCTATATGCATCCCATCACTCATGATATCTTTAATTTCACTAGGCATGTTGTCTATTTTTTCATAGATTTCTCCCATTTTTTGTCCTTCACCATCACAAAACTTAATCAAATAATATATGGGCTTTGTAATTTTTATTATATTATCCACATCATCCCAAAACTCATCACTTTGAATAGTGTCTGCAATCAATGAACCAAGTGTCCTAGAGTACTCATCTCCAGATTTTACCCAATCTTTCCATGACCTAAGAACCACCGTAGTAGCAAGAGCCTCTCTACAATCGACTAGTCGCTTTAATAGAATATAATGCGATGCAAATCTAGTTTTAGCGACTTTTAAGTAATTCTAGTTTTGATTGGGCTCGAAAAATGTGAAACTCCCAAATCACTCACTAGTATCCAATACAGGAGATAATAAGCTGAAATTAACTAACATCCATAAAGAAAAATCTGCTCATAATAATCATCCACCACAAAGACACAAGAGTTTTGTTAACTAGGGAAAAACTCCTTTGAACCCAAAGGAGAGACAACCCCGGATCCGTAAGTGGATCAGTCTGAAAATCTTCACTATATAGAAATGAGGTTACAAGGTAACAAAGAAGAGTTATACAAGTTTACCCAACCAATAAACCATTGATCTACTTGTACATCACATTCCCCTAACCTTGGTTGCTAGACTACCCCCAACTCACCTCAACCCATGAAGATTTTTGCCTTCAATCTATGAAGATATCAGCTTCCCAATCTGATTCCACACCACAGATCTGAGCTTCAAGAGAGAGAGATTTTTTTGCCAAAGATAGTAAGAAAAAACCTTAGATTTGAATCATCAACAACCCAAGGTCATCCTCTCAGCTTTTTGCAGAGAAAAGTAAGTATCAGCTGTGCAGAACCAAAAAGCTTAGGGTTGGAAAAGAATATTTGCTTTTTATATCAAGAAGAGGGGTAAAAAAGTCTTTTAAAATTTCTTAAAAAATTCTGCGCGACTGATTGGGGCAGCTCTTGGGCACAAGCTTCCCTGCTCATGCTCGCGAAGCCCACTGTTCACTTACTGTCAAGCTCCAGAAAAAGACTTTCAATTAAAACAGAGAGAATGACCAGAGAACAGAGTATAGCAGCAACCATTTACTCCCTAATTCTACTCCCAACGACCTCAAAGATTCACAGACATTCTCTGGCTTATATTTGTGAAAAAGTTCATCAACAATGTGACATTTTAGGAAACAAATACAAGCAAAGTGTTTGCTCGGGAATTGCCAATCAAAAACCTATACAGACACTAACAATCTCCCCCTTTGGCAATTCCGAGACAAAACACACCCAACCCCCAACATTACAAAAAAAAAATGTCACAAATCCTAATTAAATCAACATTTTGAGCAAACCTGCAAAACTGAATAATCACAACAGTGCATTCAAAATGTAAAGCATAATTGTCAACAACTTGCAAGCATTCACATGACATGAAAACAGATACAGTGCTCCCCCTCAAGTACTACTCCCCCTCAATCAAGCAAACTCTCCGCAATCACAACTAAAATCAAAAGTCATCAAACAGTGAACCACAACTAAAATCAATTCAACTAAAGTCAAAATTAAAGTCAAAATTCATTCTCCCCCTTTTTGTGAGGAATTGCGAAAAAAAAAAAAAAAAAGACATGAAAGCAGTTAGTGGCGTGAACCCCTGCGGCAAAATTGTTCGATGCGAACAAAAGTACGGTTTAAGTCACCAATGTCATTGGCCAAGCTATTCAGTTTGGAAGAAAGATCAGATAAGCTAGCTTGCGCTGGATCAACTAATCCCTGCACAGAGGAGACAATGCTAGCCATGTGAGCTTCAACCCTGGAGGCAGATTGAGCAGCAGTTTGCAGTTGTTCCAACATGTGCATTTGGAGAGTGTCGAGGTGAACTTGGACAGTCTTTTCCAGTTTCTGAAGGCGAGCATCAAGAGTGGCCTGAATGGAATGGTTGGAAGTTTCCAAACGAGAGAGGCGCTCAGTAAAAGAGGTCAAGGTGAAAACTACAACCGAAAAAGGATCAGTAGGGGTCTGAGTTTCAGACGACAGGCCATGAGGCCGAGGAGCAGCAGGAGAGGGTTCAGAGGAAGGTGCTGAGGTAGAAGGAGGAATATGGGAGCTAGAGTGCACTGGTTGTTTCTGAGCAATTGTTCGACAGATGGTGGTCCTATTGACGGGAGGATTTTGAGTCAGTGAAAGCTCATTGACACGTTTTACAGACGAAAACAGATCATGGAGTAAATTTGTGATGAGAACACCGTAGGGAAGGGCAAGCCTAGAGTTATGCTGATTGTGGGCAAAAATCATGGAGTGAAGAATGAGAGAGGGAAGATCAATGGAAATTCCATGTGAGAGACAAAAGAGGAATTTGATTTTGTTCTCAGAAATTTCAGAGGAACGATTTACTGGAGTGAGAAGAGAGTCACAGATGATATTCAAAATTCGATAGGGAACTGTGAGGTCACTTTGCCGAAACTGTATGCCAGGAAACCAGGGACTAGGATTGTCGCGCATTGAGACAACTAATTCAGTCAAATGAGGATACGAGGGCCAATCAACATTGGGAAAAAAGGGATTAGGTGTGCGGGTCACTCTCAGAAAAGAAGATAAAATTTCAACAGTGACATGGATGGTCCTACCACGAACAAAAGTATCAAAGCTGCCAAGTTCAGGAGAAATGTTATGAAAGTTTGTATAAAACTCTCGAATGAGATTAATAGAAGCATAGCCCTGAAGAGTCCCAATTTGAAGCCAACCCCTAGTTTCAAAGATTTCACGAATGAAAGAGAATTCCGCAGTAAAATGAGAGAAATTGACTTGTCTCTTTAGGGTAATCGGTCTATGAGAAAAGCAAGAATCAAAAAGAGGTAAGTGGCCTGGTAAAAAGCGATCAGAGGAAGGGGATGGAGAAACCCTAGGGGGATCAGAACCCGCTGGAACAGAAGAGAGATTGGATGAACTCACTGGTACCAGAGCTGTTTGTGCAGCAACCTTTGGAGATGGAAGATAGGACTGGTCGGAATCTGAGAAGACATCCAACGGAGAGGAGGGACCAGCAGCGGTGAAAGCAAAGCGCCGAGAAGGGTTGCGAAGTGAAGCCCGGCGAGGATGGGGAGTCGGTGGCTTACTTCTGTGGCCCTTGGTTTTGAGAGTTTGCTGGCCGCAGATGATTTGTCCTTGACACTGGTAGCTTTGGATTTGGCTAAGGCTGACTTCAGGCCTTTTGTTTTGGCCATGGAAGAGAGATGAGGGTTGGTACAGAGAGAGAGAGAGAGAAGAAGGTAAAACCCTGAGCAAGGAAGCACTCGGGTGTGAGACACAAATGGTCGCAGAAAGACCAAATAAAAAAAAGTAAAAGGGAGACGAAGGAACATCCACGGCTGTAAAATGAGTTAAACCCATTGAACGAAACCCAAAGTTCATAAACCAAACTTCTCTCTTCATAATGCAGTGACATAATGACCTGATTAGGAATTAAATGCAAAAGACACCCTCTCTCTGAAATGTTGGAAATTAAAAAGATATAGAGATACAAAGCTCAAGTCATAAAAGAAATTAAGAAAGAGAGATCAGAGACTAAAACAAAATGTCCTCTACCCAATAAAATTGAGCCAACAAAAACAATGAAACATCAGTAAATGACAAAGAATCATTCCCACTACTCCACAAAATCTGCAACACAGCAGGACGTACCACTGTTTGTCTGTTTCAGCCCAAAAAAAATGTTAGTGGATGAAATCTGAACAGATACCCCCCACTACTTCTGAGACAAATTGAGCCAAACAGCAAAAGTAAAACTTTGTAAAACAGTTTTTTTTTTTTTAAATAAAACAATTGAAATTGCAGTGGGTGTAGAAATAACAGTAGAACAACCAAACAAACTTAACCCTTCCTCACAATGGCTATTTCAAGCATGAGAATAGAAGCTCGCGACCACGAGCTGCCAGAGAGCAGTCGTTTTTTTTTTTTTTTTTTTGAAAACAGAGTTCACAGATACAGCACAGGTGCTGCAATTTTCACAGAAATCGCTTAGAACCAAGTCAAAACAGCATTGAACAATGAAAAAAAAATCTTTAAACAAACAATGAAGTCTATGAAAATTCATGAGCTTTAAAGCAAACAAAATGTGACAATTAAGCGTTAAAATGCTGGATTTTTCAGAACATATAGGAATTTGATATGTATGAGTATAATTCATCAAAGACAAAAAGTTAAAGATCTTGCAAAAATCTTTGACAAACCCATAGGAATATGAGTAGCACTTCTAATGACATATTCATTTCACCGAAAAGAGTCATGATTAGCTCAAACGACATCTCGAGACATAGTACTAGTTATAGTTCCACATTTAAATTTTTTTAGATAATGTCCACATGAAAGTCAAACCAATCGATTGTCCAACACAAGGTGATGACTTTCCCATTTGGGGAATGTAAAAACAGATGAAATTCAAGTGGATGTACACTTTCCTTATCTCTCCATATAAAAGGAATTTATTAAGTGCAATGTGATAATGGTTTTCACACATCTTGTTTTAGTCCCTTTTTTTTTTTTTTTAATAAAGCCCACTCCAACGAGGCAATGTAGAGACCAAGATGGTAACCCTTTTTATCACTAATATATAAGGACAATCATAAAAACAAAACTGTCACTCTTCCAACTTTGGACAATAGGGATATAAAGTTGTGGACTAGTCCATTATAGGTTAATCCAATGTAGACATTACACTAGAAATTCAAGAAAGGCACTAGCTCAAATGACTATGTGTGCGATATCACATGAGCATGATCAGGAGACAAATCTGTGCCATCAATATACCATCTTCAACACAATCTCAACAAGCTATGGGATTTAAAGAATTTCACTTGAAATTGACACTTGTCTAAGATTCAAGATACAAACAAATATCAAATGCCAATATACTCTTATTTATCCAAGAATTCCAAAACTTAAAAATCTCATAATGATCTTATTTACTGATTACACTCGAAAAGTGTAATTACAAACGACACTTTTGCACACTCATTTACATGTTTTACTACGTTTTCCTCATGATTTATCACTATTTTATCACTTACGTAAGCCATTTTGTCAATTGCAAGGAAAATGGTGAATTCAACGAAGAAGACAGTGATTTTGACAGCTCCAAGGAGGAAGGAAACAAAGGAGAACAAAGCGTGTCAACAATGGTTCAAGCTTCCCCAAGAGTTGGCTTAGATGGAGGAGCAAACATTGAAGAAACCTATACACTGTGGTCCGGACCCTCTCTTTGATGGTCCCGACCACAGAAAGTTGAAGCCCAGCCAAAGAAGAAAAGTTCAAGCCCAGCCAAAGAAGAAAACTATAGACTGTGGTCCGGACCCCCTCCTTGATGGTCCCGACCACAGAAAGCTGGAGCTGTTGAAGAGGATTTCATATACACTGTGGTCCGAACCCCCTATGGGATGGTCCGGACCCCCATGTGCGGGAAAACATTGATCCGTTCTTTACACATTAGGGTTTTTGGGTTTGCTTATAAATACCCCACTTTGCAGCCGATTAGGAAGGGACAGAATACTTCTTCTTCTGCTTCTTTAGGGTTTTGTTTTAGATTATTTTTCATTAGTTTTTTAAGAGTTGGGAGATTGGTTATTGAATGTTCATGAATGTTTCTACAAGTTTTTGAAGTGTTAAAGACGTTCGTCTCAGCTATTGCAATTCAGGTTTTAATTTTGAAGTTTGTTTTTACGTAAGTTAATATTTCGTTTCCAATCTACATTCGTGTTTAAACATTATTTGATTAATTTTATATTCAATAAGATTGTTTTAGTCGCTTTCTTAAATCTTTAAAGCATGTTCGTGTTGAATGTTTACGTTTCAATTAATGCTTTTGTTTCGTTTAAAATCATGCTAGAGTAGAAACCCTAGTTCTTGATTCACTGAATCAATGAAGGGTGATTCGTTATAAGTTGAGGGATGAATGTAGATCCTTCACATGGGTTTTGAAAACCTATGTGAAGTGATCTACAATTTTCAAATCTGATTTGTTTGTTTAGAAAACTTTTTAACTCGAATGTTTTTATCATAAAATATTTCCAGTTTTATTTTCCATAATGAAACGTGAGTTTAAAACTGTGTATCGAGAAATTTTGGAATCTATTCACTCCTAAATCAGATTTGAACTCGAATGTTTTTATCATAAAATATTTCCAATTTTATTTTCCATATTGAAACGTGAGTTTAAAACTGTGTATCGAGAAATTTTGGAATGTATTGAAAATCTTTCCCAATCTATAGATCCTTTGACGTGAACTATAGATTGTATTTTAAATCATCCCTTGGCAAAATAACGAATTACCTGGAATTGTGAAAGTTGAATCAAGAACTCTTTTAAATATTATTGTCTTAAGTTAAATCACTTTTGCTTGAATTGATTGCATTGCAAGTTCTAAATTAGAATAGCTTTTAATTTGAAAATATTCAATTCTCTTTACATTTAAGTTCAGTAACTTTAAATTGCTAAGTTATTTCAAAGTAGTTTGCATTCTAGTTTAAATATCCCTTTAATTAGTTTGTATCTTGTTTAATCCTTCGATTTGCAATTCTCTTAAATCCAATTTAATTCAATTGAAATCTCAATTCACATTTAAACCTAAAATTCATATTTGAACTTAGAAACTGAAACTTATAGGCTCCCTGTGGATTCGACCTCGGACTCACCGAGATTAAAACTACACCGCACACCCTTGCACTTGGGGGTTAATTAGCACTGCACTATTCATAAGCGGTCATTTACTCAATCAAGTTCATAGAAATAATTGTAAGAACATTTATTCAATTTTCATTGAACAAAACTATTCAATAACTATAACTCCTAGAGATGAACGAAGATGTTCAAATCTAGAAGCCTCTAGAGGTTTTGTGAATATGTCAGCAAGCTGTCTAGCTGTGGGAATATGCTTAAGTGTCATGACACATCTCTCAACAAGGTCCCTAATGAAATGGTGTCTTATATCTATGTGCTTGGTGCGAGAGTGTTGAACAGGATTCTTTGAAATGTTTATGGCACTCAAGTTATCACAAAATAAAGACATGGTACCTTGTTCAATACCATAATCTGAAAGCATCTGTTTCATCCATAGAGCTTGAGCACAACAACTTCCAACTGCTATGTATTCGGCTTCAACAGTGGACAGGGATATGGAGTTCTGCTTCTTGCTATGCCAAGCTACCAAATTGCTTCCAATATAAAAACACCCTCTAGAGGTGCTTTTACGATCATCACAACAACCTGCCCAATCTGCATCAGAAAAGCAAGAGATCTCCGCAGAAGAATCATTAGCAAACCAGATGCCATGATCTAAAGTCCCATTCACATAACGAATGATTCGTTTGACAGCAGTCAAATGAGACTCTTTAGGACTAGATTGGTACCTAGCACAAATTCTCACACTAAATGCTATGTCTGGACGACTAGCAGTTAAGTATAGGAGACTACCAATCATGCTTCGGTACAAGGTTTGATCCACACTTTTTTCAAATTCATCTCTATTCAATTTGGTAGATGTGCCCATGGGAGTCCTAGCATGCTTAGTTGTAGAAAGTCCAAATTTTTTAACCAAATTTCTTGCATACTTGGATTGTGATATGAAAATGCCATCTCTCATTTGTTTAATTTGCAGTCCTAAGAAAAAATTAAGCTCTCTCTTCATGCTCATTTCAAATTGACTTTTCATGAGTTCAGCAAATTCTAAGGCATACTTTTCAGATGTAGAACCAAACACAATATCATCCACATATATTTGAGCAACCGTGATGTGTTTAGTGTCTCTACAAATGAACAAAGTTTTATCAACACTCCATCTAACAAAATTAGACTCAACTAAGAACCTAGTAAGTCTCTCATACCATGCACTAGGGGCTTGTTTTAAACCATACAGTGCCTTATTCAAAAGATAAACATGATTGGGATACTTAACATCAATGAAGTCTTTGGGTTGTTCAACAAAAACTTCTTCTTGAATAAGACCATTTAAGAAAGCACTTTTCACATCCATTTGAAAGAGTTTAAATCCTAAGTAGCAAGAAATAGCCAACAAAATCCTAATAGACTCTAGTCTAGCCACGGGTGCAAATGTTTCATCAAAGTCAATTCCTTCAATTTGAGAATACCCTTGTGCGACTAGTCTAGCTTTGTTTCTAACAATGGTGCCAAATTCATCAGTCTTATTTTTGAAAATCCATTTGGTCCCTATAACATTCACATCTCTAGGTTTTGGCACAAGCTCCCAAACATCATTATGAGAGAATTGTTCAAGTTCTTCATGCATAGCATTGATCCAATGAGAATCAAGAATAGCTTCTTTGACATTCTTAGGTTCAATGCATGAAATGTAACACAAGTAAGTTACCTCATTTCGAACTTGCCTCCTAGTTTTCATAGGGGCATTTACCTCACCAATGACTTGTGTAGTAGGATGGTTTAGCTTCACTCTTGATGATGGATTGAGTGTCCTTGAGTGATCCTCAGCTTCTTCTTCCAACATGTCATCATGATGTTCAATCTCGAGTTCCACATTGTTTTCCTCAACTTTATCTTGTGTCTCCAATGATGATTCATCTCGGGGAAGCAGGGTGAATTCTTGCTCTTCTTCAGAAGAATTTTTCCTGCAAGTAGAATTCACACAATCATCATCCACAACAACATTAATAGACTCCATAACAGTTGAGTGTTTTAAATTAAAGACTCTATATGCCCTGCTGTTAGTGGAGTAACTAAGAAAGATGCCTTCATCACATCTAGCATCAAACTTACCAAGAGATTCTCTGTCCCGATATATGTAACATTTGCTTCCAAAGACATGAAAATAAGAGACACTAGGTTTCTTACCATTCCAAGTCTCATATGCAGTGGCCCTTGTTCCTCTTCTCACAAAAACTCTATTGCTAATGTAGCATGCCGTGTTCAAGGCCTCAGCCCAGAATTTTAAAGGCAAATTCTTACCATGAAGCATGACTCTTGTCATTTCTTGGAGCACCCTGTTTTTCCTTTCAACAACCCCATTTTGTTGGGGTGTTTTAGGAGCTGAAAATTCACGCAAAATACCCTTTTCATCACAAAAATCAGAAAATTCAGCATTCTCAAACTCTTTACCATGATCACTTCTAAGTCTAATAACTCTCCACCAATCAGCGTACCTTTTTCATTTTGAAGTCTGTTACATAAGGATTTAAAAGATGGGAAGGTATCTGATTTTTCTCTAAGAAAATTAACCCAAGTGTATCTTCAAAAATCATCTACCATAACAAAGATATACTTTTTACCACCTAAACTTTCAGTTCTAATGGGACCCATAAGGTCAACATGAACAAGTTCTAAACATGAAGAAGTGGCTATCCTATTTGTTTTCTTGTGGATAGCTTTGGTTTGTTTCCCTTTTTGGCATGGCCCGCAAACACTTTTCTTCACTTTTGTCAGCTTTGGCAATCCTCTCACTACTTCAGACTTGGATAGTCTAGCAAGATCTCGAAAATTCACATGCCCAAGCCTTTGGTGCTAAAGTTCAACAATATTATCCTGAGCAACATTACAAACAGATTCACAATTAGCAGATAAAGCATAGCAATTATCAGAAGTTCTCATTCCTCTCAACACTACTTTGTTGCTTTTGTCAAGAATAGAACCAGTATCCTTAGCAAACAACACATTGTAGTGTGAATCACAGATTTGACTAATGCTAATTAAATTAGCTTTTAGTCCATCAACATATAAGACATCTTTCAATTTTGGAAAACCAGGAGAGTCAATACATCCAACACCAAGGATCTTAGACTTGCTGCCATCTCCAAAAGTAACAGATCCTTCATCACAATCTTTCAAGGAAGAAAACATGGATTTGCTACCACACATGTGCTTTGAACAACCACTATCCAAATACCACAAATTTGAGTTATGTGCCCTAAAAGCGGTGTGAGCAACAAAACAATTCGAATCATTACACCTAATCCAAGCCTTTCTAACCTTATTAGGTGAATCACTTTGACCTTTGAAAATAGTTTTTGTGATTTTATGGGTGTTGGATTTAGAGACTTTCTCCTGAAAAATTTTTTTATTTGATTTACATGGAGCTCTATTTGTTTCATCAAAATTCTGATCAAGAGCACTGTATCTGTTTTTTAAAAACAATTTTCTTCTAAAATTTCTGACAGAATTAGCTCTTGACTTAAGATAATCAAGGGGTAATCCATGGAGTTTATGACAGTAAGGTCTAATGTGACCTCTGACCCCGCAGAAGTGACAAATGGTAACAAATTTCCAAGTTTGTTCACGGTTCAACAAGGGTGCATTAGTGTTGAAAAGATTTTTACCTCCATGCCGAGACCAGCAATTGGAAGATGAATTACCTCTTGGATGATTCTTACTTGCCCCGTGAACACCCTTCTCTTGAATATTTCTACTTCCACTGGAATTCTTCTTCAATTCTCTGATATTTGAACCATAAGAGTGTGATGTTGAATGCAAAATCTCACGCTTCTTTTCCAAAGTTTTCTCATTTGGAACTTCCACTTTACTCTTGCTAGCTGCAACAAACATGATTTGTTTGATTGCTTTACTTGAACCTAACATAGACTGATTTTTGTTCCAAGTCCAGCTTTGTCATTTGGATCTCTCTGAGCTTCCAATATATCATCCAGTTTCTTAGTACCCGATTCCCATTTCTTAAAGGACTGAGTTGTTTTGAGAATGTTTTTCTTCAATTCTTCCACTTCCTTTTCTAAATTCTGATTTTGAGAATTCAGTTTCTCCTTATTTCTTTTTAAAACTTTAATCAGATTTTCTAGCTCAAGAACCTTGATTTGCTAATCTTCAACTTCATTCATCAATCTTTCATTTTCCGCTTCAACAACATTAAGCTTTGAGATAGCTTTTCCTTTATGTTTAGCTAGAACTAAGCTCTATTGATACAACTCAGAATACTTTTCTTGCAACAACTCAAATTGCTCATGTACATCACTTTCACCATCAGATTCTGAAGTTATGCTCTTGTCATCTTCTGAGTTCTTCTTCAAAGCATCACTGACTTCAGAAATCTTGTCTTGAGTGAGACCTTGAGACTTCACCATGAAGGCAAGTACTTGAGAAGCATTATCTTCAGACCTTATGGACTCATCCTCCTCCTGATCTCCCTCACTCTTCGATTCATCTTCATTATCCCAAGAAGCTATGAATACTTTCTTGTTTTTCCTTTTTAGTCTGTTTGCACACTCATGTGCAAAATGTCCATACCCCTTGCACTCAAAGCATTGTTTGTCTCCAGATCTATCCGGCTTCTTCACACTTTTGAAATTTTCTCCATCTCTTTTCTTCACCCCTTTGTTGAATCTAGCTGGTTTGTTCACAAAATTTTTCTTAGAAAAATTTTTGAACTTCTTAACCAACAAAGCTATGTCATCTGCACTGATTTTAGAAGTGTCCACATCATCAATTTCTTCCTCTGTGATTGAGCTTAGTGCAACTCCTTTACTCCTTTTGTTCTGATTTATATTCACCTCATAGGTCTGCAATGAGCCCACCAATTCTTCCACTTTCATCTGATCGACATCTTTACTTTCTTCAATTGCTGTCATTTTGGGTTGAAACCTCTCCGGTAAAGATCTAAGAATTTTTCGAACAATCTTAGACTGTGAGATAGTTTCGCCCAGATTAATGGAGGAGTTAACAATGTCACTCAATTTGATATAAAACTGATCAAATGTCTCATTTTCTGCCATTTGAATGACTTCAAAACTGGTGGTCAGCCGCTGCAGCTTTGCTATTTTCACAGCAGTAGTACCCTCATAGGTAACTTGCAACACATCCCAAGCTTCTTTAGCAACTTCACAATTAGAGATCCTTCGAAATTCATCTTGTAAAACACTACAGAAAATTGCATTTAGTGCCTTACTGTTCCAACCAGCAGCTTCATTATCTTGTTGTGTCCACTCCCTTTTCGCTTTAGGTGTCAAATCTGTATCACTCACTGTAGGGGGCTTCCATCCATCTGTAACTGAGTCCCAAACTCTTTCATCTATGGATTTAAGGAAAGCTCGCATCCTAGCTTTCCAGTAATGATAGTTGGACCCGTCCAAGAATGGAGGTCTAACGGTGGATTGACCTTCCCTTTGATTGTCCATGAAAAAACGTTTGGATCTACTCTTAGACAGAAAGTCTAACTTAAACAAAGAGCACCCAATGCTCTGATACCAATTGAAACTCCCAAATCACTCACTGGTATCCAATACAGGAGATAATAAGCTGAAATTAACTGACATCCATAAAGAAAAATCTGCTCATAATAATCATCCACCACAAAGACACAAGAGTTTTGGTAAATAAGGAAAAACTCCTTTGAACCCAAAGGAGAAACAAACCCGGATCCGTAAGTGGATCAGTCTGAAAATCTTCACTATATAGAAATGAGGTTACAAGGTAACAAAGAAGAGTTATACAAGTTTACCCAACCAATAAACCATTGATCTACTTGTACATCACATTCCCCTAACCTTGGTTGCTAGACTACCCATAACTCACCTCAACCCATGAAGATTTCTGCCTTTAATCCATGAAGATATCAGCTCCCCAATCTGATTCCACACCACAGATCTGAGCTTCAAGAGAGAGAAATTTTTTGCCAAAGATAGTAAGAAAAAAACCTTAGATTTGAATCATCAACAACCCAAGGTCATCCTCTCAGCTTTTTGCAGAGAAAAGTAAGTATCAGCTGCGCAGAACCAAAAAGCTTAGGTTGGAAAAGAATATTTGCTTTTTATATCAAGAAGAGGGGTAAAAAAGTCTTTTAAAATTTCTTAAAAAATTCTGCACGACTGACTGGGGCAGCTCTTGGGCATGAGCTTCCCTGCTCATGCTCGCGAAGCCCACTGTTCACTTACTATCAAGCTCCAGAAAAAGACTTTCAATTAAAACAGAGAGAATGACCAGAGAACAGAGCATAGCAACAACCACTTACTCCCCAATTCTACTCCCAACGACCTCAAAGATTCACAGACATTCTCTGGCTTATGTTTGTGAACAAGTTCATCAACAATGTGACATTTTAGGAAACAAATACAAGCAAAGTGTTTGCTCGGGAATTGCCAATCAAAAACCTATACAGACACTAACAAAATGGAAAGAGCATGTGTGTGGTTTATAAAATACTTCACAATTGATTTTCCCCTTCTATAAGTATTCGCAAACAACTCACACTCCTTAGAAAAATCTTTAAAAATCATATTTAATGTATGGAAAACACAAGGAGACTAGAAAATGTGCTTATGTACCTTTTCAACCTCTTTCCAACCAATTTGCAATTCGAAGCATTGTCTGTCACAACTTGAAGAACATTTGATGGTCCAACCTCTTCAATTGCCTTTGGCAAATACCCAGCTATAACTTGACCATTTTTTTCAACTCCTGAAAAATCATCAGCATACAAGAACATTGCCTCTCGACTATTAACAACAATGATATTGATTAGTGAATTATGTTTCACATTAGACCACCCATCTGATACAATGGAAACACCATGTGAATACCATGTGTCTTTAACTGGAAACAAGTCTTTCTCAACATTCTTTTTACACTCATCCAACAGAGTGGTTCCAGCCTTTTTATATGAAGGAGCCTTATATCCCTTTGGACTATTATTTATAGCGGTGACCATCTCACAGAATTAAGGATTGTGCAACACATTGAAAGGAATTCCATTAACACATAATCCTATCATAACTTTCCAGTCAACCATATCTCGATCCATCACTTTGAATGCATCTTCAATTGATCTTGTTGGAGTTGGAAGATGTTGCTTCGTGAGGGTAGAGTTTTTCAAAGAAGAAGAAACTCCTTTTTTCTTTGCATCATATACTTTTTGCCGTACTAGCTCGTACACTGACTTATTGTTCATTAACATTGGGCACCGTTTAATATTTGATTTTTTTCCAGCAGGGGCACCAAAAAAATGATAGTGTATCCTAGTATAAGAACTTGTATGAGTGTTGTGGCAATGCTTGCATGTCCAACTCTTTGCCCCCCTGGATTTTTACCTTGGGCAACACCATTGAAAATAACTTCGCTTAGCAATGGCTTCAGCTTTATATCCACTTCCACTTGATTATCTGATTGGATTTTCACTGATTGACTCTTCTTGATATTCTTAGTAGCTTCGTCTTGTTCTTCTTCATTAGATGAATT
The DNA here is from genome assembly GCA_019916065.1 of Vitellaria paradoxa. Lineage (NCBI taxonomy): Eukaryota > Viridiplantae > Streptophyta > Magnoliopsida > Ericales > Sapotaceae > Vitellaria > Vitellaria paradoxa. The sequence continues at coordinate 36,089,374 of CM034238.1, forward strand.
ATCTAATTCTAGGATATCAACTCCTTCGTGCATGGTATGACTATCTTCCTCTTCCACTGCATCTATTTTTCTTTTTCTAAAAACCATTTTCTAGAGTTTGAGGGTATGAAGATGAAAAGAAGATGGCTAAAGTTCCTTCTTTGGGGGGAAAATAAGATGACGAACTGAAGTTCTTTTTCTTTTTTTTGGGGGGGGTAGGGTGGGGGAAGATGTATATGGAAACATCCAAAAAGTTTTTGATATCTAAATCAAATTAGGAAATCAAATTAGAAAATCGAATCAATTATATTATTTAATTATTTCTAATATAAATATTTTCAAATAAATATCACAATATTTAGTCGAATTTTTTTTCATGGATTTGAGACCTAATGAAATTTCGTGAGGGCGTCCCCTACTTAGCGATGTGCTATATGATCCGAGTACAGTGTTAAATAAACAAGGACCACTGTATCGGCGCCTGGGTGCAATGTTAAATAGGCAAGGTTCCTCACACTTTCTTGGACGAGTGAGGGGGGTAAAGAAGTTAGTCCAAAATAGAAGGCTGAGATTAGGTATTTGGAACATTGGGAGCTTAACTGGGAAACTTATGGAAGTGATGGATACAATGGAAAGGAGACGAATCGCAATTGCTTACTTGCAAGAGACAAGGTGGGTGTAACAGAAAGTTAAAAGAGATTGAGAGGACTGGGTAAAAGTTATGGTATACGGGATTTAATAGATCGAGGAATGGAGTCGGCATAATAGTAAGGACCTAGAGGAAGATATAGTTAATGTAAAACGTTATGGAGATAGGATTATTGTAATTAAATTAGTGTTAGAAGAAGAGATAGTAAACGTAATTAGTGCTTATGCCCCACAGGTAGGCTTAAGAGATGAACATAAGGAGAAATTTAAGGAAGACTTTGAAGGAATGCTATTAGAGATACCCCAAGGAGAGATGGTCTTCATGGGAGGAGATTTGAACGGTCATGTAGGACACGACGTAGATGGATACATAAGAGTACATGGGGGATATGGATAAGGTAATAGAAATGAAGCAAGGAAAGATATTTTGGAGTTTGCAATGGCTTATGATCTCAGGGTGACGAACACTTTTTTTAGGAAGAGAGGAACATTTGGTGACTTATAAGAGTGGCTCCTCAAGGACAAAGATTGATTTCTTCTTAACTAGGAAAAGAGAGCGCATAGCTTGTAAAGATTGTAAGGTTATACCGGAGGAGAGTTTGACTTCCCAACATAGGTTATTGGTCATAGATGTGTAGCTTCAAAGGTGGACTAGAAAAAAGAAGTTGTATAGATGCTCAAGGACTAAATGATGGAACTTGAAAGGTGATAAGTTATGAAGCACGAATACTTCAGAGATACAGATATGGCTAGGAGACGGCCAGATACGTATCGTGGCGTATCCTAATTTTTTATTTTAAATTTTGCATAGGATACGGCTGGGATACGGCTAGGATACGGGAAGGATACTTCCAGGATACGGCGGGGGTAATATTTTAAGCCTTTTTGGGGGTACAATTGATATGATAAAATTTTAGTTGGGGCAAAACTATAATTAACTAAAATAGATTGATGTGATTGAAGTTTGATCTAACTAAAATTTAGGAAATGAAAAAACTATTTTTATTTTGGGATGTATGAAATTGTATTTGATACTTTTTGTTATATTTGTATTTTGTGTATGAATGATGTTGGTAGTTTTGAGTATGAATGATGTTAATTTATGGATTGAATAGTATTTTTCAAACTATATAATTGTTATTTATAAAATTTTTAGTAGTATATACATGCTATCTTCAAAATTATTTTAAATAAAATATATATTTTATTTTTTTTTTCCGTACCCGTATCATCATTTTTTAAAAATTGCTGTACCCGTATCCGTGCTTCATAGGTGATAAGCAACTAGCATTCAGGGAAAGAGTACTAGATGAAGACGTTTGGACCGGTAAATAAGAGTGCAAATAATATGTGGGACTAGGTAGTAGAGTGCCTTAGGAGGGTAGGGAAAGAAGTCTTAGGAGAATCCAAATGGAGTGCTCCGACATAGAAAGAGGCATAGTGGTGGAGCGAGGCCGTCCAAGACAAGATAAGAGTTAAAAGAGAGTGTTTTAAATCTTGACAAAATGATCAAAATGTAACGAACTTGGAGAGGTATAAAGAAGCAAAAAGAGAAACCAAAAAGGTAGTTAGTGAGGCTAAGGCAAAGGCATTTGAGGATTATATAGGCGACTCGACACTAAGGAGGGCGAAAGAGAGATATTCAAGCTTGCTAAATCCAGAGATAGGCGGACCAAGGATTTATACCAAGTTAAATGCATTAAGGATGAGGATGAAAAGGTATTAGTAAAGGAAAATAAGATAAAGGAACGTTGAAAGAGCTACTTCTACAAGTTATTTAACGAAAATAGTAGTAGTGACATATAATTGGGGTAGTTTACCACCTTTAGGGAAGAATTAAATTATATGTTCTATAAGAAAATCAGTAAGGAAAAAGTAAAAGAAGTATTGAAAAAGATGAAAAATGGAAAAGCGGTTGGGCCAGATGGTATTCCTATTGAGGTTCGGAGGTGCTGCGGTGTATGATATTTGCAGATGATATTGTTTTAGTAGATGAGACGAGAGAAGGTGTGAATGCTAAGCTAGAATTGTGGCGGGAAATGTTAGAGACAAAAGGGTTTAGGTTGAGTTGATGCAAAACGGAATATATGGAATGCAAGTTTAGTCAAAGTAGAGTAACTAGTAGTATAGAAATAAGTTTAGGCACACAAAAGATTGTAGAGAAAGAAATTTTAGGTACCTTGCATCTATGGTGCAATAAGATGGAGAGATTGATACTGATATAAGTCATAGGATTCAGGCCGAGTGGACCAAATGAAGGAGTGCTTCGGGGGTTTTGTGCAATCGAAAAGTCCCCTTCAAAATGAAAGGAAAGTATTATAAGGTGACGGTAAGACCAGCGTTACTATATGGATCAAAGTGCCGGGTAATAAAACATAATCATGTTCAGAAGATAGCAGTTGCGGAAATGAGAATGCTAAGATGGATGTGCGGGATTACAAGGAGATATAGGATTAGAAACGAGGAGATTAAGGACAAAGTAGGAATATCACTTATTGAAGATAAAATGAGAAAAAATCGATTAAGATGGTTCGGTCATGTTAGAAGGCGTTCAACGGAGGCACCTGTTAAAAGGTGTGAAAGCATGGAAATTGGCAGGAGTAGGAGAGGGAGAGGAAGAGGAAGACCCAAGAGAAGTTGGAACGAAACTATTAAACATGACCTTGTCTACCTGAATCTAATGGAGGACATGACCCTAAACAGATTTGATTAGCATTGTCAAATCCATATAGCCGACCCCACCTAGTGGGAAAAGGCTTGGTTTAGTTTGGTTTGGTTTGGTTTGGTTTGGTTATTTAAATTAATTAAATAATTAAAAACAAGTTAGTTAAATCAATTTATGATATCCAAATCAAATCAATTAAATTATTTAATTAATTGTGATATATATGCTTTTGAAAAATAGTATTAATTGGCCATTATAATTCCTAACTATAAATAAGGAATTTTATTTAATTTAGGAAATCATACCAATTATATAATTTAATTATTTGTAATATATTTATATATATATTAAAATTAATATTTACTTTAGGAAATTAAATTAAGGGAAGTTATAGATATATATTAGGAAGTTGCAAAGTTTCTTCTTTTGATTTGAAAAAAAAAAAGGAAATTCTTTGGAACAAAAAATATAAATTAATTATCTTGATATAAAAAAAATAAAAGAAAATAAATTGTAGGGTTTTTTACCAAAATTTGACTTACATATTAAATAAAGCTTGGAAGCTAAAAAGTTTCTTATTTTGATTTGAAAAAGTAAAGGAAATTTGAAGAGTTTTTTTGGGTTGGAACAAAAAATACAAATTAATTATGTTGACGTAAAAATTAAAAGGGAAGAAGTTATATAGTTTGTATTAATTATCGACCAAAATACGAAAAATGAGCTGTAGAATCTTGTTTGGGCAACAAAGAGTCCGTAATTAAACTAGATAGGCGGTGACGACTCTATCCCTAAGCCTTGCGATGCCTATGGCGATGAAGCCCTAAGGGCGACAACTTCGAATCAAAGAAGGCCGACGGCGATGAAGGGCAACCACTACGAATCAAAGAAAGCCGGCAGCGATGAAGGGCAACGACAAAGAAGGCCAGTTGCGATAGCGATGAAGGCTAACTACAACAACGAATCTCAGGTACTCGTCATATCATGAAACTGGATTGCTAAAATCTACGATCTAGATCGCGAACGCACCCCATTTGGGATCGCACGATCTAGTTCGAGAGTCGGAAGGGGGGGAGCAAACTAGGTAACTATGGGTTGGAATTAGGCAACCGTTAGGATCTGCCCAACCAATCTAGAGAGAGAGAATCAAGTGGGTAATCTTTATCTATTCATGGTGCACTAGGTTAGAGCTGGATATCCTCCTAACATATTCAAATCCTCGACTTCCGCCTAAATGGATTCTCTCCTCATGCATATAAAGCCTCCCCTTTGGAGGGTTTGGCATCGAACTCTCGTTGCAATACCACCTTTCTCTCTCTCTTTCTCTCTCTCTTTCTTGTTTCAGATTGTCTTGATTCTCATCCATCCACAGTGACCTTGCCATTTCTTGGTAATTAACATAATTCCCAGAGAGGTTAGACTCCTCTATCTACCTATCCCCTATAAGGCCTACACTGCTCAAACATTTCCACAAAGCAAAACTATAAAGGTACCTAAAAATTATCTTACCTCTAAGTGGGGAAGTCAAAATACATTTCTTAAATGCAAAGTATATGCCATATCTAAATATTAGCTTTTACAACAATATTCTACTTGTGTCAAAATACATGGCATATATAAAATTAGTGTTTATAACAATGCTCCTCATTATTAAGCTCTTCTAGAGTCAAAATGTCTTACTTGCCCTTCGTGCCCTGCAACATTAAGCTCTGTAGGATCTTCTTCACCTACATTTAGCTCTATATTTGATATTAATTGCAAATAAGATTCAAATGCTATGGAATCATCAATGCTCTCTCTCCCACCCATATGCAAATATGTTTCAAATGCTTTGTTCAATATGAAGCTATTTCTCATACTCACATCCACCTCCTTACTTGATATTGATTGCAAAATAGGTTACAAAAACCAGGTCATATATATTACCCATATAAAAACTATTTCACATTCAAATAGAAACATGGAAAGTAAGTCACTTGAACGGGTTGTGAAGAGTTGGTTTGACTTGTAGCACCTGTTTGACAACTAGCCAATTTAGACACTTCAATAAGAGGTGAACAGATAGGGAGAGAGTGAGAGAGCTACAAAATCTTGACTTCGTTTCAAATTTAGGTCCAAAGTAGGTTCTTGCAAATGTTACTAGCATTAATAAATATGCATAATAGTTTTATTTCTTTGTTAAAATTACCTCATTTTTTGTTTTACTTGATTAACTCATATTAAATAAAACCCACAATATCTTCTCTCTCTCTCTCGACTTTTTTTAATGATCAAAAGGGACATGGTATAACCATTACCATATTGCATTTCATTTTTTTTTGTTATTCTAGGCAACATATTGCATTCCATTTCAATTTTCCTGAGGGTTATGGTATAACCATTACCTTCTTAAACTGGAGTATCGAAACAATCTATTGTTGGTTCTTTATGCAAGGTCCTTTGAAGATAAAGATATTGGACCTTCGTTTTTCATAACAAGAATAACCAGTATATTGAGGGCCCTTGATGCATACTTCTAATGAGTGCTAATTTTTACCCCCCACCCCCCAACCCCCAAAAAAAAATCAACTTTTACCGACTTTGAGGTAATTGGGGGTTTGGTGTGCTTTTCAAAAAATTGAATTAAATTAGTAAAAGTTAAAAAAAGTTTGTAAACGTGGAAAAAAATTTGTGATTTTTTTGTGGAGAAAATTAAAGAAGATTAGAAAAATTTGGAGAAAGTTGAAGTTTTTGGGTAAAAATTGGCACTCCAACCGGGGGGAATATTTTCCTCAATGTAGTAAAAATATTATAATAGAATGTTTAAAGGGCATTAGTGTAAATTACCATGGTTAATAATCTTTCTTTACTGATTGAAAATGACAATCTGATGGAATTGGGTTATGGTTATTTGCTGAAAACAACTTCATTTGGTGAGCAGGTTGATGGTCTAAAGTTGGATTGAATTGGTGAGAATATGTTAGCTAATTGTTTGTTAACTGTAGAGGGTCCAATTTTCTTCTCTGTTGTGGTTCTATAAACATTTCAGACATGCAGTAAAACATATATACCTTTAATAAAAAGATAGAGTGCATTGGAAGTTTTCAAGAGTTGAATCTTTTATAACCCTGTCCACATGTATCATGATACACGCAATAATGTCTTATCAAACTGGATAGTTGCAATCATGAGTTTTCATATTGGTAGAATTTTCACCCCACTCACTACTTGTCTTTGACTATCTGTTTTTGATTATCCATAGGGACATACATGGATTTTACTGACACATCACATTCAAGCATCCAGTAAGATTGCCACCTAGCAACTGAGATCACACTTTCGGTGGGAGCCATGAAATTGGTTGTTCCACTTCCGTCCCTTCGCATACACTCCAACTTTTTCAAGTGACCGATTGAGGATAACTGTGGGTGCATCAATGGTGAAGCTCTGCTTGTCACTCGACGAAGCATGGGGAACCTCCTTTTGTCTTTTGATCAAGCCTATATGTGAGTTATTATTGACAAGTTTAAAGCTTTCTTTTATAATGGATGACCTTTGTGCACCTACTGGAATAGTGTACGATCACAGACAAAGCCACAATTAGCAGAAGTGGAAGCTGGAGGGTGCTTTTTGCTCCCTTTAATTTTTTTGTACCTGGAGAAACATCAGAGATAAACTTACCGGTGAATGACTAGACCGAGGCTTTACTTAATTTTTAGAGCTGCTAGGATCCAAAGACTGGATGGTTTTGCACAAATGTCTGGATGCATGTGGTTCAATTGTTGCGTGTTTTTGTATACGTTAGCAACAAATTGGTTGTTGGCCATCTGACATGTTTAGGAGATATGAAGTACGGGCATGGATACGGGAGTAGGTACAGGTACAGATATGAAATACGACAATTTTTTAAAAAATAAAAATATTAATATGGCGAAAATACGGCAAAAAATAAAATGAAATATATATTTTATTCAAAATATTTTTGAATACAGTATTTATATACTACTAGACATTATATAAATAATAATTATATAGCATGAAAAATATCATTCAATCCATAAAAAGCTAGATTTAATTTTCAATCTTTTGTGTTTTAAAACCATTATCTCTAAATTTTAAAATTCATATATTTTCAATTTATATTACTATTCTAATATTAATACAACACAAATTTAGAATAAAAGAAAAAAGGAAGAAAAAGATGTGCACAAATACAGGAAAGTAGTAGCGAAAGACAGCTGAAAATCGCCGAAAATGCCGGAGTCGAGCAAACATGCGCCATCAAAATTTGTCAAGGTTTAGGCCTTTTTTTTTTTTCCGTCTGTACGTCTTAGGTATAACAAAACAGAAGAATAAGTATTGAGTTATATTTTAGTTAATTACAGTTTGATCCCTATTAAAATATTTATCATATCAATTTTATCACCCAAATAAAGTTTAAAATATTACATTTGGACTCCCGCTGTATCTCAAAAGTATTCTTCTCATATCTCACTTGTATCTCAGTCGTATCTTAACCGTATCCTATGTAAAATTTAAAATAAAAAATTAAGATACACCACAATACGTATCCAGCTAGCACGTGTATATATCTGCTAGCAAATATTCTAGACTATTCTAACACTACCAATAATGTCTTGCATTGTTAGGTTCTAAAATGGTGAGGAACCAACTGAGAGATTTATTTTTGTTCTTTGATCAAACGGCGTTTTGTAACTATTAATTTAGCTTGTTATACATTACTGAATTCATTTTGTATCAGAGCTCTAATTCTAAAAGAGTCTTGTTCAAAATTTCGTTATCAAGTTTGTTTTTCCAATGATTCTAATGCACTTTGTTCTGTTTCGGTTGGTGTACTATTTTGTTTAATTTGTTTGTCTCTCTACTCCACATGCACAGCATGATTGCACGTGAAAGTATTAAATTAGCTTAATATACATTAATTGTTGAACTTATTTTTTAACAACTTAATGCTTTGTGACAAATGGTGCATAAACAGTAACGTTTATAGAACAGTTTGTAAGATTGAGTTGTGGGAAATGAATGATTGAAGATATAAAAAAGGTTGATTTGTCATGCTGTGGTGGAATTCAACTAAATCTCAAAACCTGGAAAAGGGAGGGGGGGTGACAGGTGGGGTTATTTTGACTTTATGAATGAAGAATAAAAACAGCTGTTTGTGGTGTCTATGTTTCTGGTTAGGAATTCATTATAAGGAGTTAATAGCTGGTTCAACAGTGTATTAACTATGGTAACTAACTACTAATTCTAATTTTAGTGGGTTGTGTTGGGCTGGCCACCACTTCCACAACTACCGCAAAGTCCCCACCACCCATCAACTGCAAATAAATAGGAAACTTCCCTCTTGACAAGGCTTTCAGATCCATATAGTTGCTTCTGGCCTTTTTCACATTGGAAGAAAAAAATTAAAAAAAAAAAAGTAAAAATTTATCTGCTTCTTAGGCAATTTCTTTCCCCTCCATTGACAGCAATATCATATTAGAAAGAGAGAGAGAGAGAGAGAGAGAGAAAAAAAAAAAAAAAAAAGACTGGGTTCTAGACTATATGTAAGAACTTGCATCTTAAGTTTTATCAATGAGTTTAGGTGCTAATAGGGATTCCATCTCAAAATTAGTGTTGGTTAATCAATTCGTGTATGCATAGAAGTCTTCTAATTAGTACTCCTAGTCCTTCAAATGAAAGGGCCGGTGAAATTATCTAAAATAAATGAAAAAAAAAGGGTAATTTTACATTTATGTAGCCTATGCAAATAGATGGGAATCTTTTAGGGTGCGTTTGGTAAAATGACAAACGCTGAAAAATTTTAAAAATCTCTAAAAATCTCTAAAAGTTATTCACTTTTTATCTCATTGCACGAATTACAAACTCACAAATTATCTCGAATTTTCTTACTTTATCTCACTTTTTGTCACTTCAAATGTCCCATTAATTGTAATACGTTATGTATGTTTGCCATTAATCAATCAGTTTGAAACTCTTTTGTAGCACATGCAACATCAGAAAAGGGAAAAATTTGTGTATGATAACTTCTTTTTAGGTGGATTTAAATTACCATGATTGTAGCTGTGAGATAATGATGGAAGTTCTACATGATAAACTTTTGTGTATGGCACATGCCTGCGGCTACTGTATTAATGATTGGCGTTTTCCCAATCTGCAAGAGCTGTGAAACAAGGAGAGAGCCAAGGTGAGTAGCTTACTTCAAGAGCTGAGCTCTCTACTCAACTCAAGCAAATTAAAGCACATTACAAGGAGGGGGGAGAGACCTGTAACTTACTAGAAGTCTTCTCTCAGCTTCAGAGCCATTTAGTTACCGCGGAAGATCAGTTGATTTCATTTTCCAATAATGCATAAAAATGACAAACCCTTTGTACTGATTAAGCTGTGGGTGGAACTGTGTGTGGTACGTGCTTAACTGGCTACAGTGCCTGCTCATCTGGATTTTTCCTCTGTTGTGGATTAAAGTTGGTTGTCATTTTTCATTCTCTCTATCTAAATCAAATCGAGCCACCAATTAACCGTATGCTGTGTTCTGATCATGGATGTATGGAGGGAAACAAAAAGGAGGAAAATATATAAATATAAAATTTGGTGAAAGTATATCCGAAAATAAAATTTATTGTATTTTCGTTTTGTGAATGATAAATAGTTGGATGTTTTGTTTGTCCCGAAACAATGCTAGTTGTCACCAATGGCAGGACTCACCCGAGACGAATGAAGGGTGAGAGCTAAGACAGTTTAGAGTAAGAGAGTACTAGATCATAGGTTCGAGTATGGTAAAATGTTCAGATTGATGTAACGTAGATTAATGGAGTTTATAGGATAAGGTTACGCCAGAAATGTTGGCAAGGGAGGTGGTTCCCAAAATAAGTGGCTAATTTTGCATGACTTAATCCAACCGTTAGCAAGAGCTCCCGCCAATGTGGTTCCAACATGATTGTGCAGTTGTGTGGTACATGGATCGTGGATGTATGTACTACGTTCTGTTTGGTTTACTCAATAATACAAAAAATACAAAAAAAAAAAAAAAAAAATTTACAATACGAATTACGAGAATGTATAATTTAAATTTCTTACTCATTGTACAAAGTACAAAACACTAACTTTTAAAAATTTATACAAATTTATATAATCTCAAACACATCCAATTACCTCTAGGCTGGTCGAGGATCCTCGATGAATCCCTAGCCTTAGTTACAAAATCTTTCACCTATATCATCCCGGAAGTGAGAGCGTGGACACGAGACCCTGGGGAAGAAGGGTCTTCACGAGGGGAAAACTACCACTAGGATTTAGGCCCTGGTCAATGGTTAGTGCAACAATGAAAAATAAAGCACCTTTTGTCATATTTTACTGGCAGTCTGGCACGGATAAATTTAGAGCAGGCTTAATGCTCATGAGGATATCATATGAAAATGACATCTTTTACCTGTGGTTGTAATATTATTATCTTCTTCCTCTTATTTTCTTTTTCTCTTTTCTTTTTTGAAAACGTAAATTAATTTTACCTTTTCTTTTCAAGAAAGCAAATTCCACTCACTTTCACTTTTAGGCTGGAGATGAAGTTTCGCGGCCAATATCCATCAACACGCCTCGCTAGTGGTCAACCCCATCTACAAGCTCGTGGGATCTGCTTGTGTATTTAAGATTTGCTCTTGTTTTTGTGTTATTTGAACGAATTTGGCAAAAATTTTAAGCCTTCTTTCGCCTGAAGATATTAAACGTGAACTATATCAACCGTATTCACTATTTACGTCAAGCCCGGTTGGCTTGCCAAACTATGCTTGAATAAAAATAAAATGGCTCAAGTTTGAATTCAAGCCTTTATAAAGTTGCTTGAGTTTGGCTCATAAATCACTAGTAAACTTTCACAATTAAAAAGACCTAATAATATCTTTTTAATTTATAAAATCAAGAAGCTTAGCCGTTTTGGATTTTTTTTTTTTTTTTACTTTTATTTTTAATTAATAAAATTTATTTGTTATGAATGGCCCACAATTGGAATTTGGGTGGCCCAACAAATAAAGTCTTTTTTATAAGAGATAAAATTTGAAATTTTATATATAATTGGACAATGAAGAATAAATATACAAAATGGGATACGTTCTTTATAATAGACAAAACTTAAAATTTTAAATATAATTGGGTGACGTGGGACAAACATAAAATGAGATGAAAAAATGTTAAAATATTTTTTGAGTCAGTTCATAAGTTTTTGAGCCTAACAGCTTGAGTCTCAAGTTTAACTTGAAATTTGGTCGATTCAAATTAAAATTTAAGCTTGCCTTTTATGAGTCATATTATATTTGCATAAGAGATACAATGGATTAAGGTAAAGAAAAATCAAGCCAAATTATTCGAGCTCGACTCTATAATTGCTTGACTCAAACTCATATTTACTCCACACACTCACACACATACACACACACGCATATTTGTATTTGGACACACTGTCTCTCTATGTTTATACTTCTGAGGTCGGGGAGAAACCCGTAGTCATTACCTATGAGTGCGCACTGAGTGAAACTCACCCCATGGCCCTAACCGGCAAAGAATCACGAGGAGGTAAACTAGTTTAGGCAAGCCTTGACTGATCGGCTCAGCTGAGGAGGCTGTTAGATGGCCCTCCACAATTAGAGGAAGGACTGCCTCCAAGAGGAGTCGAACCCGGGACCTATTGGTCTCAGGTCCTTCAACCCGCCATCCGAACCAACTCGACTACCCCTTTCGGGGCCCCTCTATGTTTATACTTGTATATATGCATGGACGCGCATACGGTCTGTTTATAAATATGTTGATTTCTATGAGTCACCGTACAATCCTCTAAAATTACCTTCCACCGCCAACTAATGAGCAAATGTTCAATCGGAAGGAATTATGTGGGGCTAGGCCATTTTATGAGTTTATTGGCAGAATTTCAAGGCAAGCCTTTGGCTGACATTGTATTAAGTGCTTACTTGGATAGTCAGGCAAGAAGAGAATTATTGGAATTTTATTTATCTAAATCGGAAGGAAAAGAGAATCAGTGGAAGTATATATAGCCATCAATATTTTAATGTACGGGGAAGTATTGACTTGTGTAACATACCCCTACAAAAGATATATACGGTTAAAATTAAATATTGGCTAATTTTTTTAACCTCAGGGAGTTGGATTTTATCATTTATATTTAAGGTGGACATTTAAGGCTTGTTTTATTTTTTTATATCAAAATTTATAAAATATATATATATATATACATATATACACATTTATTTTAAACTAAACTAATTACTTTTTTAATTTTTTAAATTATTTTTATCTAAAAATATAATTTATTTTTAAAAAGTAAATAAGTAATGAGAGTTTACTTGAATGAAACTAAAAATTAAATTTAGACCTGATAAGTAGTAAAATTATTCTCAATCCAGGCCATTAATTGTCCAATTTTTTCTTTTTACGAGTAAACCCTACTTATACATGTTATATTGGTGTTTGAAATTTTAAAAAATTTTTTAAAAAAATCAAAAGTTAATGTTGAAGTGATGTAGAAATAACATATGAAAAAATTTAATTAGAGAAATTTGAGAACTTTGAGAGTTTTTTTAAAATTTTTTAAAAATATTTAGAGGTCCAAACAAGTTTTATCAATTATTATTTTTGTACGTTTCATATGAATTATAGTTAAGTTATTGGTTGTATTTTTTTTATTTTTTTTATCATGATATCAAGCTTTCTTGATGCACTGGTAAGGAGCGATTCTTATTGGAGGTTCATATATTATATCGATATGTATATATATATATATATATTCGAATTCGTATATCTTCAAAATACAAAATTCTTTTTAGTAAACATAAAGCACTTTGTAAGTAGGCAATATAGGAATAGGTAAATACTGCATGTACTAATAATGAAGAAAATGTAAAGTCGTGTTTAGATGGTGAAAAGAGTATAAAAAAAATACAAAATATTGATATAAAAGTAATATTTGATAAAATTTTAAAAGAAGTATAAAAAAATTAATAAAAATTAATAAATTTTGACGTATTTTAAACTTACATATAGCCCACATCTCAAACAGCAATCTGAAAGCCTCTTGTTACATTTTGCTGGCCTGAAATAGATAGTAAAATAACGATATATAATGTTTTTAGTTTGGAATTACAGGTCATGTCAACCAGCTTAACTAACCCCTTTCTTTTTGTACATGAACTCCAATGGACATACGTAGAAGAAGATAGAACTCATTGCTTTTAAAAAAACTAATTAAAACTATTCTCTACCATCTGCACACTTTTATCTATATGTATATATATATATATGGGTGTGTGTGTATCTGGAGCACAGTGTCCTTTTAATTTTGCTTCTATAAGAGGTTGTTTTCATGGGGTCGGCTTGGTGTGTGTGCCATTACATTTCTGCCCACCAAGGAAAGACACCGAAAGCAAAGGCATAGAAATTGAAAAAAAAAAAAGGAAAACCCAACAAAAACTCCCTCCAATATAAAGAAAGGACAAGCGTGAAACCCACTCTGATGAATTCTCTTCCTTTTCTTTCTGTTTTTTGGATACTGAGTTTCACAAAGACGATAGGGAGATAGAGAGAGAGAGAGAGAGTACCATCAATGTGAGAATGAGTCCGCTTTTCTTTCATCTTTTGTATAATGAGCAATGGACTAAAACCTCTTCTTCTCTCAGAAGAAGATGGCAATACAACAACATGAGCATCAACAGCGCCAAAACCATTCTTTTCTGCTAGATGCTCTCTACTGTGAGGAAGAGCAATGGGAGGAGGAGGAAGTTGTGGGAGAAGAGGGCTTAGAAGAAGAGGAGGGAGATGTAGATAGCAACAGCACTACTAATGGAACAAACCCTTCTCTTCTTCCTCTGCTGTTATTGGAACAGGACATGTTTTGGGAAGATGAAGAGCTCCTCTCTCTCTTCTCCAAAGAAAGAGAGATTCATCTCAACCTTGACAATAACAATGATCCAGACTCTGCTGCCCTCCCTGTGGCAAGAAGGGAGGCTGTGGAATGGATCTTGAAAGTCAATGCCCATTATGGATTCACGGCTCTTACTGCAATTCTTGCTATTAACTATCTAGATAGGTTCCTTTTGAGCCTTCATTTCCAGAGAGACAAGCCTTGGATGGTCCAACTTGTGTCTGTGACTTGTCTCTCTCTGGCTGCAAAAGTTGAAGAGACCCAAGTTCCTCTCCTCTTAGACCTTCAAGTATGTGCAGAAAAAATAAAAAAAAAATACCCTTTTTTCTTGTTGGATCTTGTTATGTTTCTTTTTTTTTTTTTTAATGATTTGATCTAATGATCATTAAACTCAGTACTTCTTCCATTTGCTTCTTCACTAGGTGGAGGGGGTAAGGTATGTGTTTGAGGCAAAAACTATCCAGAGAATGGAGCTATTGGTGATGTCCACTCTTCAATGGAGGATGAACCCAGTGACCCCACTCTCATTCCTTGATCACATCATAAGGAGGCTTGGATTGAAAACCCATCTCCATTGGGAGTTCCTGAGGCGATGTGAACACCTTCTCCTCTCTGCTTCCACCGGTAAGCATTGCCCCCCCCCCTCACATAATGGCTCGAGTGCATGAAAGAAACAAGCCCTTCTCATCTCATGTCTTGTTCTTTGTTTCACAGTTTCACTTTTCTTGCTGATTATACATGGATAATGTATATGCATCATTCATTATATGTATGGTTTCTTCCTGTTTATATAGATTGGAGATCCATTGGATTTCTTCCATCTGTATTGGCCACCGCAACAATGCTTCATGTTATCCAACAAGTTGAGCCTTCTAATTTCATCGATTATCAAAATCAGCTTCTGGTGTTCTCAAGTTGAGCAGGGTTTGTATCCCTTCTCTCTCTCTCTTTCTCTCCCTCTTGTGGACATCCGTCAAGTTTTAATACAAAGTCATTATGAAACGGACTATTATCGTGTAGGAGAAAGTGAATGATTGCTACCAACTTATAGTAGAGCTATCGAGCTCCACTTGTTTCTGTGGCCAACAAAGCGGCAACCCACACAAGCGCAAGTATCAAGAAATTCCAATCAGCCCCAGTGGTGTGGTTGATGCAACTTTCACCTCTGATAGCTCCAATGACTTGTGTTCTGTGGGGTCATCACTATTTCTTCTTCTCCAGAGCCACTCTTCAAGAAGAGCAGAGCCCAAGAACAGAGGATGACTGTGCCCTCACTCAGCAGGGTGTTTGTGGACATTGTTGGGAGCCCTCATTAGTCTCTCTCTCTCTCTCTCTCTCTCTACAATACTCTATATATTTATTATGTCTATTAAGTCTTAAATTATGGCGCAAATGTCTCTCATCTCTCTATCTCCATTCACTTATGAGGAAGATGAAAAGCAAGAGTAGAGGTTGCAGAGATGATGGGTGGCATTTTAGAGAGAGAGAGAGAGAGAGAGAGAGAGGAAGGGAGAGGGAGAGAGAGTAAAAGACAGAAGCAATGAAGAATAGCTGCCACTGTGCTTCTCTATATAGTTATGGCCGTCTCTCCCTTTCTTTTATCTCTCATGTCTCTTTCGAGCATACTCTGTATGGACATATTTAATATTTATCATAAATTAAAGGCCTGCAATTTTTGTTGTTACATTCCTGTTTCAGTTCTCATTTCTCGGACTTCTCTTTGCTGGGTTGGCATAGACATCTTAGCTGGAAATGACAGATACTTCGTGACTTGGGTAATCAAAATCTAATGGTCATTGTTCTTTGTCTAGAGTATAGATATAATTTGTTATATGTTTATATATACATATATATATATATATATAGAGAGAGAGAGAGAGAGAGAGATTTTGTTTGCATGTGAAAGAAAGACAGGGTTGTTGGCCGGTGGGGTTATGTCGGGAGAGGCCTTTGATTGGATCTTGGCGGTGGGGTGAGGTGGGGAGGGGAATGGGGTGGGGGAGAGATTTGACCTCGTTTCAATAGCGTCCACGATGATGTGTGTGAAAAAAGGGAGGCTGATTATCGCAGTTTTGGAGTTATACAGTATTTTGGGTAAAATGTGATTTGAGTTATTTTTTATATTTGGGATATAAATCGTAAATCACAAAAAAAGAAAGGTGAATAGTTTTGCTCGAACGAATCTAAAAGGATATTTTTTGACATTTTTGTCAAAATTTTTTAATGTAAAAATATTATTAGAATTTGTAAAAGTATTATTAGAATTTGTAAATATTTTTTCGATTTACAGAAATATATATTTATTTAAACTTATAAATATTTACGTAGTTCCAAGTAAAAAAAAATTATAAATGCTTTATTTGGAATGATAAAGAATTTTAAAAAATGTAAAAAATATTGAAAATTTTTAAAAGTTATTTATTATTTATTTCAATGAACGAATTAGGAATCTACAATTTATTTAATTTTATCTCATTTTGATAGCGTGTGGAGTGATAAAAAAATAAGAAAAAATAAGAAAAAACGTGATTTGGAGTAAAGAAGGGCGTTTGGGGTTTCTTTCTTTCCAAACCGTATTTTTTGGAGATGAACAATACCAAAACTGTAAGAATGATTTCTCAAATCCGTTCTAACGGATTAAAAAAATGTTTCTTCTCTCTGGACAATGCCAAAACTGTTAGAACGGTCTTACAAATCTGTTCTAATGGATTCTATACGGGTAAATCGTTAGAACGGTTTGTTCAAATTCGTTCTAACAGATTTAAAAAAATAGAGATAAATTAGCGACAATGGTACTCGTTTAAAAATTTTCGACGCAAAAAAATATAATTTTGAAAAAATAAATTTCTCACTCGATTAATCTGTTACGAATTCTTTATTTTTTTAACGAAATATTAAGATTTTTTTAAATTAGTAAATACAAAAAAAGTAAAAATGTGAGAGAATTTTAGCGACGAATATAGAATTATGGGAACAAAAAAATGCTTTTCATTTTTTTCCCTAGGTGTATTTGAATGGTCAAAATCAATTAAAATTTATTAATTTTATTATTTTTTTTTACTTTTTTAATTAAATTTGGATACATATTAATTTTATATTAAATTTTCATACTTTTGTTGTATTTTTTAAGTCAACCACGGCCCTTGCCGCCTTCCTTAACAAGCTGTGCTTTCGGAATACTTTTCCGTTTCCGTACCTCAATTCACTTGTGAAACCATCTAATTAGAAGGAAACGCGGGACTAGGGGCTTCTGGCTCCTGAAAGCTTTATCAAATGGGCGGACGTTGGCAGCGACTAACAGCCCGTTTAGAGGTTCAAAAAAAAGGTAAAAAAATATCAAAAGTTATATTGTGTTTTTGATGTATTTGATAGAATTATAATTTTTCTTACTTTTTTACACTGTTACAGTAATTTTTTCCATAAAAAATTTTATCAAACACACAAAAATTATCACTTTTCTACTTTATTACAGTAAAAAATTTACCAAACAGCTAAAAATTGTAAAGAATTGTTAAAAATTACTTTGTTCAACCAAACACACCAAAAAATTATAACTACAAAAAAACAAAAAAAAATTACCAAAAATTTATTTTTTTACTTTTTTTGAACCTCCAAACAAGCTCTAAGCCAAAGAAAGGTGGAGGTTGATCTTAAAATTTTAAAAAATTTTCGGTGTTTTTCAAAGTTACAAACGAGTCTTACATAATTTGATTAAAGAGGTTAAAGATTATCAGATTAATATTTTTAAAATATGTAAATATATTTAAATAGTTAACGATTCAAAATTTAATGTCACTAAACTCTCCGTTTGATCGCTATCAACTCTCTAAATTCTTATGCGTGCCACGTAATTGGAAATCAGAACAAAGTTGCGGGAGAATGAAAGGACCAAATCTATCCACTTTTAAAAAGTAAAATTAAGTGGGCGTTTGGCAACGTAAATTTTAGTATTTTTAAAGTAATTTTTAATCAAAAATTATTGACGTGTTTGGTAAATAAAGTATAATTTTTAGTAATTTTTTTGTAACTTTTAGATATTTGGTAAATTTTTTACTGTAACAGGTAAAAAATGGTAATTTTTTGTATGTTTGGTAAAATTTTTATTGTAGCAGAGAAAAAAGTGACAATTTTTGTATGTTTGATAAAATTTTTTGTGGACTAAATTACTGTAACAAAGTAGAAAAATGAGAAAAATTGTGGTTTTACCAAACACACCAAAAGTTACAAAATGCAACTTGTAATACTTTTTACCTTTTTTGAACCTCCAAACGGGCTCTAAAAGTATTGTTAATAAAATATTCAACATATATTTTTTTATAAAATAATGGTAAACATATAACTGATTTTAAATTTTATTTATGTATGAATATAATATAGTCATATTATTTTATGTATAAATTTATATAATAATTTTATAAATAAGTATTATATTGACGAATTATGTAATTATTTCAAAATTATTTATAATAATTTAATGTATTTTGATCATCACAATATTAAATATTTCAAATATTGAATTAAAAATAATTTTTTTAATACAAAAATTTTATATCAAAGGTTTGAGTAATTTCCGTATTTATGAGTTCTTAGAAGAAGGATTATACTAGTTTGGTATATGTAGGTTTGTGAATTAAATCAAGGAGACCTGAAAACACACTCCATCGGTGAAGTGTGCTCTTTACTTTCTAGCGCGTAAACAACAAGACTCGAATGAATATATATGCACACACATGTAGGGTTTTGTTTGGTTGGGGGAGAATAGAAAGAAAAAAGGAAAAAAAAATGAAAGAAATGTAAGGAGAAAATAAGATAAATTTTATTTTATGATTTTTTTTCTTTTTTTTTTCTTTTTGAATTCAAAATAAAAAAAATCAAATAAGCGAGAAAGAAAAATTTTATTTTTTATTTTAATTCAATTTTTTTTTTTTGTAACTCAGAGCATCTGGGTCAACTTGCGTGTACCTTAACTAATCTTTGGAGTCCTGAACTTAACAATTGAGTAAATCCTCCAGTGATCCTGAAAAGATTTAAATTAACGACCTCTAAAGAGTAATTTTAAAGTCTTACTAATTGAGTAAACCTTCAAGATTTTTAAACAAGATAAACATGAAACTTATTTGAGCCATAATAATGAGCTTAGTATGCTAATCTTAGAACATTGTTACATAAAATAATAGAATCAAAGTATGCAAAATTTTATTAATTTATAATTGTGACATTTTAATTAGAATTTTGCCAATTTGTAATTATGTCATATTTGAATTTAAAAAATTAAAATTAGATTATTAGCGCATGATTTTATTCTCTATCACAAACCGTAGAACGATTATTAATGAAAAATTCTTTTTGTTATTGTAAAAAGTGGGGACCTAACCATTTTATATAGGAAAACCCTAATCACACTAAACCCTCACATAAAAAGTTTTAGTGGGTTTAATAATTTACTCACACTTAAATCTTTCAGCTTCATTATTTCTATTAGGTGCACATAATGCTAACTGAATATTACTGCAAAATAAACTTATCATGTGTGTTTCATCCCTAATTTGATTCTAACAAATTTTTGTTAAAAATAAAACTAATTAATGTATAAGTAATATAAAAAAATATTCAACAACTTATAATACTTTCTTAATTGAAAATTTGAATTTGGCCTTTTTAAATCAAGTTGACAACTAGACGTAAAGAGTTAGGTGGTGTTTGGAAGATAAAGTTTTTTAAATTTTTACCGACTTTTATAATTTTTTATCAATTTTTAGTTATTCTCGTTTTTGACAATTATTTTAAATTTTAAATTTTATAAACTTTTATCAATTTTTATCAATTTCTATTAACTTTTTAATAACTTTTTAACCAAAACTATTCAAGTGAATAAGTCATATATGTTAAAAAGTTTGAATCTATCCTCTACAAAAATAAATAAATAGATAAAAATAATTGGGGCATGTAACTCTTTTTTAAAACATTTTGTCTTTCACATTTAAGATTTTATTTGAGGTGACAAAAATTCTTAAAAACGGTAAAAAGTGTTGAAAATTTTTAAAATTTATTTATTTTTTATTTTATTATACGAATTACAAATCAACAACTTATCTCACTTTTTCTCATTTTATTTCACATTTAGGCTCCGTTTGGCATCAAAATAAAACACTAAAAATCTCTATAAATCTTTAATAATCCCTTTACATCTAATTTTCCTGCCATCACTAATTTCAAAAAATTTTAATGTTTCGCTAAAAAAAAAAAAAACCCAGAAATAGGTTAATCGAATGTGTAAATTTTTTATATAATCATATTCTTCGTGTCGAGAACTTTCAAACGAGTATCATTGTCGCTATTTTTTGTGAATTTTTTGAATTCGTGAGAACAAATTTGAAAAATCGTTCCCACAGTTTGCGACTTAAAAAAAAACGATGCTAAAATTAATTTAAAACACATTTTATCTCAATTTATCTTATTTTTTTCTTACTCCAAACGAGTGTCAGTGACTCCAAATGCGTCTTAAGTCATAGAGGGTGTTTGGAAGTTAAAAAAAAAACTTAAGTTTTGGTAGTTTTTTGGTTATTTTTTTTTTTTTTTTGCACTTTTTTGTGTGTTTGGTTGAACCAAGTGAAATTTTTAGTATATTTTAGTAACTTTTGGGTGTTTGGTAAATTTTTTACTGTAGCAAAGCAAAAAAGTTGTAACTTTTGGGTGTTTGGTATATTTTTTACCGTAGCAAATCAAAAAAATTATAATTATTGTGTGGTACTTTTTATTGTAGCAAATCAAAAAAGTGTAAAAATTTGTTATTTTACCAAACACACAAAATAAACTTTTGATATTTTTTTACTAAATTTTGAATTACCAAACACCCTCATAGTTATATTAAAAAATTTGAAATTATCTTAAAAAAATAAATAAATAAATAAAAATAACAGACACATCAAACATTTTTTTAACGTTTTGTTTTCCAAACGTCCCCTCCGCATCAAGCTCTGATTTAGGTTGACCGGTGTCAGAGGAAACCATTCCAAGACTTGTCTTTTTAGAGCTGTATTACTAGTGCTGTACAGCTAGGCAAATCTTAACTTTCGCAAAAATTTTATTACTTTGATTGTTTACCACAGTTATTATAATTTTTAAGGTGTTTGAAATTGTTAAAATTGGTATAAATTTATAAAAATTATAATTTTGTAATTTATATAATAAATAAAAATTTAAATTTTGTATAAACTTAAGGTAGAGATAGCGTCAAATCAAAAATTTTAATGTCAAAATTATTAATGTATTCTTTGTTATTTATGGATAAAATTATCCTATTTTTTTATCTTACAGAACGTATATTTTCTTATTTTAATTTCTCTCATCATTATCTATTTATTAAGATTCGTCATCTCTCACCAAAACCCATTTTTCTCTTCTGGGCTCGTATTGGAGTAAAAAAAATTCTCTAAAAAACTCTCTAAATTTCTAACAACTTCTCCACCTCTAATTTTTTCGCCCATCACTAATTTCAAAAAATTTTTAACATTTCGCTAAAAAAAAAAGAAATCTAAAAATAGGTTAACCAAATGTGTAAATTTTTTATATAATCACATTTTTCGTGTCGAAAGTTTTCAAATGAGTACCATTGTCGCTATTTTTTAAAATTTTTTTTGAATCCGTGGGAGCGGATTTGGAAAACCGTTCCCACGGTTTGTGATTTAAAAAAAAAAAAACGGCGCCAAAATTAACTCCAAACCACATTTTATCTCAATTTATCTTATTTTTTCTTACTTCAAACGAGCCCTCTATCTCTCTCCCAGAAAAATATCTCTATAGTTGAATAATAAATTTCTCATTTAATATAAAAATTAAATGATAAAAATATCTTATAATATTTTATCTAATATATTTAAATATTTCTTATTACTATGAATTTTTTTTATCGATTAAAGAAATTTTAATGCAACTATGCAAAAGAAAAATTATGCTATTAAAAATTTAAATTAGTCTTTAATTTAACTATAATAATTTAGAATAAAAATTATTGAAACAATTTTTATCAAAAATATTATTACTTTTATATTGTTTGTATGGAACTTTTTTTAATTTTTTTTTTAAAAATTATCCCTATACATATTTTAATATAATAAAATATGAAAATAATAACTGGAGAAATGTTATTTTTTAAAATTTATTTGTGTTAAAAACTATTACACTCTCAATATCAAAAATTAAACTCAATTTTTATATTTAGCTTTCAATGTGGTGTGCGTATATAATAGGATTACCCTTAAATATACACATAGAAAAAAATCCTAGAAATTAAATAATATTAAAAAAGGTTGAAGGAGTGGTTTGCCACACATTCATAGAAGTGGATAAATATCTATAATTTTGGTGATCTATTCAAGTTTATTTATATATTTATAATTTAGGCTTAATTTTATATTATTTAAAATGAGTTTAGTAAATTTTTCAAATTTAATATCATGAAAACATTAAAATGTAAATTTATTATTTATATATTACAAAAATTTTGAAATATAAAGTAAAATTAAATATACAATCACACAAACTATTAAATAATAAATATTTTCTTGTTTGTTAAGTTATTAATTGATATTTCAATCTTGTTTAGCTAATTTTGATTATATAAATTGTGAATGGGATAAATAGAAAAAAATAGTTTCGAATAGATTTTAAATTTAAGAATTAGTATACGAGTTAGATGAGATTTTTTAAAACAGAGAGATGCGTATTTTTTAAAGTTCAAAGTGATACGAAATGTTTAAATATATTAATTAAAATATTACAAATAATCTTTTTATAATTTATAATACATTAAAAATTTTTATATTAAATGAGAAATTTATTATTCAACTATATATAAGATGTTTTTTTGAAGAGAGAGAAATGAATTTTGGAGAAGAAGATGAGTTTTTAAAGAAATATTAATGAATAGAAAATAATGAGAGAAATTAAAGAAGAGAGGAGATAGGAGTAATTTGTTAAAGATATAAAAAAATACATTAAATAGTTGTCCCATTAAAATTTTTGCTTTAATATTATCGCTGTCTTAAATTTATAGATTTTCATATTAATTGTAGGAAACCAAACGCAGTTTTAAATGAAATAAAAACTCTTACATGCGCATTTTAGTTTTTAAGAAAAGCTTTGTCCTTACCCTAAACACTATGAATATGAGTAAGCAGTTAAACTTAAGTGAGAACAATTATTTTTATTGATTTAAATAATTGCATAAATTTATTAATTATATTTTATTTATTTATAAATTTCATTTTCTAATTATTAAATTTTTGTCCTCATTATTTTTTAACTTTTATTTTTATTTACTTTAAATTATAATGTTACTCCACTAATTACGAACTTCAATTCCACCTCTGTTAATAAATTTATAAATAATCTGTTATTTAAATTAGCGCTAAGGCTTGTTTGGCATCATTAATTTTTTTACCACTCTGTTAATTGTTGTACTAAAAAATACAAAATATAACTTGTTATGCATTTGATAAAATTTTGTAGATTTTTCTCATAAATATCAGGAGAAAATTTTAAATTTTTGTAACTATGTGTATATCAACTTTTTAAGCATTGGATAGACATATCAACTTTTGAAGAAAATATTTGAAAAAAAAAAGTTAAACTTTTACTTAACGAAAAAACATATTGCAAAACCCACAAATTACTAAAAATAATTTTGCCAAATAGGCCCTACGTCCAAAATATTTCTTACTTATTCTGCTATAAAAACATACTATACTTTTTGATCTTTGTATTTTTTATTTTAAATAAAATATAAATTAAAAATTAGCAAAATGTCTTAAATAGTAAAAAGGGAATGGTTAAATCTGAAGGTGTATCAAATAATAAATAGCAAATCATTAAGAATATTTAAGTGAATAGTGACTAATTAAGAGACATTTAAAATAATAACTATAAAGTAATATTAATTAATTTACAAAAGACAAAAAGATAAAAAGATGAGATTACTTAAGTATATGTGGTAGTTATAAATTTTTTTTCCACTGCAATTAAAATTGTAGGAAGCTATATGAATTGAAGAGGTATTATAGAAAGAAAGAAAATATTTTTTCAAATTGATGCTATACCAAATTTGAGTCCAGTCACATACACATATTATTTTCTTATTATAATAAGAGTTAATTACATGACACTTCTTCTATTATATTTGATTTTTTCACTTTTCTCAATCATTTATTAACTTTAATAGTTTAACGCCTCATCCCCCGGTTTTAAAAGGATTTATTTAAAAAATCATTAAAAAGTGGATGAAATGAGGTTAATAGTTAATCATTTCTGTAATACAACTTTACTAAAACAAAATACTATCAAATACCAAAAAAATAAATAAAATAATACATATACATATAAATTTTATTCCTCTATCTCTTTTACCTATTTTAAAAATTAATTTATAATAGATGTTATAAAAGAATAATTGAATTATTAAAATAAAAATAAAATTTAATAAATAATAACTTATTATTAGAATGATTTATTTTAGTATATTTTAATTAATAAAGCTAATTACTATTATAAATACATAATGATTTACTATTTAAATTAAAATTAGTTATTATTGAAAAAATTGTTATATAATAATATTTTATTGATATTATTGTTAATATTTATTCAAATTAAAATAAATTACATTAAAGTAATAATTGCCATGACATTTTTTTTATGATTAATTAGATGACGCTCCTTCAACTATATCGCGGATTTTTAGTTATCCCCTTCATCTATGAATCTTAACACATTGGCCTCCTTACTTATTTAAAGGGTTTTTGTCTAAAAATCGGTTCAAAAAGTTAGATGAAATAAAGTCAATAGTCAACCTGTTTTAGAACCTCAATTTCACTAGCTCAAACATACCCTTCAAATGCAGAAGAAATAAATAAAATAATACATATACATACACATAGACATATACATCATATGTATATATATATATACCATATATATATATTATTCTTCTCTATTTTCTTTATTCATTTATAAATAATTTACAATTAATTGTTACAAAAGAAAATTGAATTTATTAAAATAAAATTAAACTATAATAAATAATAATTTATTATTACAATGATTTATTTTATTATACATATACATAGACAAGAATCTCGTTACTTCACCAGTTTGCATCTTATGGACACAATTCACACTTGAAGCAATACCAATAATAATTTTCTTTATTTTTATAATTATCTTTTAGCTGGTGAAATTTGATAAAAAATTTAATGAGAATAATTAAATTAATGGTAATTTATTTAAATTTTTACTAAATAGTAATAAATAATATTAAAAATTTTTATTTATTTATATAATAAATTCTTTTAGTAGTAACTAATTGTAATTTTAATACTAATTAATTCTAATTAAGTAAAAAATATTAATAAAATAAATCATTCTAATAATAAATTATTGTTTACTAAAATTAATTTTTATTTTAATAAATTTAATTATATTTTATAAAATTTATAAATTAATTTTTGACTGATTTATTTTATTATACATATATGTACACCAAAATCCTCATCCTTTTCCTGGTTTGTATTCCTAAGGGGCACATTTCTCACTTGGAACAATACTAATAGTAATTATTCTTATTTTGTAACTAACACTTATTTTATTAATTATTGTTTAGTCGATAAATTTGATTAAAAAAAGAGGGTAAATTACACTCAAACTCCCTCAACATTTGGATAATATATCTAGACCCTCTCAATATTTAAAAATTAGCAAATACCCCCCGTATTTTAAAATGTTGCTCACAACTGACCTCCTTTCTTTAGATTCAATGCTCACTTCGTTAATTTTTGATTGTAAGAATAGATCTGCCCTTAATATATGATATTACATTTCTCATTATTTTCAGAAGTCTGACTTCACTCCATTTGAAGGGCCATCTCTCACCCTCCCATTCCCTCTGAAACAAAACCATTCCCCCTCCCCTTTGAATCTCTGAAACCAAAAAAAAAAAAAAAAACCCCTAACCTCAAACAAAACCCTAACCCAAGTTCTCAAACAAAAGCCCTAACCTAAATTCCCAAACTCAGATTGTCGTCTCCACATTCAGCAGCTAGTTACTTCTCTCTCTTTCTCTCTTTCTCTTTTCCCCCCCTCTCCCTGTGTGTTTATGTATGTACCTATATGCGTACGTGTTTGCGTGGATGTATATTGATTATTATTTTTTGTTCTGTTCATTGTAATTGTTGATTTTGATTTTTTTTATGTCCCCTCTCTCTGTTTATATATTTACCCGAATATGTATAATGTTTGTGTGGATGTATATTGACTACTGTTTTTGTTTTGTTTGTTGTATTGTTGATTCTAATTTTTTGGTCCCCCTCTCTCTCTCTATGTTTATATATTTACCCATATATGTATATGTTTGTGTGGATATATATTGGCTATTATTTTTGTTCTGTTCGTTGTATTGTTAATTCTGATTTTTTTGGCCTTCTATTTTTGTTCATATTAATTACAATCTCACTTCTGTAAGCATTGATACACAAGCAGATTGCTGAAGCATTCATATTGAGGGAGGGTTGTTTTAGTCCTTCCACATATGAAAAGGGTAAACTTGGCATATTTTTTTTTTTTTGGGCTAACATTATTATTTTAACTGGAACTCTAACGGTATACTAATGGACGGCGATTAGGTGTGAGCAACATTTCAAAATAAGAGTTATTTGCTAATTTCAAATGTTGAGGGGGTTTTAGGTGTAATTTACCCATAAGTAAAATTGAGTGCACATAATTTGTACGCAAGGAAAAAAGTATTTATTAATTTTTTAAAAATTTCCTAAATTATTAAAATGCTAATTATTATTTAAAAAGATTGAAACATTTATATTAATAATAAATAGTAACATATAACTAGATGGTGAGTAAATAAAGGTCGCGAGTTTATTGTGACATAGTGCGTTAGAGATCGTCCAAATGATAAAAACATGTTTATTGATTTTGAAATAAGGTTTGAATGCAGAGACTAGGAGTTGTCACCTAATATTTTCAAAGAGGTGTGGTTTGAAAAACTCGAGTTTTAGTTAAAATTTAAAACTATTTTGATATTACATTTTTAAAAAATGTGATAAATGACCTTTTTTATTGACTCGCAACTAGTCTATACAATCAGAAGATAATGGGTCCAAGATTCTATTGCGCATGAAAATCGTTATGCCTGAATATCTAGGAATATTTATATTCTCTTTCCACATCATATTCAGAATTTAACAAAATAATATTCTAGTTTATAATAATCATTGAATGTAACCTATAATGCAAATGATTTATGAAATGTGCGTCAGGCAAGCTTTGCAGGGCGTGTGTGCAAGTGTAGTAATGGTATCCTCAAATTGCATTAGCAGAAAATTTAGCGGATCCATTCACTAAGACCTTGATAGCTAAGAGCCTTGACTATAAAAGGACCTACTTGTGAGGGACTCTACTTTTGAGATAGTGAAGCAGGAGGTGAAATGAAGAAACAATGCTTTCTATCCCACATCACTTGGATAGACAAAGAAAATGGGATACATGTAATGTTCAATATTATAAAGTACAATACGTTTTAAAGTCGTGAGGGCATTGAATTCAGTGGGAACATCAAGGTTAGGCGTGCTCCCGTGGGAGTGGTATTACGATGAGTTACCCCCTAAGAAGTAACTAACCAAGCTCAAAGTGGATAATATTTTATACTATTTAGATGCAGGTCGTTACAAATGGTATTAAAACCAATACCCAGTCAAAAGTTTGAAGCCATGTGTGGGCACCGCGTGTGGGAGACCTACCTATGAGAGACTACCTGCTGGAGGCTGAAGTAGGGGGCACGCGTCATAGGGGCCCTACCTATGAGAGACTACTTACTGGAGAGTGAAGTAGGGGGCCACATGGGGACCCGTGCCCTATTAGGAGGAAGATTGTGAAAGACTGTAAGAGACATACCTGTGAGGAACTCTGCCTATAGGTGAGTGAATTAGGAGGTGAAACAGAAAAGCATGTCTCACATCATTTGGATAGAGAAAGGAAAATTGCATATATGTAATATTCGACATTTATAAAATATAACGTGTTTTAAAGCCGTAAAAGTACTGAATTTAGTGGGAACTCTAGGGTTAAGTATGCCCTAATAGGGGTAGTATCAGGATAGGTGACCTCTTGAAAAATAGCTAACCAACCTCAAAATAGACAATATTGTACTGTGTAGATGTAGGTTGTTATATTGACCATTATATTTATGATGTGAGGGATTAGTCATATGCCTGACATGCTTTAAGATAAGTGAGAGATTGTTAAACTTGTATTACATTTATGCCATTAAAAGTATAATTTGTAATAACAATTTTATTTCTCTGGTCATTATAAAATTATTTATTTATATAAACATTGCTATTATCTTCTTATTTATAAAATAAGTGATTTAAGTATTGGGAATAAGGGATGGTAATATAAAAGACTTAAATCACAAGTTTTTATAAATAAAAGTAAATTCACAATTCTTAATGAAACCAACATTATATTATATTAAAATTGTAACATTTTACTTTTTAATTGGTTGATTTTTCTTGATCACCGAAGTTGGGACTTCGAGTAAAAAGTTAACATGTTTATATGATATATATATCAAATGGACTATTGCGGATTATGATATGATTTAATAAATGTCATTTATTATAATCTACTAAGGTTTAATAAATTTAATAATCCTTAATTCTAAGTTTGTAGTGGATTCACATTTATGAATTAAAATGATTTGAGATATTACGGAGTGCGACTTATATAACAGTTAAAATCTCGATAGTTTAAATATTTAATTTTATGAGTCATGAGAACATATACTTACAAGATGGAATTCCTTTCTTTGTACTAATCTAAACTATTTATTGTACTTGATCATTATATCTGTGGGCACAATTTATTCAATAAATTGTTTACTAAATAATATTATCTATTTGTAAATTATCTTAAAAATATAAAAATATTGAGAATAGTCAACGTTTAGATAAATAGTGATGTAGGGATAAATATGTAATTTAAGAGGTATAGCATTTTATATAGGTCTAGTTTAATTACGAGCATATAATAGATGATTAATTAAGTGGATATTACTAGTCTAAGACCAAATTTATTTTATTAAAAATTTCTTTAATTAAATAAATTTAACATGGATAAGTAGAGTGTAACCTAAGACTTTTAGTGGAATAGTTCGGAGTCAACTTAAAAGATTGATGGAATATTATGAGATGACAGGACCCAAATATTTTTAAGTTAGAGTTAAGAGTTTATGAGCTTTCAGTCCTCCAAACTAACTCAATTATTTCTTGACGGTTAGGTTCAATTGACTTAGAAAATATTTTTCCATTTCAAAAAATATTACAACATAATATAATGGTATTGCATAAATTACAGAGTTGAGATAATTTCGTCAATACAATATCTTAGTAGTTCAAAGGTTGCGAAAAACAATCTGATACATCGAATGGTTGGATAGTTTGAAAAAATATTTTTGATGAGATAATATCTCTGATACGATGTCACAACATCCCTAATATGAGCTAAGAATCTCTATGTAAGCATATACTTTATCTTGAGAGGAAAAAAAACTTTTGAGAATAGTTTGAAAAACTGAATTACAGATCAAAATTATTCTACCATGCATCTATCTTGAAGGTCGAAATTGAGGTATTTAACTCTTTCCTATGATATACATATTGATATTTTTTCTTTCACGTGTTCTATGCATTTTTTTTTTCTTTGGCTTGGATTAGCAAAGGAATTTGTTATTGCATGCGTACAAACTTTGAAGGAATAAATCATCATACCATATATGATAATTAAGCCACTTGCCATTCTCTGGTTTGTCCATCCGTCTTTTAAGTTTGTACGTTGTTTTACATCAACTTTGCACTTGATGCTTCATTTAGAGTGATAGAAAATTTTAAAAATGATGAAAAATATTAAAAAATTTTAAAAATTATCTACTTTTATTTTATTATACAAATTATGAATTCACAATTTATCTCACTTTTTTTTTTACTTAAATGCACCCTAAATATTGAAAATCATACCACGTTTCAACAAGCAATTAATGTATATTATGAGAGCATTTGGAGAAATAAAAAATAAAATAATTTGAAGTAATTTGTAAATTCGTAATTTATGTAGTAAAATAAAAAGTGAATAATTTTTATAAATTTTTAGAACTTTTCAGTATTTTATATCGTTTTAATGGACCCTATATACGTGTGTGTTTATATAGATATATATATTTAGAGAGAGAGAGATATATATATTTATATATATATATAGAGGTGTTGGAATGGGGTTTGATGAAGCCAGTCCCCACAATCCAGAAAAGGTAGGAAGGAAGGCAAAAGGTGGGAGATTTTGGATTTGGGACACAAAATCTTTGATCTTGTGGAAAATGTCCATAGTTCTACTTTTTTCATTTGTTCTTTGCTTTAACGTTGGTAGATCTATAGAATGGTTGCAGATGCGTGAGCTAGCTAGCTATCATAATTCATACTTCATGAGAGAGGAGAGAGAAATGAGAGAAAGAGAGAGAGGGGGGTCATTGTGTTCCCACATCATAATTGTAGAATAATATGATGGGCTTGGGGGTGACTTTAGCTTGATGATGTTGAACTTTCCTTTTTGACTCGGTCTCACTCATCTCACTCCATGTTATTGATTCATTAATAAAACATATGGATTCAAACTGTGGACTATAAAGTAATTAATTAAAAAACCTTCATGTATTTTTCTTCTCCGTCCACAGCTGTAAAAGCTGAAATGACAGCAAAAGAGACCCAAGTGGGTCTCTCTCTCCCTCTCTCTCTATCTGCTCTTCCCCCCCCCCCCCCCAACAGAAGGCATGTGTCCCAAGGTTCAGGTGTAGACGAAAAGTAGAAACCTTGGATGGGTAATGCCTCAAACCATACCATGTGGTACGGTCACGTGTAGTTAGCCCGTCCTATATTTAATTTTCTAATAATTAGGTCTATAGTTCATTGAAAAAAAATGATTAATATCACTTTTTGATTTTAGTTATATGAAATTGAAATTGTAATCGTTCAATTAATTAAACGATTTATACAAAAGTTTTTAAATTTATTTTCGTAATGAATCGTTTGATTTTAATTGAATTGATTCACAAACTGATGTGACATAATTAGTATTAAAAGCTATGTTAATCTCTCAACATCCATTAGTCACTGCGTGACATGAGAAATGAGGTGGAAAATGTTAAAAGGGACTCAATTCATCTCATATTTGATTGGGGAGTGTCACTGCGGACTACGGTGACCTCTAGTTTAATGTAAAAAATAAAAAAAATTATTTACTAAGTAAATTTTAGATAAAAGAAAATTAATCAAACTATTTTTTAAATAACCCAGTTCATCTCCGGTCATTTTTATATGAAATATTTAATTTATTAAATTTTGACTTAAAACACAGATCTTTTTGTAATACTAGCTCCCCCGCTGCATACTTTTGTTTGAATTTTATATTCCTCGTTAACGACTACAGTTGTGGAACGATTTGATTTTTTGAATTGGCTGGTCTATCACACCTGTTTAATTGGAGAACTCCATAGACCCCTCCTTTAATCCATTTGAGGAAAATAATTAGTTAACGGATTAATAAGTAATTTTTTTCTTATTTAAATTATGTATATTTTTATAGTAATATATATAAATATTTTTATAATTTAAATTTAAAATGTCTTATATTTATTTTTTTTAATTTTAACTGGTTAAATATTTAACTTGTTTGAAAAACACCCAAAATCTTTTCAGAATTTCATTGGTGGTATTTAGTTTATATTTTTAAATCTTATTTTATGTTTTTGTTTTGTAATTTTTAATTTTTTATTTTGAGATTCGTATTTTAAAAATATTAAAAATTCATTTGATTTGATATTTTTTTATTTTTTATATTATAGAATTCTGCTTATTTTCGATAAAAAATGTTTAAAATGGTTTTTAACTATTTTACATTCTATACGTAGACTCGTTTTTATTTTTCTAAAACAAATTTTAAAAGAATGAGTGAACCAATGTGTTTTAAATTATTTTTATTTTTTTAAAAATATATAAAATAAAAAACGAGTGCTAAACAAATATACCTAATGCACCTTTAATGGCTCAAGTCCAACCTGACCCTTAAGGGTCGGGTAAAGGTGGACATGTCATTCAAGTCCAAGTCGGCGGCTATCCAAAAAAAAAAAAAAAAATGCCCTTATTGACTTGCATACCACGCTATTAATGGGATTAGTTTCTTCCAAAATACAAAATTTCAAAGCTATTATTTAACCAAATTATATCTCTCGTAATTTCATTTTTACATTTTACTGAGAGCTCATTTGGAGGCTCAAAAAAAGACAAAAAAAAGTAACAAAAGTTACATTTTGTAATTTTTGGTGTATTTGATAAAATTTTTTTCACTTTTTTACTCTGTTACAGTAATTTATTCTACAAAAAATTTTACTAAACACTCAAAAATTATCACTTTTTCTGCTCTGCTACAGTAAAAAATTTATCAAAACACACAAAAAGTTATCACTTTTCTATTCTATTACAATAAAAAGTTTACCAAACACTTAGAAGTTGTAAAAAATTGTTAAAAATTACACTTTGTTCCACTAAACATACCAAAAATTACAACTAGTAACTTTTGACTAAAATTGCTAAAAATGCTAAAATTTGAGTTGCCAAACGCCTCCTAATTTGACAGTAAAAATTTAATTACACAACAAATTAATTCACAATCTGGTATATTATCTAATAATATTAATTTATCCCCTAAATTCTATCTCACCAACCAAAATCAAACGCGATGAAGTATTCAGGTGTAAGAAAAACTCAGAGATTTACTTCATCGTGTTTGGAATCAGTGCAAATTTGTAATATCTATAATTTACAAGAAAATACAATGTCAAAGTTCCTTGCTTAGTGGTGCTCTTGATATTTAAAATATGAGTTCTGACATATTTTTAAAATATGAGTTTGAAATGTTTAAAAATTGAAATAAAACATTTACTTATGAGTTTTGAATTATTTAACAATTCATAAAAACATTTCAAAATCCATTACTTAAAACTCACAACTATTGTTTACGTGAATACTTCAGAACTTATAATTTAAAAATCTCTCAAAACTCGCAAACTTTTAGCTTCGGAACACACCCTAAAGCTTTGCACGGGAGAGGGACTCTTTGGCTTAGTTGGGTTGTCATCCATGGTAGTTTTCTTGTTTCTCCATTTAGTTTAGGAAGAAAGGACGCGAAATCAAACGGGGTACACTTCCCTAGATTCATGAAAATACCCCATTTGCCAAATGATTCAACATGGAGTTCTATTACCATTGCACGAAATTTTATAAACTCAATTGCCCTGTTTCTATTAACTTTAGGCCTCGATTGGATGAGGTTAAAACTCTCTCTAAGATTTTTACCCTCTTGTGATGGTGAGTCCCATCTCTTTGTTATGGTTTAACAACACTTTTCTTCTCCCCTCTTTCCCCTCTTAGTTTTACTCCCCTCTCAATTTTTTCCCCCGCGGGGGATAATTTTTGATAAGTGGGACGTTTTTGATGTTTTTAATTCTCGTTAAAAGTATTGTTAACTTGATTAAAATAAATATAATATTAGTAAAAAATAATAAATATGCCAACAAGTCAAAATAAATATAATAAAAAATTTTGGATAATAACCAACCATTCAAAAGTACATATTTAAAAAAAAAAGTTTTTAAATAAATTTATAAAAAATTAAATTTTCAATGAAATAAATAATATAATTTCAAATTGTCCAAAAATAATTAAATAGAGTGGGTTTTGTAATTTAATATTTAATTTAATGAGTAACCAAGTTTGGGACACTACAATGACAAAAGAGTTATTTCACTGATCTTTCCATCATTCACCCCCTCTTATTTATAAAACATCCAAACCAAGTCAAAAGTTATCCCCTTCATAAATATTACATCAATGTGGGGCCAACCTTCTAAAAATAATATCCCTTCTTATCTTATACTCCTTTAAAATTTATCCTCTTGAAATTTTAGTATCATCCAATCGGGCCCTTAAGAATGTTTGAAGTGATAAAAAAAACTAAGATAAAATATAATAATTTATAAATTCGTGACTGTGCAGTAAAATAAAAAATAATAACTTTTAAATATTTTTAAAAATTTTCAAAGGTTGACGGGGAATTAAACAAAGCCTTTATGCCAATTGCTCTGTTTCTATCAACTTTAAAGCTCTGTATGTTATTATTTATTTATTGTTAATCCAGAACTTGACAGCTTGCCTTTTTGCCCAAAGCAAAGCCAACAGTTATGCCTTACAATTTACAAATTAGGCTTATTTTGGGAAGAAGAAAAAAAATATATTTTTTTTATTTAAAGAGATAAAAAGTTAGTTTTTTAATTTTTTTTTACTAACTAGATATATTTATCTTTTATAATTTGAAAGAACATAAATATAACAAAGTAATTTTAGTCATATAAAAAAAAAGTTAAAAATTTAAAAGTATCAAAAATTAATTTTTCTTTTTAGAGTTCTTAAATGGAGGCTTACCAGCTAGCTGCACAGGCCTAGCGTGGTAAGGAAAAAAAAAATAATGTTTTTTAACTAGTTATTAACTGACTATTAAAAAATTAATTTTTTTGTGTTTAGAAAAAAAAAAAAGAGACTAATTTTTTATATCTTAAAAGAAATTTAAAATATAAAAGTAATTTTGATCATTTCAAAAAAAGTCGAAAAGTTAAGTAATCAAAAGTTAACTTTTAGCTATGAGTTACTAAATTAAGATACCATTTGGCAAAAAAAAAAAAAAAAAAAAAAAACAGCTGTTAACTTAGTTTTCAGTTACTAATTTTTTGGGTTTTTTTTTTTTAAATGATCAAATTTATTCTTTTTTATCTTAAACTTATTTTAAATTTTGAAGGGCAGAAATATCAAATAAACAAAAAGTTAAAAAATAGCAACTAAAAGGTTAGTTTTTTATTTTTTCATTTTCAAATATAAAAAAATAAACTTTTTATTAGTTAGCTAGCAGACAGTTAAGAAAAAAAAAACCTAATTTCTTTTTTTTTTTTTTTTTTCCTGTCCAAATTCAACTTAAACCTAAGGCAATAATGAAAGAATTGGAATACGGTATTGACTTTCTTACTCAACGAATCTTATTTAAATTTTGGTACGGGTACAAATTAATGTCAAAATATATACCTTGATTTACTCATTCCTTAAGAGATTCAGGATTAATAAAATTAAAATACAATTTTAAAAATTAAAATTACATTTTCCACTTTAGAATTCTTAAAAAAAATTCATTCAAAAAATAAAAATATTTTAATCTTAATTGTTAGATAAAAATCTCACATAAATTCGAGAGTTCAAGATCAACTTCTAATCTATGAGTGCTTTTGAAAGTTAACCTTGGTCAATTTTATTTCTATTTTTTTTATTTAACCACGTCCATGTCTTGCCTCATAAAAGGCGCGATAGAGCACCCCAAAATCCACAGAGAATTTCCATTCTATCAAAAATATTATAAATATATATATATATATATAATATACATAATGATAGGATAATATTTATGCCATATTTAGATTTTTCTAAAAATATTTCTGTGACTGAATTTCACTGCTCAAATCCATATATGACCCCCCAGAGATCCACTGAGGTTTCTGAGAGAGCTGAGGTAGCAGTAGCACCAATTGGCGCAACCTCTGAAACTAAATGGAGGAGGAGGCCCCATTATGACTCCCCAAGATACTGTCGCCTGCATTGCATACCCATTTCGTGAATCAAATAATTGCACCAATTCAATCATCCCTTTCCCTTACAAACTTCTTGTCTATACATACGTACCACTCAATTGGTATCCAAAGTGGGTTCATATATCCCATTTCAAATATTGTCACCATCCCACGTAAATGCCAACATTTTTGAACCATATTGAATGAATTAAACATCATCTTAATGAAAGTTGTTTGTGGTCAATTTTGAGAGCCATGGATTTTCACGGAGGAAGGACGGAATTGTGTATATTAAACATCATCTTTAGTGGAAGTGCTTTGTGGTCAATTTTGGGAGCCATGGAAATTTCTATCAAGTAGTGATAGAATTTAACAGAATCGAGCTGAGTTTATCTTATTTGAGTTTGGGTAAAACAAATAGCGTACAGGACTCGAACTCAATTACTTAGCTTGAGTTCAAGTTTTCATATGAGTTTAATCTCGGCCCAAAAAAAAAAAAAATAATTTAGGTGGTGTTTGAATGATAACAAAAAAAAAAAAAAAAATTAATATAAAAGTGACATATAATAAAATTTGATTGGAAGAAATTAGAAAAAGTCGATAACCATTGATAACTTTGGGGGGAGTTTGAGTCTCCCAAACACGATGTTAACTCGAGTTCAGTTTTAAATAATTTAAATAACAAAATATTACAATCTAAAATAAATAGTTAGACTAAACTAAAATAATATCTTTTCATTAAACTGAAATAGTATTGTTTGATTTAAAATATTATATATACATATATTATTTTTCAAATCGGGTTATAATATTTTGACTTGAGCATTAATGGATCAAGCTTACTTAATGGTAAAAGAGCCATATAAAAAATTAAAGCCGACTTGTTTGAAAACTAGAATTGAACTCGAGTCAAGTCTCAACCAAGCTGAGTTGGAGCAACTCCCGAGCTATTTGATTGGGGACCTCTCCACCACCAAGTCTTTGCAAGATTGAGGTATTAATTCCATCTTTGAATTTGGTTTAAGAATGGCTAAGTGTTAAATGTAAATTATACATCAACTTCTGGCCAGCAAGCTTTAAGCATCTAGCATGGGAAGGGCTGAGAGATGTTGACAAGAGTGTTGTACAACATGTGAACCATTTTTAGTTCATACATTCCAAAATATCAAAGTGGGAGAAACAGTTACGAAACCAAACCTTAAGAAGGGGAATGTTTAGGGGAGAGAAGAGGACAATAGGCATTTAATACAGAAATAATGGTAAGAGCAGAGTTATGGACATGTGGTCCTAAGGTTTGTAAATGAAGGCGTAGTGATTACTCTCTTCACCTCTTGTTGGAAGGGTAAAATTTTTGGCTACTCAGCTCTTTTAACTAGGTTGCATTAAATATCCGAAAGAGTCGGGTTGTAAAATGTAGGTGAAAACTAGTTATACTGATTGAAATTTTAACTTATTTGAACTCAGCTTAAGTTATTTATGTTGGACTCGAGCTTGAACTTTGTTTAAATTTTTATATAGGCTCAAGTTTAATTTGATAAAAAAAGAATTTACTCTCGAAATTGAATCGTGAATAACTTGATTAAAGCAAAACAACTTAGTTTTAGTCTAAAAATATAATACATAAAATATTATTAAGAATATAAAATATTATAAAAATATATATATTTATTTTGTTGAGACAACTCGTAAATTTTCGAACTGAACTTTTTAAATTGAAGTCGAACTTGATTCTAAACAAAGTATAAATAGAACTTATTCGAACTTATTTTGATGACGAATCGAGCTCGAATAAATCGAAAAGAACTCAAATTCATTTCCACTTCTATTGCGGAATCCTAGTAATTAGAATTAATATAATTGGGTTAGTCTGATATAAGTATATAATAGAGACTAAAGCTAGTTATTGACCAACCCATTCAAAGCCCCACCACCCATTTAACCTCCCAAGAGTCCCCTTAATGGGTCAGAAGAAAACGACAAGAGGTGATTTGTATACTTTCAGGAGTCAGCTGTGATTGTACCAAATCTGTGAAACTTGGTTGCTTCCTTGCTTGCCACCCTTCTGCTAACAATGTCTGCTTCACAGGCACAGATTTGGGTATCTTTTGACAGGGCATTCACAATGGCCAAAACCAATGCATTGTGACCGAGAGACCACTTTCAAAGTCTTAGGGAATAAGGGGGTGTTTGGTATCATCAAGTAGTAACAAAAAGTACCATCTTTGAGTAGACCATGTGAAGGGTACAAGAACGAGTGTATGTATATTATATACATATATATTTATATAATTGACAACTGGGTTTGATAGGCCTTAGACAGCAGCATCTGGTAGCGTCCACAAATGGGACATGGCCAATTTCTTTAAGAGGGCACATGAAATGAAAGGCCCAAAGGGGCAATTTGGTAAAGAATAAAGGATGAAAGTGACAACGTACTTGTTGTGCCCCCTATGTAAACTTGACGCTGGAAATGGGATTTTTACAGAGACGTTAGATTAGAATAACCGTAGAGTGAATGCCTTATTTTATTTTTTTTTTGTTTTTTTGGGGGGTGCTTTATTTTGAGGGTAAATAGTAATTTGTGGATTGAGAAAGATCCCCAGTAGGCAGGGCATAGAGGGGAGAGAGTGAGAGAGAGCTGTCCCACAATTATTCCTACCAAAATGGAGCCCGTGACTCTTTCGCATGTAAATGCCCCTTTCCACGCATTCATTGGAAGCCGTAGCTTGGTACTTCAGTGGAGTGAATGATGCATAATAATGCGTTGACAAATGAACAAGTAAACTACAATAACTTCGCCCGCCCCCTCGGCCGAGATTGGATCAATATAAGAGGTTATGGGTTCGATTTTCTTCTCATACCAACTTTAATTTCTAATTATATGAATTATGTTTCTAAATGGTAAAAAATAAAAATAAAATTTATTAAAAATAAGTTAATATAAATAATAAAACTGCACTCTTTACTCATGTAACAACAAAAGCTTGCCTTATGATTAATAATGGTAAGTTTAATTCAAGTATTGTTAAGTTTCTTAACAAATAAAACTTTAATAATTTAGAGAGTTGGATTTATAAGACCTAATGGGTAGAGTTCCTCACAACTAGGTCTCTCACAACCCCTAACAAGCTCGTCAAAGGCTCATAGACATTCCATTGTTCACACAAAAGAGACATCTTAAGACAATAATTCACCCCAAGGGCTTGGCAATGGAACTAAATAATTTAATGAATCTTTAATAAAATCAGCATGTCCCAAGAAAAACCTCACATTCTTGACACACCTAGGGTAGGCAACTTTTGAATGAGTTATATTTTAGACATATCTACCTCAATCCTCTTAGATGATACTATGTGGCTTGCTTGAATGACCATAAAATGGTATTTCTCCCAATTAAATATTACATGACTCTTCTTATACCTTTTAAGCAC
Source organism: Vitellaria paradoxa (assembly GCA_019916065.1). Classification (NCBI taxonomy): domain Eukaryota; kingdom Viridiplantae; phylum Streptophyta; class Magnoliopsida; order Ericales; family Sapotaceae; genus Vitellaria; species Vitellaria paradoxa. Next base: position 36,128,796 of record CM034238.1, read on the forward strand.
GTTCTTCAAATTTTTTGAACACTTATCAAATGTATCCCCATAAATAGAAAAATCAGTAATAAAAACCTCCAAAAAACTCCTTCACCATGTCATTATAGATACTCATAACATGCCTTGGAAAGTGGTTGGTGTATTGTTCAATCCAAAAGGCAATCTCCTATAAGCATAGGTTCCAAATAGACATGTGAAAGTGATTTTCTCTTGATCTTCTAAGGCAATTTCTATTTGATTGTACTAAAAATACCATTCAAGAAAGCAATAGAAGGACTTACTCGCCACTCTTTCTCTAGGATTTGATTCAAGAAGGGAAGGGAAAGTGGTCTATCTGATTCACAACATTCAATCTCCTATGGTCAATACATATGCATCGTCTGATCTGAGTTTGAGTAGGTACGAGTTCGTTGTTCTCATTTTCATACACCATGACTTGGAATTGCTTTAGAACCACTTAGGTAGGACTTACTACTTAGAAGCAGAATTTAAAATATAATTACCGCATCAAGAAGTTCAAAACCTCTCCCTTCACCACTTCATGTTAGGATACAACTTTCTTTGCATTCTTTTAACCAATTCTATCTCCTCTTTTAAGTAAATGTGACATACAAAAAGGTTATCTTGTGAAAGTCAACTATGGTTCATCCTAATATTCTTCTATATTCTCTCAATATTTGAATCAATCTCTCCTCTTAAACCTAAGACAAATTAGATGAATTTGCCAACACTTTTGTTTTTTTATGATATATTTTTGAAATCACAAGGTACAAATAAATAGGAAAAACTTGTAATCCTAATCTTTGGCAATACAAAAAATTTTTGGCAAAGATCGTAGGACATCCCTTAATTAGGGCGATTCTATATTATGTTTACCGCTATATCTTTCCTAAGTTGTTTCTGACAGCTCACGCCAACACTCCCCCTCAAGTTTGGATGCATACAGATCTCTCATGCACAACTTGTTAAGTGAGTTGTGAAATTTCTTTGTTTGATATCACTTTGTGAGTATGTCTGCTAGTTGGTTTTTAGACTTCACAATGGAAATCGAATTATTTTTGCTTCAAGATTTTCCTTGATAAAGTGTCGATCCACCTCCACATGTTTTGTATGGTCATGTGGGACTGGGTCTTAAGATATGGCAATGGGAGCTTTGTTGTCACAAAAGAGATCTATTTTTGAATGTAGCAGCAAAGCCTAGTTCAATAGGTAATCTCTTGACCCAAAGTAGATCACAGAGCCCTTATGTCATTCCACAGGATTCTGCTTCGACACTTGAAAGTGTTACTACTTTTTTGCTTCTTACTTCTCTATGTAACAAGATTCCTGCCAACAAACATAAAATAGCATACAGTGGATTTTCTATCTGAGATCTTTCGCAGCCCAGTTTGCATCCGTATAGCCATTAACTCTTAAATGACCATTTTTTTGAAAACTAAGTCCCTTCCCCGGCGAGGAAGGACTTCAAATACCTTTATCTGGGTCAAAGCATCCATGTGATCTTCACTAGGATTATGTATGAATTGGCAAACCACACTTACAGCATATGCAATGTCTGGGCGGGTATGTGAGAGATATATAAGCTTGCCAACTAACCTTTGGTACCTCCATTTGTTTGTTGGCACTTGGTCTGGATATTCTTCAAGTCTGTGATTTTGAACAATTTGAGTACTCGTAGGGTTGTACTCTAACATTCCTACCTCAGTTAATAAATCCAACACTTACTTATTTGGGAAAGAAATATCGTTGTCTTGATTTGGCAACTTCAATTCCTAGAAAGTACTCGAGTCTTCCCAAATTCTTCATCTCAAATTCAGTGGCTAATTCCTTCTGTATTTAGATATTTTTTCGTCATCATCTCCCATGATAATCATGTCATCCACATAAACTATCAATGCAGTTACCTTGCCTAATTTATGCTTCAGGAAAAATGTATGGTCTGAGTTGCTTTACTTGAACTCTTATTCTTTATTGCCAGACTTATTCGCCCAAACCAAGCTTGTGGTTAATTGTTTAGTCTATATAGTGCTTGTTGCAGTTGCACATGACTTAGTGTAGTGGATGCCGTGTATCTGGAGGAATGTCCATGTACACTTCTTCTATTAAGATCGCCATGCAAAAAGGCATTTCTTACATCAAATTGATGTAATAGCTAGTCAAGATTAGCTATAAGGATAACAAATCCTACAATGCTCAATTTTGCAACTGGTGAAAAAGTTTCTTGGTAGTCTACCCCATGCATTTGTGTATAAGCCTTTTGCCACCAATCTTGCTTTGTATCTTTTGACAGTGTCCATCTGTCTTGTGTTTGATGGAAAATACCTATTTACACCCTACCGCTTTTTCTCTTCAAGCAACGGGACTAAAGTCTATGTGTTGTTCTTTAGTAGTGCTTTCATTTCTTCCTTCATTACCTGAGTCCATTTTGGATTAAACCATACTTCTTGAACTCCAGCTAGAATATGACTTTAGGGAAAGTACATGCACAAATGCTTTGAGGGGTTCAGATAGTCTCCTTGTAGATACGTAGTTGGCAATTCGAATACTTTGATCTTCGCTCTTCATATCAAGGGATTATCTATTTGGTGGCTTGTCACGCTTTTCCCTGAAAGTTAATTTATATCCAGCGGGAGTATCCAAGTCACTTATATTCGAAGATGTGTCAAAAGTGCTTACCTCAGGGATATTTCCGAGAGATAGGTCTATAGGCACTAGAGAAAGGGGGGAGCTTGGTTCAGTTTCTAAAAGTGTATCATTCCCCAAAAGTGTATTATGTTTTGTAAGTCTTGCGGGCTCATTCGATTCTGTAGGCTCAACTGGCCTTGAGCTTCGTACTTCACTCGTCACTATTTCACATGTTTGGCCAATCAAAGTGCAGCCAATTTTGCCAATTTTGCTCTTCATCTTGTGTCTCCCCCTAAAGAGAAGAATTGGTGGTCGAGGAAAAGAAAGTGTCAGAATCTAGGAAGGTGACATCCATAGTCACAGAAGTGCATTTGGTAGATGGATCATAGCACCTATATCCCTTTTGGTGCATGGCGTAGCCTAAGAAAACACATTAGAGAGCATATAGGACTACTTTGGTTCATTGGTTCTTGTGAAGATGTAAAAAAGCCACACACCTGAGTACTTGTGGAGGGAGCATTAGGGCCGAGGGTAAGGAGACATGGGACGCCAAAACCTAGAACGGAGTCTTAAAATTTAAGACTTTGGATGGTAGTTTGTTGAGTAAATGCATAACGGTGGATACTGCATCAGACCAATATCAGATTGGCATATGAGCTCCATGTAGTAACGCTCGAGTAATTTTGAGAATATGACGGTTCTTCCGCTCAACTATACCATTTTGTTGAGGAGTTTGAGTACATGATGTCTCATGAATGAGTTCATGGTGCTCGCAATAAGTATGGAAGCGCTGGTATTCACCATCATTGGCAGAGTGGAGAACTCGTACTTTGGTTTAAAAACTGAGTCTGAATCATTGGATGGAATGATTGGAACACATGTAACACTTTGTCTTTATGTTTGAGCAAGTAAACTATGTCATACGAGTACAGTCGTCAACAAAAATAACAAACCAACGAATACCAGAACCAATAGTGAGAGGAAAAAGCCCCATACATCATAGTGAACTAAGCAAAAGAGATAGTGCTTTTATTCATACTCAATGGATAGGGAATACGATACCTTTTGGCTAAAAATGCAAGTATTACATGTAAAATAAAAAATATCTATATTGGAAAAAGATCAAGTAGTAAATGTTTTATATAACCAAAACTTGGATGCCCAAAAGTCGATGCCATAGCCAGATTTGTCTTTCCCTTCCATCGCTTCGCATATGATGAGCATGACCTATGCTGAAGTCTTCCATGTAATGTAAGCCCCCATTTTAGTACCATGCCCAATTATTCCTTGGTGAGAATATCCTGAAGAGACAAAATGTAGGATAAATTAGTACTGCACAATTTAATTCTGTAGTAACCTGACAATAGAAATTAATCGATGCGAAAGCGATGGTATAAGCAACGTATTTGACAATTGGAGCGAAGGAGAGAGATACACAGATCTAACCCCTATGACTGAGGAGACAACCCCAATGACTGAGGAGACAACCCCATTAGCATTTGCAACACTTGTGCATCACGGTGGAGATGTCGTAGTAAAATTAGTAGCAATGAATGTCATATGGTCCGTGACTTCGGAGTCAAAAAGCCAGGTGCCACAATCAATATCATGAGATGAGGTAACCAAACCAGAACCAAAGTTACCTATGTTGGAGACAAGTCCGACATCCTGAAAAGACTCAGTCTGGGGAACTAAAGATATGTGGGGTTCGACTAACACCACAGCCGCCTTACCTGTGTTCACATTAGCACCATCTGAGTCCCTCTTTTCTTTGCCTGCAACTCATACTAGTAATCAGGATAGCCAATTTTTTAAAACAATTCTCACTTGTGTGGCACTGGTTGCCACAGTGGAACATTTTGTTCCATTAGGGACAATCTAAGATTTAGATGTGGCAATTGACTTCCCAGTAGAATGATTGGAGATAGCAACAGAGTGAGGCGGTTAAACTCAATTTCAGCCCCTTGGTGGCCAAAATCGCACTAGAGACATTGTTGAGGTCGCCGTTGCTCATGACTGCCTGTTTGAGAGCCTTCCTAGAACATGAGCATATGCTTGCTCGATGGAAGGACATAGTCGCATTTGACGCACATTGTTGCAGATGTTATCGAGATGATCATCAAGTCCATCCAAGAAGGTATAGACACGATCTTATTAGAGTAGATTGTTGTAATGGTTGATATCTATGGCGCACTCCATCGGATTCAGACAGCAAAAGTCAATTTCTTGCCAGAGTCCTTGTAGTTAAGTATGGTACTTCTCAAGGCAGCCGCTAGCTTGTCGTAAGTGAACCACACGTCGTTGAAGTTCATAAACTTGAGAAGTATAGCTGCCATTGAAATAAGTAGTAGCAATGTCATCCCAGACTGATTTGGTAGTAAGAAATCTGATGAAATTGCCAATGAGTGTCGGATCCATAGAGTTTATCAACCACCCTTTGAAAATGGCATTATCGGTACGCCATTTTCAAAAGGATGGATATGTCTATGGCAGTTGTGGACAGTTGCCATTGATATAGCCTAGTTTGTATTTGCCGGAGTGTACATCTTGACAACTTGAGATCATAAGGCGCAGTTGGAGCCATCCAACTTGATGCCGATTGGAGCAATTGGGTTTTCGATAGTCGATGTCTAGACTTGGGCTTTGGATAAAGCTTGGTCATCTGGTTGGTAAGGGTGGTGAAGATGGACTCGGTATGTGATGGAGAGTTACCGAGGTTGGTGATAACACCGGTGTCGTCTATAGGTTGAAGGCATAGATTAAACAAAGAAAACTAGGGTTTTTTTTAATAGAAGAAGCCAGGGATCAGTTTCTTGCTCTGATACCATGTCAACACTTCAGTTTTTAAATCACAAGGTACAAATAAATAGGAAAAACTTGCAATCCTAATCTTTGGCAATACAAAAATTTTTTGGCAAAGATCGTGGTCATCCTTTAATTAGGACGATTCTATATTTATGTTTACAACTGTATCTTTCCTAAGTTGGTTTCTGACAGCTTATGGCAATAGAATTAACCAACAATTATGACTCTTCCTCACCTAAAAAAGAATACTTAAGCTCACTTGATAGTAGTTTGCTCCCGGGTCTAGGAGGTCTTTCAATGGAAGGCTCGAGTTTAGTCAAAAGATTACTCTAATGGCTTAAAAATGAGAACCCATCTACCAACAAGCATAACAAAACTAGGCCTTCCATTATTCACCACCATTCTCTTCTCCATCATCCACCAAATTTTCAAAACTCTCACTATGAATTAAGGCTCTTTCTAACAGATCTTTTGTGAATTTTTTGGCAAAATGATTTTGACAAATTTTTTGAACCAAGATTACTTCTCCTACATCCTCAGATTCATTCATTTGTCCCCCACCATAAAAATATTCATCTCCACAGTCATGTTTCCAAATGATTTTAAAACTGTGCTTTGGATTTTGGTTTGGTTTTCACGAAAATATTTTCGCGTTTATTTTTCTTAAACGTGAATCTTAAAGTAAATTTTATATCACATCCAATTAATCAAATATAGGAATCCACTTAGATTTGTAAGTTGAATCAAGATCCTTTATATTGATTTCATAGAACCTAGGAATTTATTCAATAATTTATTCAAAACCCAATCAATTTTTTATTGGTTTTTATTCAAATAGAACAAGTGATTGAACCTAGAAGAACTTTAAGCTTTCAAATTCCTGATTCCTATGGATTCGACCTCAAACTCATCGAATAAAACTACACCTCATACTCCTATACTTGTGAGATAATCACTGCAAATTATAGATGCTGTCACCTGCCAAAAGTCGTGCGTATGAAATAGGCTTTAGTGTACAGACAGGCTTGTTTTCTTCCTATTATGCACACTAAACTTCTATTGATGTGTGCACAAGGTAACGTTCGTCTTCTAAGCTTCGTAAATACCCTTTTGTTGTGCACACCAATGCTTCTTAGATGTGTAAACAAGATCTCTTAGGGCCCGATTGGATAATGCTAAAATTTTAGGGGATAAGTTTTAGAGGGGGTATTATTTTTAGAGGGTTGGCCCACATTGATGTGATGTTTATGGAGGGGAATAACTTTTGACTTGGTTTGGATGTTTTATAAATAAGAATGAGTGAATGATGAAAAAAATAGTCAAATGACTCTTTTGCCCTTGCGGTGTCCCAAACTTGATTACCTATTAAATTAAATATTAAATTGTAAAACCAACTCCCTTTAATTATTTTTTGACAGTTTGAAGTTATATTATTTATTTCATTGACAATTTAATTTTTTATAAATTTATTTAAACAATTATTTTTAAATATGTACTTTTGAATAGTTGGTTATTATCTAATTTTATTTTTAATTATGTTTATTTTGACTTATTGGCTTATCTATTATTTTTACTAACATTATATTTATTTTGATTAAATTAATGAGGGCTAAAAATGCCAAAACAATAGCCATTCCCCCCCGGATAACTTTGGGCTAGGGTCGAGCGCGCCCAAAAGTTATCCGGGGGAAGACCGCGCAAGAGGGAAAGTGAAACTCGGGAGGGGGGAAATTTTGGTTGGCAAATCATGGCAAAGGGTGGGACCCACCCGTATGACCAGGTGAAATATTTGACGTTGGCTTTCCCCGCATCCAAGCGGGGCCTTAGGTCTTTACGCACCTCCTATTTGAGAAAATGCTTAGTTGAACTTTTAGACTTGGCCTCCAAAATCTTTTTCTGTTGTGCACACCCAATGGTATGAGGTGAGCATGCTAGATCTCTAAGACAATGTTATGCACACAAGGCCGTTTGTTCCATATATACGGGGTGGCCAATGCAGCCAATCTCCATCTATTTAATAAAATGCTTAGGTAATCTTCAATTTCTGAGTGAAAAAATGTCTTTCATCATGTGCACGATTGATGTATTGGCACGCGCATAAGATTGCCAAATTGAACTCATGTGCACTATTAGGTTTATTATTTTGATTAATGATAATTAAGAGTCAAATTTTGGTTTTGTAAAGTTTTTAAAGTGTCTTGAATCGAGTCTTGCTGGTCGAGTCATTCCTAGGTGCAAATAAAATTACTTCAAACATCTTTTGTAATAAGAAAAGAGCTCGAAGGGAGTTCAAGCATTCAACATTCTGGAAAAAGAGCTTGAAGGGAGCTCAAGCACTCAATATTCTGGAAAAAGAGTTCAAAGAGGGTTCGAGCGGTCCACAAGATGTATCATTGCCCTAGTTGTATCAGATTATAAAATATGCATTTTCCAACAGCCGTCGGGTTATCTCTCCTATTTGATCGTGAAAAACCCTAAGATTCAGATTGAGGAAAAACGAGTTTTGGTTAGAAAAAGAACATCGATTAAAACCTTTCATCTTAATGAAGAAGAACATTTTTTGAGTTCTAAGAGTTGTTGTTTAAGTTCAAGAATGGAGTCAATCTACGGGCTTGTTTCATTGTGGATTCTAGCGAGTAAGAGAAAAATAGAGTTAGAATGAGGTCTAGTTCTATCTATATTCGGTGAATCTCTTGTAACTTTTTTATATATAGTATATTGATTTTTAGGTTAGTCATTTTATAGACTCAAGGTTTACTAAGAAGTGTTTCTAGGGTTTTCTCGTTAAATCTTCTCTCTCTTTGTGGTTAGATTTGATTATTCTTCATAGCGCTTTTTTAGTTTTTCATGCACCACTATGGACATTACATGCGTATGCTAGGGTCTCAGATGATTTTTTGTTCCTTGATTGCATATACTTCAAAGTTAGTTTATATTTCCATCTATTTCCTTCAAGATCTATAAAAACTAATCAAAATAAAAGATAAGCTAAACTAATAATAAAATTATACATTAATAAATATTAAACTAGTAAAAATGGATGCAAAACCAAGGACTTACACGCATCTTCAGTGAGCTATCAAAAAGTTTAATTATATCATTTTAAACTTAATAATTTTCACAATGTTTCATTTGAATGATGTGCAAATTTCAAATGAGCATACATCAAGGGGAAGTTTGTTTAATTTGATTCTATATTTGATTTTGTCCTGCAATGACCAAATGGGGAGATTGTTAAGTTTAATTGGCATGTTCCTTGACCAAGTAGATGTTGGTAGTTTAGAGAGTTGAATTTATAAGACCTGACAGGATTGAATTGTATTTAATTTTTTTTATTAAGTTGAGGTCCTAATAGGACTTGGATTAGTTTATCTATTAAAAAGTTTTATTTAGGAGGACATTGTCCTCATTTGTTTAGGATTAAGTTTGATAAGGAAGTTTTCTATGTAGTTGGAAAATTTGATAATTTAATTCTGTACCCTTAGACATAGGCACTATATGATATCTTAGACTTGGGCTTGGATACAACAAGACGAATGATTTGTAGGGTTTATGGAAGTGGGAAACTAGATATCCCTATTCAATCATATTTAAGATTGGATTCTTTATGTGTTTTATATAAGAGACATTTGTTTTGTTTTTTTTTTAAGATTCTATAGCATGGTTTAAAGAAAAAAAATATCATATTAATTTATTGTGCTTCAAGGAGACTTTTCTCAAAACCAATTAACCAAAATCAACACATTTTTGTTGAAATTTAGATATTTAAGTACCATAGATTTGGTTTGGCTGTGTATTTAGTGTACTATAAATTTAATGATAGCGAGGATTTGATGAATCTTTAAGGATTTGAATATCGTTTTTTTGCTAGATTTGGTACAAGGATTCATGCCAAAAAAGATGGGGAGGCAATCGACAATATAGGTTTGGATTCAAATCTATCTATGGTGGAGTCTTTGTAACCAAGATTGCGTTGTAGTGATAAATTCGACGTTTGTTTTAGTTTTGATTTTTCCTCATTAAAAATCCTATGTCTCTTTACTTTATTTTATTATTGTTTGATAGTGATTATTTGGGACATCTAATGGACCGTGTGATTTTTTTCAAATATAGTTATTAATCTTTAAATAATTTAAAACTTTTAAGTGAGATTGTAACTAATACTTTACAAACCTTTTTTTCAAAACATTTTTCCATTTTAAGTGATTCATGTTGTCAAACGTTGAGATAAGTTTATAGAAGGGTGTTATCTCATTTGTTCAATGACAAGTCTCATGTTAAAACTCACACAGATAGACGTAGAGATGAGTTTATATAAGGGTGTTATCTCATTTGTTCAATGATGAGCTTCATATTAAAACTCACACAGATAGATAAGTGAGATTCATACAATCACAATTGTGCCTAGCATTCACCTTCAACTTATATTGATGAGAACAAATTAACCTGCTGAGTAATTTCACTTAAATTGTATTTAAATCCAAATTTATCAGAGAAAAAAAAAAGAAAATGATAAGGATTTTAAATTCCTTCTCTTTGACAAATTTGAGAAATTAGAAATAACTATATTGAAAAGCTAATAAATTGATGAATGATTTTTATTTTATTATTTTTTAAAATTAGTTCAAATAAAATCGTGTTAGAAATTTTATGTTTCTTTCTTTTTTTCTTAATATTTTTCTTTTCCTTTTTTTTTCTCCACAGTCCAAATTCATCCTTAAGGATTGTGGGGCAGCTGGTGCACTTATACACTGGTGTATAGTCTTGAGCAAGTATCGCCACATGGGTTAAACCACCTAGGAAATTTTTTCAAAATTTTATCATTAAATTATTAAAAATAGATTTGAGATCAAAACTAAGGTTGCGTTTGGTGCATTGAAAAATAATAAAAATTCTTAAAAATTTCTGAAGATCTCTAAAAGTTATTCATTTTTATCTTACTGCACAAATTACGAACTCACAAATTATCTCAAATTATCTCACTTTATTTCATTTTTTATCATTCCAGACGCTCCTTAAATAAAAATTTTGCACTTTATTTTAAGATCACTTTTAAAAAATAAAATAAAAATCTTAATTAACTTTGTCAAATAGGTATACATACAATGTTTAATAAACGTATAAAATTTCATTATTTATTATTACAATTTTAAAAATATTAATTTAAAAAGTTCTATAAAAAAGTATTAAAATATATAAAAAGAATAAGAAAGTGTGCCTCCATATAAATTCATCGAAAAGACAGCTAAAGTGGAAAGAAAAATAAGTAATTTTAGCCATTGAATAAAATAGTTAAAAATTTTCCAAATTTAAATTATTGAGTTTTCTTATTATATAGATAATACAAAGAGTTTAAAAATGTATGTATTTAAAAGTTTAAATTTTATGTACATTAAAATTAAAATTTTAATTTAAATGATTATTTTTAATAAATTTTAAAAGAAAAATTAAGGTCCAAATATCACTTTTTAAAAAAAATAAAAATTTTAGTTTACTTTATCTAATAAGTATCCAAACAGTGTTTAATAAATATATAAAATCTTATTATTTATTATAAATATTATCACATTTTAAAAATATTAATTTAAAATAATATCCATATAGTGTTTAATAAATATGTAAAACTTTTCACATTATTTAAACACCTTATGAATACTTATCAGAGAAAATTAATTAAAATTTTTTTAAAAAGTGATATTTAGACTTTAATTTTCTTTAAAATTTATTAAAAATAATCATTTAAATTAAAATTTCAATTTAAATGTACATAAAATTTAAATTTTTAAATACATATACTTGTAAACTCTTTGTGTCATCTAAATAATACAAAAGTTTAAGAATTTAAATTAGAAAATTTTCAATTATTGAATTTATTCAATTGCTAAAATTACTTATTTTTCTCTCATACTTTGGTTATCTTTTCGATCAATTTACATGGAGACACACTTTTTTACTGATATTTTTTTAATGCTTTCTTATAAAACTTTTTAAATTAATATTTTAAAATTGTAGTAATATGTATAACAAATAATAAAATTTTACACATTTATTAAATATTGAATGATACCCATTAGATAAAGTTAATTAAGATTTTTTATTTTTATTTTTTAAAAATGATCTTGAAATAAAGTGCAGAATTTTGTTTAGTTTTGATCTCCAATTTATTTTAAAAATTTAATGGTAAAATTTTGAAAAAATATCCAAGGTGGTTTAACCCATGTGGCGACACTTGCATAGGACCATACACTGATAAAAGTTTAATTAAAAAATATAATGATAGTATAAAAATTTAATATAAAAATAATACGTAATAAAATTAATTAAAAAATATAAAAAAATTAATAAATTTTTATTAATTTTAACCAACTAAACACTACAAAAAAGTTTCCTTTAACCCAGAGGGTTTTTATCACCCGAACCCTTGTAATTTTGGGTTATAGCACAACTCAGCAAACCTTCTTTTATCAAGTCCAAATGTACTCGTTTCGATTTGTGCTTTCAAAGCCTTCAATCACTATCCATCTAATCGAGCTTAAGCAAAAGGGACTTGTCTAGGATCATGACTTTCTAGGTGACAGTGCAAAATCAAAATGAACTGCCCCTTGTAATACAGAGTCCGAGACTGAACAAAGCAGAGAATGGAAACTTTTCAATCAGCAGGACTTTGATGTAACTATTTTTAACGTATATAGTCACATCATAATCACTCTTTATGTATTAGCCTTTTTAACTATTATATATATAGTAAGTACAATTTGGGAACAGAATGAAAAACTCACCTTCTTCCAGGGACTATCAAGAGAGAGAGAAAGTAGGGATCTTGTCAGAAACGTGGATTCTGTTCAGGGGGTCCAATTTATTAAAATGTCATTGAAATAACACGCACGTATGATGATTTATCAGAGAGCATGTTTAATTGAAAAAAAATAAAAAAAATATAATAAAATAACAAAAAAATATGATATAAAAGTGATATTTAAAAAAATTTAATTAAAAAAATATAAAATTAATTAAAGTTAATAACTTTTAATTATTTTTAGTATTGCCAAACAGACTATGAGAAATTCAGTGACTCAATTTACCTAAACCCATAATAAAAAGGTACATTATTTGGAAAAACAAGAAAATAAAAAACGGAATTGAATAAATAATTAAATTTTAAAGCAGATATGAAACAATTTATAGTTTTAGTGGACCACTTGGTTAACCAAAAAAAAAAAAAAATATAATAAAAATATAAAGATGTAATGTAAAAATAACATGTAAAAAAATTAATTGAAAAAAATTAATAACTTTTTACAACTTTTAATATTTTTCGTTCTATTAAGCAATCCCTTAATCAATCCAACCTGAACTTGCCCTTCCTGTATAATAAAATGTTTTTAATACACCGATGCACATTGTTTTGATAGAGTAGATTTTTTTTCTTTTTTTTTTTTTCTATAATCACAATAATTTTAAGTTTTTATATTATGTCAAACTTTCTAATAATGGTGTCATATTTTAAAATGCCACTCGTGTAAAAGATAAAAAATCAAAAAACAGATCTATCAAAATTAAACTATTATTATTATTTTTTTTAACTTATAAGTTTTAACCTTGTACAACTTGTTTTAACGTATGGTTAAAGACCAACCTAGCAAGGCTTGATATCAACTCCAATTAATGTGTTATTTGTTACCCCAGAATGCAGTGTGTGTGTATATATATATATATATACACACACAAACATACACCACATCCATTTAAGGGATATTCGTTTCAGAAGGACCTCTACACAGATACGAGAATAATTATTATATCTTACAAAATGTCAACATATTCTACTCGTAATAATTATGCAGACAAAGCATGTAAAGATCAGCAGTGAGTTGAATGATATCCCTAACCACATCGATAACAACAGTACACCAACCATTCGAAAGAAGGTAAATTGTTCGCGCAGGGAACATATTATTTTATATCACGCACCACCCAGGAGCCATTGGCCTTTTTCCTATTGTTCATATCTTACACTGAATGCCCTCGTATGGCTTTGCTGTTTCCTGCAGCAACTATGAACGACCAATTAAAAGGAGATAAAAAGTCAGAATAATGACAAGGCAGAAGCCAAGATGGTGAATTTATATCGAATTTAACAAGTACTTCACAAAGATCCAACCCTTCTTCCAACCCACCAAAAATAATAATAATAATAATAATAAATAAATAAATAAAAAGGGCAGAGGACTGGCAGAGAAAGCCAAAGACCATGAAGGGAATGCCGCTGGCAAAAATTTTTGTTTTTGTTCCTCCTACGCACCCCCTCATTACATTCCCCCGAATTATGCATGCTGATGCTAGGGATTACATGACGCAAGACTTGTTACAAAACTTTCAGGTAGCATTGGTATTTATAGATTTGTAATGAAGGGATTTGACACTATTTATTAATGAAGAATGACTCAAAAATAGATTCGATGTGAATTTCAACTTGAAATTGAGAGAATGGACATGATATACATAATGATGGATTTGAAATTGCCGTGTAAAATTAGATATTTGAATTTCTTAAGCATTAGTTATTCAAGTTATACAAAATCATAACAAAATAGTTATCAATTCCATAATAATAGTAACTGTCCTTGTATTTTCGAAAGGTTCAGTCTCAAATTCATTTATTTGAAATCCATGTTTATCCAAAAAGAGCATAATTTAAAATGCAAAGTACAAGCTTCCCACCCCCCCCAAAAAAAAAAACAAAAAAAAAAGGGAAAGAAAAAAAAAAAAAAAACGGCGCGTGCACACAGATTTAATACTAAATATGTCCCAAGGAGTTTGGTCTTGACATATAATTTAGAACAGCATGATGATATACTCCATTCAAATGACTTCAGGAATTTCTAGGATCATAAATCCATGAAGTATACACTTACAAGAATGATATCACTTGATAAGGATGCATCTTATAGGTGAGCCCTCGGCACCAAGTAACCTCAGAGGCAAGCAATGGACGTCATATATTCCAGGTTGGATATCATTGAGTTTCAGGCCTTCCACAAGAATAATTTCCTGAAGCATTTTTAGCAGCGTCAATAACAATGATACTCTTTTCTATCAAAACGAAAATAACAAATTGTCTTAGATTAGCAACAATAAATCAACAATTGTATATATGATGCAAAAGAGAGATGGTAATATATATATATATATATATCAGAAACTTAATTAGAAATCGCAGCAATTGGGACCAATCAATAATCACCTGACCCAGTAAGGGGAGACATGATGCCAATTTATCATGTGAGCATATAGAAACCAAAAGAAACAAAATAAGTTAAAACTAGTCTAGGTAGATGACCAATATCTCTTATGTAAATTATCAGTCTTCCATCATCTGACCTTATGAGACATAAATTGATCTAGAAAATGGATTCATTAACTTGCTAAAGAATATTGAAATGGCAATCATTCCACTGTTTTAGGACTATTGGAGAAAAATGGACCATTTTCATCAACTAAAGCATTCTACGATAAATTTAAGCAAATTTATGAGGATTGCAGCTCTCAAACTACAGAGTGGCAAATATCATGAATATAGCAATTATCGCCAATAATTCTATGTATAAGTAACGAGTCAGGATTAATTCAGCAGTTTAGAGTCAAGAAAGTAAATTGTAAAGGAATATCAAAATCGGCAGATTAATGAAAATCAAAACCATGCCTGACAGATATAATAGTGACTGAAACAGCTACAAGAAATATTTCAAGGTACAATGAGAAAAGAATTGCCAAAAGTGAAATACAAAAACTGAACACATTTAGAGATATATTTTCTTACCCTGCTTTCTAGGAAAACAAGATGAGACGGAATCAGATCATCAAAGGCAGCAACAGACAAGTAATCAATCCCTGCAAGAAACAGACAGACAGTTCAGTCATCAGTAATGACCATTCCTTTCGCAAGTTAATAGAACAGAAACGTAAATATATCAATCGAGAAAGGTATCCACTAAAATTTTATCACCATGTGAAATTCTAATGTCCACTGTGATGTCCCCTTGAATTTGGATTAACCCATTAAATTTGACAATAGCGGCATAATAATGTAAACATATTACATTTGCATGGAAGTCCACTGGCAAATTCCGTCTCAAAATGATGTGTGAAATATTTAGAAATATCTCATTTCAAAGGAACCGAATACGACCTTGAAATATGAAATAATTTTTTTCTTTTTTCTGAATAATTCCATACAAGTTGATGAACTCCAACATTGAAATACTGCACGGATCTTCCTTAAAACCATTCAAATTCCAGGAAAGTAACAATGTTTTTGAAAGACATTATTCCAAAGGACTATGTACACAGAAAAATTCCAAGATAAGCAAGCTAAATCGAGAATTTAATAAAAAAGTAAAAGATAGGGTTTCTCTCTGGAAATGAGTCACATCACCAAAAAGTAAAAGATGGGTTCTTTTAGTAATTTCATTTTGAACCAGAGAAAAGTGTTCTTTCAGTTGAACAACTAGACCCAGACAGGGAAGAAATTGACAGTGAAGGAGCTCCCACCAGAGAAGAAAATTGTGAAAGATTTCATACCAGAGCAAGATGAGGTTTCTATTATCAAGTGAGGAAAGTGGATCTGTAAAAAGGCCTGAATTGCTCAGAGCCAAGGTGGAGCAGACTATGCGAAGACTCGACAAAGCAGCTAAGCTGAATAGTGGGTTTAGGCTACAGGAGAATATGGCGAAGGGATAGAGAATGCTCATGGTGAGGAGGCTGAAGAATTAGCAGAGTTGGGTGTTGGAGCTTAGAACCTATTCCCTGAAAGGTAAGGTGTGTGAATGTTTGCCAGAAATTGTTTATGACAAAGGCTAGAAGCTTATATCAACATATTGAGAGGGTGATTCTAAAGCTGGTGCCAGATCTAACAGAGTTGGAGTGAGGTTGTATCTTCAGGCTGCTAATGGCCTGACGGAGACCCCCGAGGGTTAGCTCAGCGGTCGACGGATAACCCCCATAGGGCGTAAGCCCAGAGACGGGGGTTCGAATCCCGCTGAGTGCGCCTTCGACTTAAATGGGAAATGCCTTGGGCCGGGCCGCTTCCCCCCCCCCCCCGGGTTACCCACCGATTATGCGGACCGTTGAGGTCTATAATAAACCGATGGGGTTTCGGGTTAACAAAAAAAAAAAAAAAAAATGGCCTGAGGAATGAAGCGACACCAATAAAGAAGGTGGAGGAGGAAAGGGTGTTGTCAGTTCAAGAGGATTTCTGAGCTAAAAAACTAAGAGCTTTGCGGAGGAGCTCCGTGAGAAGATTGGGAGAGCGCTGAGTACAATTGGGAGTAGTGAAGATGAAGAAGCTGAGTGGAGATTGCTTTCTGTTCATCTTGCAGTTGGGAAAAAGTGGTAGAAAAGTTTAGATTGCAGTGTAGGGTCTACAAGGTAAGCCCATTATTCCCGGATTATTGGGAGGGATGTGGTAATTGCTCGAGACAAGGATGGGAGGCAAAGAAGAGGTGGGTATGAGCAATAGGTCTACCTCTTCATCTTTGGAGTGATGAGAACTACAAAGA